>CM053767.1:14756732-14788862 GCA_028658305.1 Pachyuromys duprasi
GAAATTTTCATATAGGTCTTTCACTTGCTTGGTTAGAGTCACCCCAAGGTACTTTATGTTATTAGTGGCTATTGTGAAGGGTGTTGTTTCCCTAATTTCCTTTTCGGCCCTTTTGTCTTTGGTGTACAGGAGGGCTTCTGATTTTTTTTGAGTTGATTTTGTATCCAGCCACTTTACTGAAGATGTTTATCAGTTGAAGGAGTTCTCTGGTTGAATGTTTGGGGTCACTCATGTATATTATCATATCATCTGCAAATAGTGATACTTTGACTTCTTCCTTTCCATAAATTATTATTTTCTATTTTGAGCACTGGCTCATCTCACTCAAGGGAGTTAAAAATTCCAAACTTAGTTTCCCTTAACATTTGTTTGCAAAAATAAATTTACTATGACTTGTACATCTTATAGCTTTCAGACACAATGCTAACAAATCAAAGAGGAGAGAGAACACAGGTGTATATAAAACTACTGGTATCTACTTCAAATTCAGATATAAACTCTAAATCCAGGCATTCCTGGATTAGGGACAGATAGGTCCCAAAATAGTATGTGAGAATAAACATTTGGCCTGACCTTGAAGGACAGTTCTTTCCCAAGTGAAGAAAGATGCCAGGCAAACACAAGGGCACAGAGGCATGAAGTAATACATTGATGTTAAAACGTTTCTTATTCTTTCTGCACAAGAAAAGGAGAGAGGCATTGCAAGACTGTTCTCCACAGGCTCCAGACAGTTTTTAGACCCCTATAAAAATTACTGACACACCGAAAAGAGATACATAAATTATTAACTAAAGTACTTTTTAAAAGTCTGAGTGAGTAACAGATAAATAAAAAATTAAGTGTGCTTTTTCCCCCAATTTATTGGGAAGGAATACTCATTGGTCTACAAGGAGATAGAGTAGCATACATATTAGGGCAATTTTTTTCTAGAAATAAAAACACTTGTGAAAAAAATACAATCCAGCAATAAAAAAACAAGCTAAGTAAATTACTTTAACCAAGTGGATATTAAACACCCATTAAAATATTTAAGTCTCTCCCTGCAGGAAGTAGGTACAACACCTAACTGAGAAATAAATGTTAAGGTATATAAATATTATATATAGACAAGACCAAGGTAAATTTAACTCTGCTACTCAGAGCCTTATAATAAAAATATGTAATAATAATATTTGGAATATATGGTTTTCCTGATGAATCTTGTTGACTTCAGGGCAGAAGCCAAGGAAACTCACTTCAGCTTAAAATGAAAGCTTTATTTTCTGAACTCAGCCAGGGGACTAGTTTGGGATCTGAACCGCATCCTTGAAGGAAGATTGTACAGCATTTGTAAAGGATGGGAAACACAAAGCAAGAGGTGTGTGTGTAGCGATGACTGATCATTATTTTGACAGATGCGGACTAATGAAGCCAGCTGATTGTAAACGCTTTAGGTGTCCACATGCACTACAGAAAAATGTCAAATCTGCATTACAGTTAAATCTTTTCCTAATTGTATTAGGACATATTCATACTTTTATAACAAAGAGTTGTATTTATGCCTAGGAAAATTATGATTCCTGGTGCTAAATATTTTCAGTCTCCTAATTTTGCTTACTAATACTATAGAAAATGAAAACATTATGTACTTGAAGTATGCTACAGGCTATGTGACATTGTTCTTAACCAAGTTACACAAACAATGAGACAGTTCTGATTGATGTAAGCACTTGGAAAGTAGCCCCAAGGACGTAATTAATGACTAAACCACACAGGGGCCTTCCCTGAAATCCTTATCACCCACCATATCCTAGAAGGCCACATCACTGGGAATGAGAAAGGAGGGTAGCACAGAATGCTGTTGATTGATTCAAAAGTAAGAACAAATACAATAAACTCAGATCACAAACTGTATGTGCATTCCATGCTGCTTTTCAGGACATGTATCTGATGATTCTGTGAAGACCGAGACTGTATGAAATCACCTACCGCAACAAAGAGAAAATAGTAACTAAATTTAATGACTGCTACTGAAGAAAGCAAGATGTCACTGAGATGAACACTAATTCACAGTTTATTTGTTGCTATGACTATATGAAAACAATGAAGATGAGGTTACAGAGTTTTCTCAGTTTGCTATTTGGGTTTGTAAAATCTAGCTGATTTCCAATAAGTTTTCATGCCATTTGAAGAATTGTTGAGGTTCCCTTTGCTCATTGAGAAAAAAAAAAACATTATTCTGGATTAATTTGTTGAATTTCCCAATGAGTTATCTTGATATGATTTTAAAAACTCAATTGGCAATGTATACAGGAGCAATTTCTGTCTACATATACTGTTTCATTGATGTATTTTCTGTCATACAAAAATCATGTCATTTGTTTGTGTATTCATTTATTTGTTCATTCATTCATTTATAGATTTTGTGGTGCTGAAAATGGGACCAATGATGCTTTGGCAAACGCTGGGCATGTGTGCTACCACTGGATTACCTCTCCAGGACCCAAAAAATATGTCTTAATTGTTGATGTATATCTCCTAACAAAAATTATACTTGTAGTATCTGTTCTTATCAGTTTAATATCTGATACGTCCTCTATCTGAGGACAATATATTAAATGGATTTTTGGAGCTGGGAGTTGGAATAGGAGCTTGCTCCGTCCACTCCACGCATCGACCTGGTATTGCAGTACCTCCAGGAACGGTGCACCCCCTCGGGGCAATAAAGCAGGTTAAATGAAAAAAAATTATACCATACCTAAAATAATATCTAGCTGGGAGAGAATTTAATGTAAGATTCTCTATGGTGTCACATGCCGGCAATATCAACACTAGGGGACTAGGGAAAGATAGTCATGATTTCAGGGCCAACCTGGGCTCAGGGTCAGCCTGGGCTACATCTAAAAGAAAAGCCTCATGATCCCCCTGCTTTCACCTCCTTCAGCAAATCCTACCAGGAAGCATCACCCCACTGGCAATGTCAGGACTATAGCTGAGTAGATTAAAAGAGAAGAGCCTCAAACTTCTGAAATTTCTCTCAGAGTTTATTTTCCAGCAGAGTTTTTTTTTTCTGTTAATATTTTTTCCTGTTGCATTTTGTTTTACTTTGTCAAAAAATATTCTGTGAGTACCTGTGCGTATTTGGAAGCAATTTGACTCAAGAACTTCACAAAATGAACAATCACTATTATGTGGTCAGAAGCCAGTTACCTTGCCACATTTACACAAAGAAACATTTCTCTTTAAAACAAAACAAAATGTGAAGGTTCTTTAAAATTCCTCAGAAATAATTTTCAAGACATAGTTGCACCAGCCAAAAGGTGTGGTACCAAATGGAAATGCACAGGAAGGAACACCTTTAACTTAAGACCCGTAGATTAATATCGAATGGAACACAGCTATAGATATTTTTAATTGCCTTCTCTCTTGATTATATTAATTGATGTTAGGAGACTCTCCAAATGTGGGTGACATCATTTCCTATGATGGAGATTCTCAACTGTAAAAGAGTAGAGAAAGCCCTGAGCACTAGAATGCACGTAGTAATTCAGAACTCTCTGTGTTTGCCCATGGATGTTATGGCCAGCTCTCTTAGATTCAAGAACATGATTCAGAGAAAATTAGGAAAGAAAATATGTAAAGAAGATGTTGCTCAACTATAAAGTGAAAAAATATTAATAAATGTAGAACATGGGTAAGTGATCAAAGTGATATTTTGGAGTTCGAAAGCTTAACAAGTTTTACAATTCAGCCAGAGTAATATGGCTCAAGTGAAAAAATATTTAAGTAAAAATATGTCTCCAGATAAATGATGTCCAGACCCTCTTCCCTTCAGGAAAGAAAAAGCTAGCATCTCTCATGGTTAAACTGGCCTATGTGCTAGACTTTGTCTCAAAGCTTTCTGTAAACTGTAACATGGCCACAAGCACAGATGGAGAGGAAATTTAACTCCTCGCTTCTCAGGATCCCCCATTCTCACTTGGCCAAATTGCAGATAAATACATTTTCCTAACTGGGTTTCTTATTTTTTAATTCTGTATTATTATTGCATGAGGTATGGGTAGGGGAGGGGAGGAGTACAGTCACACCACAGGATGCCTTTTTGGAATTGGCTTGCATGGCAAGCACTTTACATGCTGAGTCATCTAGCTGACCCTCTTCATTTCTTTTGAAGTACAAAGAATGTACACTGCAGTTTACAAGCCTAGATGTCCTATAGTTTTAACATGGAGTGCAGACATACATTCAAGTAAAACATACACATAAAACTAAGCTCTCAATAGAATCGTAAGTCATAATAATAAAATAAAACCCCCAAACGTCATGTAGACATCCTTTATTTGTTACTGACTTTGGTAAATACACTATACTCTATCTACTACCCTTGCCTAATGCCTCATAATTGCTTCATTATTCTAGCTTCAAACTAAGACTTTTCCATTCTAGTAGTGTCCTCTGCTTTCCTCTTTGTGTTCCTCTCTCTTTCTTTCTTTGTCTCTGTCTGCCTCTTCCTCTCTCAATAAAATAATACTAAATATAAATTTTAATCCAAAAAAATTGCCAACGTTAACACTGATGTATATATAATTGGTTGCTCTTTTCTCAGGACGCTAAGGGTGAAATTTACACTATGGAAATACATAATAAATTATAGTTTTTAAAAGCGATCAAGAAAAATGCTATAGCGCACAAATATATTTTACTAGAATTTATTCTGTGTTTCTACAGACAATAGAAAGAATCACAAGTGCCTCTTGGAAGATTTTTAGCTTTGTTCTGTATAACATAGAAAAATTACTCCAGAGAACAAACATCTCAATCACACACATACAACCAGTGGGGTAGGATGATGCATACCTGTAATCCAAGGAACCACCAGAAATTATGATATTCTTTGTGAAATAAAGATTAAGATTCCCCATTTTGTATTTTGAGTTATTTATTTCATGTTATTGAGTAGACAGAATTATTTACATTCCCTCAGTAGAAGTTATTTATCATCAGTGATATATGATTTAGAGGTATATGATTTCAAAATATTTTTCCAATTTTGTGTATCACGTTTGCATTCTTTGGCAGCGTCTTTGTTAATGCAAATGTCTTGATTTTAATGATGTCCAATTCATATATCTTCTCTCCTTAATTTTTCTAAATGTAGTCAAAAGTAAAAGAAAAGTTATAGTTATGTTTTATCTCAAGAGTTTTAGTTTTTATATTTTGACCCAAGATTTGAGTTATATTGCTTTAGCTTCATTTTGCTATATTAGCTTCATTTTTCCATATTTTCATTTTTTTTTGTTCAGTATTGTTTTGGCTATCCTGAATCCTTCAAAGTTTTTATGAATTTAGAAACAACCTCCCAAGACAGCAAATAAGAAAGTTTTGATTTGTGTATTATCTTGAACCTAAGAAAAATTTTGAGTAATGTGATATTCTTGACAGTAGTATCATGAATTCTGTTTCATGAACATGGGATTTCTTTTTTTTTTTCTCTTTTCCCTTCAGGTTTTCAGTGATAGGTTGTCTGAGCTGTGAACTCAGCTGGATTCAGTGATGCCTTGTGCTAGTGACATCTACCAGTGTGTATGTGAAGTTATGTCCACAGAGGGCTGACATGCAGACTGTGGCTGCAGGAAATCATTGTCCTGGATACCGTCAGTACTCTCAAATGAAGAAACTGTCTGGGAGAAGGGAGGAGGGAGAAAGGTGGGAGATGAGTCAATAGGTCTGTGTGCGTTCTCAGTTCCTATAACTACTGCTGATGCTTGCTTAGATCAGAATCTGGTTTCTTGACCTTTCATCACAGAGCCAGAACCACTCAAATTCCCAGCACCAGACTGGTGTAGCCAGAGCACAGTGATTCCCCAGATAGGGAGCCAGGTTTTCTGCCTCTCAAGCTGGCTGACAGCCATTGTTGGATTGTCTAGCACCTCTAGGAAGGCAGTCCAAAAATACACTTTCTATTTGATCTGACCATCTCAAAAACAAAGCCTTACACACCTTTAATTCCTTAGATGTTTTAGAGATTGTAGAATATAACTTTTGTGCTTCTTTTATTCTTAAAGATTGTAATCTTTTGCATTTCAAAAGTTTATTTTTCTTCTTTCACACATTATAGTTCATTATATCCTCTTTTTGTGTCCATGAACGCCTTGTATCTCTCCTTATATATGAAGGTCTCCAGTTGGCTTTCACAAAAACTTTTTAATTTTAAAAAATAAAAACCTGTTATTGCTTGGAGGCTATAACCTCAAACAATGAGGAAATGTCTAACAAGGAAATGTTCATACTGTTTTCTGAGGTTTTATATTTTTACTTTACATTTGAATTTTTGCTTTTGTATTTATAGGGATTTCTATTTTATTATAATTACATTATTTCCCTATAAGACAACAGGTTGCTCTCTGCAAACTGACATCAGGATCCATCGCCAAAGACAATACCCACACAAATCAATGAACATGCATAAGTCCAGCTGGTGCCTACATGGGGCCTTCACCCCTACATTCTAGTGTCTTTGGTATAAGAAGGTACTAAACATGCTAGCGAGAAATGTAAATAGAAACCTTTGACCTATAATCAGTCTACTTGTAAGATACGCTAGGGTAGTGGTGGCGCAGAACTCGTAGAAGTAGCCAACCAGTGCCTGGTAAGGCCCACTCCTTTCAATCCATGGAGATAGATGGGTTTAACTATTACTATGTAGAGCTAATGATTAGAGAAAAATAGAAGTGGAAATTTACCTGGACACTTTCCATGCAATTGTATCTAGTGATCTTCTCTCAAAACAGATCAGCTGCAACCACATTAGTCCAGAGTCACAGCTACTTAAACTTCAGGTAATAAGTTGTGGAATGATAACCCACAGCAGTGACACTGAAAAGGGCTTCTAGTTGGGGGGGGGGGTCAAGTATTTACTGAATAAATATTCTCGCCACCAGAGAGAAAAAAATGTTGGGTTTTTTATTAAATTATTTATTAATTACACTTTATTCACCTTATATACCCCTGCAGTTCCCTCCCTCACCCCATCCCAATCCCTTCCTTCCTTCCCCTTCTGCACCCATGTCCCTCCCCAAGTCCACTGATAGGGGAGGTCCTCTTTTCCCTCCTTCGGATCCTAGTCTATTAGGTCTCATCAGGAGTGGCTGAATTCTCTTCCTCTGTGGCCTGGTAAGGCTGCTCCCCCCTCAGGGGGAGGTGATTAAAGAGCAGGCCAATCAGTTCATGTCAGAGACAGTCCCTGTTCCCATTACTATGGAACCCACTTGGATACTGAACTGCCATGGTCCACATCTGTGCAGGGGTCCTAGGCCATCTCCATACATGGTGCCTGGTTGGACCATCAGTCTCAGGAAAGACCCCTGTGCTCAGATTATTTGGTTCTGTTGCTCTCCTTGTGGAGTTCCTGTCCTCTCCAGATCTTACTATTTCCCACTTCTTTCATAAGATTCCCTGCAGTCTGCCCAAGTGTTGGCCATAAGTCTTGGCATCTGTTTTGATAGTCTGTAGGGCAGAGCCCTTCTGAGGCCCTCTGTGGCAGGCTCCTGACTTGTTCCCTGTTTTCTCTTTCTTCTGATGTCCATCCTCTTTGCCCTTCTGGATAGGGATTGGGCATTTTAGCAAGAGTCCTCCCTCTTGATTAGTTTCTTTAGGTGTACAGATTTTAGTAGGTTTATCCTATAGTAAATGTCTATATGAGTAAGTATATACTGTGTGTGTCTTTCTGCTTCTGGAATAGCTCACTCAGCATGATCCTTTCCAGTCCCACCATTTACCTGCAAATTTCATAATTTCTTTGTTTTTTATTGCTGAGTAGTATTCCATTGTGTAGACGTACCACAATTTCTGTATCCGTTCCTCAGTTGAGGGGCATCTGGGTTGTTTCCAGCTTCTGGCTATTACAAATAGAGCAGCTCAGACATGTGTGAGCTAATGTACTTATATTGTGTACTTGAGCCTCTTTTGGATATATGCCTAGCAGTGGTATAGCTTAAAAATAGAAATTATAATATAATCACCTCATTTTCCTTCCCTTTAATCAGAATTTCCCATGGAACCCCTTACTCTCCCTCAAATTCATGGCCTCCTTTTCTTTATTCATGCATACTAGATAGATAGATAGATAGATAGATAGATAGATAGATAGATAAAGATAGATAAGATAGATAAGATGAATAGATAATAGAAATTGCTTATATATAACATAAAGAGAATATGTATTGGTTATATATATTTATAAATGTGTAAATACAACTAAATATCTAAATAAGTTTGCTCAGTCTGCATAATGTTACCAGGGTCGGCCACTTGGTATTTGATAAACAAATGAGAGTTTTCCCCTGGGAATGACTATTTCTCTCGCTCTCAGCATTCCTCACAATTATTTGTCTAGGGTTGGGAACATGAGTTTTCTCCACTTTCATGTGAGCTTGTCTTTTGGTGTCATCATTGTTCAGATCTTATCTAGGCAGCCACACTGACAAAACTTCATAGATATAACTCTCTGAAATTTCTAGGAAATACAATCTCATAGAACACTTTTCTCCTCTGGCTTTTAGACTCTCTCCACCCTGTCTTCCACAATGGTTGCCAATCTCAGGTGTAGGAGTTGTAACACAGGTATAGAGCTGGGACTGGGCACTACACAGTTTATTGTTCTCTGCATTTTGATTAGTGTGATTTTCTGTAATGGTCTCTGATTGTACAAAGAATATTTGATGGGAGTGAAGGCAACACATATTTGTGGATATAAGAGTACATATTTAGAATGTAATTGAATTTTATGGCGGTTTATGAAACAGGTGGTTGTGAGTTCTTTGCTAGCTCAAGGTTGTTGGCTTCAGAGGTGAACATATAAACTAGAGTAACTATTTGGAAAGTAAAAGTAAACCATTGGGGAAGTTGGGGGAGAGCAAAGAGAGAAAAGAGTAGAATAGTGATTTGAAAAGAAAACTGGGGAACCTGGAGGCAGGGTTAACTAGAAAGGAGTGAGGAAGAGAAATGCAGAAGATGGAGAAAGGAGGTAAAATAACAATAAAGATATCTAAAAAAGTTATAAGGAATTACATTATTATGTATCTACTTAAACTATGTAATATGCATTATATTATATATAAATTGTTATATTCAATATATTATATGATATAAATATACATATATATATGTCCTAAATAAAAATTTCTCATTTAGGCTGATTATACTCCCCTATAGTGCCTTAGACCATCTAACAAAAACTTTAATGCCAGCATGAGCATCTCCTTTATAAGCATTAGTAAGAGTTCTCCCAGGGACTATTTCTTTCATGAACTCAATGGCTGGCTCTTTGACCCCCCCCCACACCCTCGAATAACAGCCTAGCTAGATCTCAGAAGAGGACATTGCAGCCATCCCTGAGGAGACAAGATAAACTAGGGTCAGATGGAAGGGGAGGAGGTCCTCCCCCATCAGTGGACTTGGAGGGTGGCAGGGAGGAGATGAGGGAGGGATGGGGAGAGTGAGAGGGACTGAGGGAGGGGGCTACGCCTGGGATACAAAGTACCTAACCTGTGATTAATATAAAAATAAATAAATTATATTTTAAAAGAGTAATAGTTCCTCAAGAAACTCCCAAAACATCATAGGTTATTAATGCTGCCCTTGGTTTTCTTCAAAGATGAATGATAAATCTCTATTGCTGAAGATACCATGCACTTCCAACAGCACCCTGAGGACCTGAGAAAGATATAACCTGAAAGCTCTTTCTATGAGAACTAGCTTTCATGGTATTCTAAAGCACCATGCAAGCTTCCAAGAAAGGGAAGCAACCAAGAATCCCACCCTGTTATGATATCCATGACCAACAACAATGATCGCATGGCACCATAATCCTAATAGTACAATAATGACACACATACCTTGTCAGTAGCCAACAACTCTCTAGTTGGACTTAAAGCCTACTCAAAATGAAGAGAAAATACTGTGTATTTTCTTTTAACCGATTAATTACAAAATATGTAGAGGTATCTTTAGATAGCTGAGAGTTGGACATAGAATCTTTACCTTGTACTGTACAACAGAAGAACAACAACAACAAAAAACCAATTACACAAAAACTCCAGTGAAAGATCTTAAACAAAATTGAAGCTAAGCTTAAATCACCTGCACATAACTGTTCCCCCACACATATCCCTTAAAAAATTTTGGTCTTCTAAGGGATAAAATAACCAATGAGATTTTCGAATTCCAACACACTTGATATGCAAATATTAGCCTTTTATTGGTATAAGTCAACATTCTTTTTAGTTTTGTAAAGAGTGAATGAAGCCCAAAAGAATCTGTACTAGAGAAGAAGGACTTAGTAGGTAAGATTGTAAACACCATAGAGAAAATGCTATAGAAACTACAACCTTGGAAGCATCAGAGATTGTTAGAGCTCTCTTCATAGAATGAACAAAAACAATAACTCCCCTGGTAGAAAATGGCTACGGGAGAAATAGATTTTAGGTGGGAAAAAAAGATGTTATGTTAGATATGAGGGCCAAATGATGATTGCAAAACTGTTAACAAATGAAAGATAAATTATATATCTCAGTGTGATGGTGCAGTCCTCTACTTGACAGGCTGAGTCAGAAGACAAGTACACAGTTTACCAGAGTTACAGACTAAGTTGAAGGCCAGCTCTAGGAACTTGGTGAGGCATGGTCTCAAAACGAAGAGGCAAATTGATGCTAGATACGTATATTTCAGTGGTAGAATACTGGACTAGCATGTGCAAAGCCTGAGTTTCAGTCACACCACAAGAGAAAAAAGAAAGTAGGCATCAGCTGTCATCTTGAGTGGCTCAAGTAGGAATGCTAAGTTCAGTCAAGAACCTGGGACTTTGCTATATAATTTAAGTTTCTCTGATTCATGCACATTATATTCAGCCTACATTCAAACAGTGGTTGCCTTTCTTTAAGTGATCTGAATTTTGTTATTAGAGTTGCTATTAGTATCTAGAAACACAGAAATTCTACATACAAACAAAAGTCCCTGTTAACAATAGTTTACTTCTCAAATTCTGTAATCCATACATATACAGAACATAATCCTCTTTGGAAAGTTTGGAAGAATAAATTTTTATGTTTGTTAAGAACCCATAAGATTTTAATGTAGTAACTCCTCATGTGTTCAATATGCTTTGTTACAGAGTAACTCATGGAAAGAGAATCCTTCAAAAGTGTTAGATTTTTGCAGATTCAGCAAGCTTTAAATTTAGAATCAGAAGAAAGGCCAAGAAATGGATGTTTAACTATGAAACTTGGAGCTGAACACAATCTTTAGAATCAAACATCAAAACATTCTTATCTAGAGTAGTAACTTCATAACGTGACTACTGCTTTTACTCCAAAAAAGAAAAATTACCTGTAATTCCTAAATGCCAGTTAAATAAATGATAACTAAGGTTATATAATTATCCAAAGCAAAAAAACAAAAAACACAAGCTAGGCTACCACCACATCATTGTTGGGCTGTTGATAAATTTTAATATCCACCGACATTTGCCATGATTGTTATTAGGCAGTTAATAATCTCTGTCATTATTTTTATAATGTTCAGACAAATTCCACTAATTGATTAAATTAAAATCAAACCTATTACAAGACCAATGAATATACAAACAAATATGCAAACTTCAAACAGCAAAAGGAATTCTAAGAGAGAATACATACTGGTGAATGCTTATGTAGAGAAAATAGAAAGCTCTCAAGATTCCTGCCTACCCCAAATAACTAGGAAAAGAATAAGCTATGCCCCCGAAGCAGCAGACTTCGAAGAAGGTGATGATAATGCCAAAAGAAAATTGAAACAACTTGAAAACATCAGTGGAATGGAATTTCTAAAACATCAAAAAGATTAACTGCATCTATAAAGAATTAAAATT
Source organism: Pachyuromys duprasi (assembly GCA_028658305.1). NCBI lineage: Eukaryota > Metazoa > Chordata > Mammalia > Rodentia > Muridae > Pachyuromys > Pachyuromys duprasi. The sequence goes on from CM053767.1 coordinate 14,768,617, forward strand.
TAAATCAACCCAGTAATGATGGTGAAGAATTACGCACCCTAAGACTTAGACTAAAACAGAAAACTACAGAACAAGCCCAAGCACTATTCATGCCCACCCCACCAACCATATAAGCACAAATAACAAGCAGAAGCATCTTGAAATGGTAGAGAAGCCAGCAGGGTTGTGAATAGCTTTATTTGTGAGACTCAGCAAGAAGAGGTATGCTGATTTCTCTGACTTCAAAGCTCCTCTGGTCTACATAGTATGTTACAGATTTGCCAGGGCTACATAGTGATGCAACGTAACAAAAACAAAAATGCATGTTTAAAAAGATAATAGCTGGGGCTGGAGAGATAGCTCAGAGGTTAAGAGCACTGGCTGCTCTTATAGAGGTCCTGAGTTCAATTCCCAGCAACCACATGGTGGTTCATAACCATCTATAATGAGATCTGGTGCCCTCTTTTGGTGTGCATGTATATACATGCAGGCATTGTACATAATGACATTGAATACATAATAAATAAATAACTTAAAAAAAAGCCTTACCATGAAATGCCATCTCTAAAGTGGAGGACAAATAAAGCGCCTAAAGCAAAAGCTGACACTGATAAAAAAAAATGTTAATCCAGCCCTGACTCTAAAATCACAACAGAGATGGAGGGACTTAATTGTTCCTTCCCACTCTGTTTTCAAGTATAAATATATTGTCTTCCATCTCTCCTATACAAGATGTCTGGCTATCAGACAAAACTCTGGGGACAGAAAAGAAGCAAGTGAAAAACAATGCCATGTAAAGAGACAAAGCAATCAACAAAACCAGATTCAGATGTGATCCAGATGTCTGGAACCACAAGACAGGAAATTTAAAATAACTGTAAATAATATCATTTTAAAAGTTAGAGGAAAAGTTGGACAATATGTATCATCTGATCAAGGATGTCAGCAGAGGAATAAAAACTATTAGAGGCAAATGACAATACTTGAAATGAGAAGCATGAAATGAGAAAGGAAGAATGTCTTCAATAGGCTTATCATAGACCTGACATAGTTGAGGAAAGATTTGCAAAAGTTAGGGGAAGGAAAATAGATGTTACCCAAAGTGAAACACAAAGAGAAAAATAAAGACTGGAAAACAACAGAACAGGCAATAGTGGTAGGGTAATACTGAACAGTCCTCATGTGTGGATTAAGAATCACAGAAGAGGGAAAGGGACATGTTTATAAAGATAATGCCTGGGATATAGCCAAAGCTCATTCCAGATGTCAAACTACAGATCTGCCTCAGAGAATACCAAGATAAAATACCAAACATAAGAAAAAAAAAAAAAAACTGTTACCTCACCAAGCTAACAACGAGAAGCAGATGAACATCTGATGGATGTAAAAGAAAAAAGAAAAAAATGAAACCTGTACACATACAATTTTAAAAAGACAAACTCTAAACTAACAAAAGGGTAGACAACTTGAAAAGAGACATGACAGGACAAGACAGATAAATAACCAGTACTGCATGAATAGCTAAGTTTCACTAACCACAAAGAAACCCAACTTGGGATCATGATGTGATGCTGTGGTGACTAAGGCTGCTGCTGTGCAGGGGGAACCATGCAGAATTCTCACATCTTGCTTAGCGGAGTGCAAAACTACTTGACCACTCTGGAAAATCATTGCACACTGTCAACTGGAGTTAAACCTGGCTATGCTCCATGACCCAGCATTTCAGCTTATGAAAGACACCCTCAAAAATGTTCAGATTTATTAATAGCCCAAATATCTAACACTTAAATAAAAAACATGTAGCACAGTCCTAAATAGCAATAAAAAGAACTATGGAGGGAAATACAGAGACTATTTTGAGTCAAAGACCCTAGATAAAATAATAATGCTTATTTAATTATATTTACATGAACTTTAAAAATTAATATGTAGCAATAGAAATCAGAAAAGATGCAGGGGTACTGATGGAAAAGGAACACAAGTAGACTTTTGAAGTAACTGAACTATTAATTGGGTTAAAAATAATGCTTACATAGCTCAAAAATTAAGCAAAAGAGATTAGGAAGGTCACTTCATACTCATCAAAGGAAAATTCCACCAAGAAGACGCCATAGTCCTGAACATGTGTGTCCCAAATACAAAAGCACCTGCATTTGTAAATGAAACATTATTATAGCATAAATCACACATTGGTCCCAACACCTTAATAGTGGGAAACTTCAACACTCCAAGGAACAGATCATCTAGACAGAAGATAAATAGGGAAATAATGGTACCTAGAGAGGTCCTAAATCAAACAGACCTAACATATGTCTAAAGAACTTTTCACCCAAACTCAAAAGAGAACATCTTCTTTTCAGTACCTTACGGAACCATCTCAAAATTTTACCATATAGTCAAGAACAAGGCAAGCCTCAACAGATACAAGAAGATCGAAATAATCCCTTGAATGATATCAGACCACGATGCCCTAAAACTAGAACTCAACTTCAACAGAAAAAGCCTACATACACATGGAAACTAAACAACTCTCTACTCAATGAGAGCTTGGTTATGAAAGAAATGAAAAAAGAAATTAGAGACTTCCTAATATTCAATGAAAATGAAAGCACAACTTACCCAGACTTATGGGACACAAGGATGACAGTGCTAAGAGGAAAGTTCATAGCATTAAGTGCCTCCAGAAAGAACTTTGAGACATCTCATACAAGCAACTTAACAGCATACCTAAAAGCCGTAGAAAATAAAAGAAGCAGACATTCCGAAGAGGAGAAGGCTAGAAATAATCAAACTCAGGGCTGAAAGCAATAAATTACAAACAAATTAAACAATTCAAAGAATCAATGAAACAAAAAGCTGGTTCTTTGAGAAACTCAACAAGACAAACCCTTAGCCAAACTAACAAATAGGCAGAGAGACACTGTCCAAATCAACAAAATCAGAAATGAAAAGGGGGACATAACAACAGACTCTGAGGAAATCAATGCAATCATTAAGTCTTACATCAAAGCCTATACACCACAAAATTTAAAAATCTAAATGAAATGGACAATGTTCTTGATTGGTTCCACTTACGGAAGCTGAACCAAGACCAGGTAAATAAATCAAACACTCCTATATCCCCTAAGGAAATAGAAGCTGTCATTGAAAGTCTCCCATCCAAAAAAAAAAAAGCCCAAGACAAGATGGTTTCAGCACATAATTACAAGAGACCTTAAAGAAGAGCTAACACCAATACTCTTCAAACTATTCCACAAAATAGAAATAGAAGGAACATTAACAAACTCCATATCTCTTCAACATAGTTCTTGAAGTCATTGTTAGAGCAATAAGACAATTAAAGGAGATCAAGGGTATTCAAATCAGAAAGGAAGATATCAAAGTATCACTATTTGCAGATGATATGATAGTATACATGAATGACCCCCAAAATTTCTACCAGGGAACTCCTACAGCTAATAAACACCTTCAGCAAAGTGGCTGGATACAAAATTAACTAAAAAAAAATTAGTAGGCCTCCTGTATACAAAATATAAGTGAGCTGAGAAAGAAATTAGGGAAACAACACCCTTCACATTAGCCACAAAGGACATAATAACTTGGTGTAACTCTAACCAAGCAAGTCAAAAACTTGTATGAAAAAAAAAACTTTCAGTTTCTGAAGAAAGAAATAGAAGATATCAGAAGATGGAAAGATCTCCCATGCTCATGGCTTGGCAGGTTTAACATAATAAAAATAGCCATCTTACCAAAAGCAATCTACAGATTCACTGGAATTCCCATCGAATTACCAACACAATACTTTACAGACCTTGAAAGAAAAATTCTCAACTTCATATGGAATAACAAGAAACCCAGAATACCTAAAACAATCCTCTACAATAAAAGATCTTCTGGAGGTATCTCCATCCCTGATCTCAAGCTTTACTGTAGAGCAACAGTAATAATGAAAAAAACTGCATGGCACTGGCATAGAAACAGAACGGTGGATCAGTGCAATCAAATAGAAGACCCAGAAATAAACCCACACACTTATGGACACCTGATTTTTGACAAAGATGCCAAAACCATACAATGGAAAAAAGATAGCATCTTCAACAAATGGTGCTGGTCTAACTGGATATCTACATGTAGAAATATGCAAATAGGTCCATACTTACCACCCTGCACAAAACTAACATCAAAGTGGATCAAAGACCTCAACATAAAACTAGACACACTAAACCTGTTAGAAGAAAAAGTGGGGAAGAACCTTGAACTCATTGGCAGAGGAGACAACTTCCTGAACAGAACACTAACAGCACAGGCTCTAAATCAATAATCAATAAATGCAGCCTCATGAAACTGAAAACCTTCTGTAAAGCAAAGGACACTGTCATTAGAACAAAATGACAGACTACAGATTGGGAAAAGATCTTTACCAACCTGATATCTAACAGAGGGCTAATATCCAGAATAAATAAAGAACTCACGAAGTTAAAAAGCAACAAACCAAGTAATCCAATTTAAAAAATGGGGGACAGAGCTAAACAGAGAATTCTCTGTGGAGGAACATCGAATGGCAGAGAAACATTTAAAGACATGCTCAACATCCTTAGTCATTAGGGAAATGCAAATTAAACGACCCTGAGATTTCACTTTACACTCATCAGAATGACTAAGGTCAAAAACTCAAGTGACAACACATGCTGGAGAGGATGTGGAGAAAAGGAAACCCTCCTCCATTGCTGTTCGGAATGTAAACTTGTACAACCACTTTAGAAATCAATCTGGCACTTTCTCAGACTATTAGAATTAGTGCTTCCTCAAGGTCCAGCTATACCACTCCTAGGCATATATCCAAAATATGCTCAAATATGCAACAAGGACATTTCCTCAACCATGTTCATAGCAGCTTTTTTCATAATAGCCAGAATCTGGAAACAACCAGAAGTCCCTCAGGTGAGGAATGGATACAGAAATTGAGGTACATTTAATCAATGGAATACTACTCAGCTATTAGAAACATGGAAATCCCAACCAAGTACCATGCATGGAGAAAACCTAGAACCCCTGAACAGATGTAGCCCAGGGAAGTTCAGTATCCAGTGGGTTCCACAATAATGGGAACAGGGATTGCCTCTGACATGAACTGATTGGCCTGCTCTTTGATCACCTCACCCTAATGGGGGAGCAGCCTTATCAGGCCACAGAGGAAGACAATGCAACCACTCCTGATAAGAGCTGATAGACACACACATACAAAAAAATTATTGATAGTTATACCTACACAGTAGCAGTAATCCAATAGTGAACTGGACAACAAAATATTAGCAGCTACAAGCACACAGATGTAAGAGACAAAGCAGACATAAAATAGACAAGATTTTGTTTAATAAATCACTAAGTAGATCTTGAAAATGTGACATCTGAGATCAGTTGTGCAAAAGATATAGGAGTTACAAAGAAAAGGAAAAGTAACGAAGTCCTGGGAAAGAGAATAAAATAGTTTACTCTGGAAGGAGCACAGTAAAAAGAGGAGTTTATGATGCCAGCCAAGCAGGTCGTAAGCAGTGGGAGTCATGGAGATCCTGAAAGTCAGAATGGCATGAGCAAGCCTGTTTCTTCCTGAGGACAATCCAGCCGCATTTTAGATAATGGTTCAGAAGACAAGACTGATGCAAGAGGCCAATTCAGAATCCACTAGAAGAGTCATAAAAGAGATAGTTTTGATGAAGTTTTAGGTGGTTTGCAGTAAAGATTTTTTAAAAAAAAAGATGGATTAGGGTTCTGATTACTATGACTGAGTAAATATATATTGTGAAGGAGAATGATGAGCCAGGATCTCAACCCACTCTTCCGGATTTTACCTAAATTACATATTACTTTCCCTATGGGTTCTAAATAAAAGGAATGATCTCTAGGAAAAATGCAGGTACAAGCTTATCACATGGTTAGTGATAAAGTGTATATGTCACAGTTTACTAAGATGGGAGCAGTGTGCTTGCGAGCCAGCAAATGAGAAGTTGCAAAGGTCAAGCAAATATTAAAATTCTTCTTTCACATAAGAGTCATTGGGAAGACTATTCAAGTCATCTGTGACTAGCTTTCCAAACATACAAGAAAGTAATCATTTCCACAAAAGCAGATAATGCACATAGGATAAAATAAAAGTCAGAAATTAACTCCATTTGCTGTGATTCCTGGTTCACTACCCCATGAATTTTTTTCTCCTATTTAAAGAAAAGTGTTTTGTTGTTGTTGTTTTTGTTTTTTGGTTTGTTTTGTTATAAGGGTCCTTGATGCAAGTAAAGCTTTTGGATGTTTTGATTTCGAGAGCTGGGCATCATGGAACTCAATGGGGCAAGCCATGAAGAAAATGTCATAAGTTTAAATACAGTTTGATTGACTTTGCCATGTAAATTAGTTCTCCTAAGTTGAGTGAGATGAAGTTTCAGAATGAAAAGAGTGTTTCCCTCCTGGGACATCACAAAAGGGGGCAGTTGCAGGCAACAGAATTCCTAGGGGTCCTGAGGAATTGCTGGGCTTCCTACATGAAGACAAAAGCAATAAAATCCTTCTAGGCAAACCTCTCATGGGGAGATAAAACAGCATGGCATCATGAAAATTTAAACTGGCCGTACCTAACTACAGCTATGAAGAGCAACCATCTCCTGTATAATGTCTGTCCTGCCATGACTGGAGTTAGGATGGCAAGACACTACCCTAAGTTGGAAGGGAGATGAAAGTGGTCTTGGGATTTCATCAGTTTGGGATTAATAAATAAAATATAGCAAGTGTACACCAGAGTATTATTTTATCGTTAGAAGAAACATATTTCAAATAATAATGGTTCTTAATATAGATAATATAAATTAGTCAAAATATAGATTTGGCATAATGTATTAATTAGTGCAGATAATATAATTAATAATTCAGAAAACAAAATAAGATATTTAACCTTAGACTGCTCAGCCACTTCCTATATAAGTAGAAAATAAAAGCTTTCCATTTATTCATTCATCAGCTACTTAAGTCCCCATTATGTACCAGCCATTTTTTTGCTGAGCCAAAGAAACATAGCATCTACTAGGGTAGTAAAAAATAAAATTAATATTGGGAATCATAGTGCAGTGGAATGATTATAGTTTATTCATTCACCTTCTGATCTTATTCAGTTTTTTTTTTTACCAGAAGATATTTCAGCCTGGTAATTGATAGAAAGATAAAGTACATTTGGGAGATATCATATTAGTGCCTTAAAATATGAATAACTATAATAGACTACAAGCATGTCGTCAACTAAGTAAGCAATGCCCTATACATTCTCTCTCTGACAGCTGAAACTTATTAGTTTTCTTGGGCAGTCCCATGAAATGTGTCCTCCACCCAAACGTGAACAACAGTAGGTCCTGACCTTAGTCAGAAAACAGACAACCAAATGTCCTGTATGTTATCCATCTGCGGTATTCACTACGACAACAAGAACCACTTCAAAAAATAATATGTGGCATTTGATAAAATAAAAGTTGCTGGAGGGAAGAGACATCGGTTCAATGAAATGAGATCCAGCTGTGAAGAACTCAGGCCAAGGCTATCTGTAAATCGCTATTTTCCCCCTGCCCTGTACATTATAGCAATCGACTACAGATCACAAGAGCATGGCCAAAAGCCATATGTTTGGCATCATGCGGACAGCATCTGGTATTTTTAAAGATACAACTAAAAAGGTTGAAAACACAGTAAAACAACTGTCATTCACTTAATTCTTATGCTTACATGTTAGCTCATAGATAGACTTATGACAAATAAACAGTTGTACAAAGTCTGTTTAGTCACATTCTTTGATACATTTCTTTACGTGGCAAATTTGGTTTGGTACGAGAGTCCATGTGTGTGTGAATGTACACATTCATGAACGCATACGTGCTACTGTTGATAGTGAAGCTTTGCCATATTCGCAGAATGAAACCATCTCTTCAGGTAAATTGAACCAACTAGTCTAAAGGTCATATATATTATTTACAGTCAATTCTCTTTACTAGGTCAGTCAGTGTCTGGCTAATGTGTTTTATAGCATCCAGGGTTTAGGCTTACATTGCATAATAATGGAGTAATCCACACAGCTGGTCATTGAGAAAACACACTTTTCCTCAGTCTACTTGATATCAAAACTGCTCTAATATGGAAACTAATTAAGACTTTCTTTTACACATTTACATGCCCAAAATTAATAGCCTTAAAGCAGTCTGAGAAATAGTTAGAAAATTCTTAGTTACTGGTTTAAGAAAACACTCAGCTAATATCTAGACAATAGAGATGTGACATCTTTCAAATCCTAAGGCAGAGCTCAGATTTGCTTTTTCTCTCTTATTAGATGATGACTCAGAAATAAATGAGACCTCTAATTGTATTTGAACAACTTTATATATTCATATGTAGGGAGTAAGAAAAGCAAAGCTATTCTGAAATGGCTGTTTGTTTATTTGCTAAAAAAACAAGAATAACGAAGAGCCACAATCTTCTGATAATTTCCAAAACTAAGATTTCAGGGAGAAAACAAATATATATATTTCTTTGACTTTTTTCCAACACCTTTTTTTAGAAATACATTTTAGGATTTATAGTTTTTGCTGAGAAGTATTTTGGATGTTACCCAGGATGTGTGTGTGAACTGGTCAAGAGATAAAGTTTATATTCAGATAGATAATTTTGTAAGTTTACTGGAAGAGAGCCAACGCCAGAAATGAGTTAGGTTAATAAGACAAGACAAGTTCTTAGTGAAGAGAAATGTTCAAAGTATAGTGATAGAATAAAAAGACCCAAAATAATTTAGTTAACATACAAGCAAAATTAAGAATTTATATACTAAGTCCTTGTTCATTGCTAAATGTCCAGCCCCTTAGTTTTGTTATCTTTTCATAGAATACATAATGCCTAGTGTTCAAGGAATACTTGCTTTAAAGTGCCCTATGATGTACTATTGTATGTAGTGAATTCTTATGATGGAAAAAAAAACTTAATAAAAAGGAAATTTTAAAAGATAAGAGTTGGGGTAAAGAGATGGCTCAATGGTTGAGAGTACTTGTTGCTCTTCCAGAGAACCAGGTTTGAGTCCCAGCGCCCATGTGGTGGTTCACAACTATCTGTAACTAAACCTCCAAGGGATCCAGTGCCCTCTTCTGGCCTCTACAGGGACCACACATGCGTGTGGCACACAGACAAAACACCCACAAGCATAAAATAACAATAAATAAATTTAACACTAAAATTTAAAAAAACATGTGGTTATGTAAATCATTTCATTTATACACACTAATATTTTAGTAGTCGCTTAAAATTAATTATCATGCTTAAAGTCATGATGTTTTGAATATGAAATATCCCCCAGAAATTCATATTTCAAGGGTCTAGCTCAGCGATGTTTAAGACTCCAGGTTCAATATTCAGAGCCACACATAAAAAAAATCCTTATATTTCAAAAAAAACCATTTATACTATTATCTGTTTACTTATTAATTGAAGGCATTATATTTATTTTGGCACACAGGACCACCAGCTCAGGAATACAGCATGCATAATGAGGTGGGCCCTCCCATATCAATCACTAATTTAAAAAATGCACTACAGACTTGCCTATAGGACATTTTCTCAATTGAGAACCTCTAACTTCCCTTCCTCACCTTGTCCCTTTGTGTCAGCTGCCATTACCTAGAGGCACTCTCTACTTGAGAGCTTGCTGGCCACATCAGCCTAGGAGTCAAGTAAACTACCTTCACTTTCTTTATTATCCTCCATGGCAAATTCTTCAGTCTCATGCTCAACAAGTAGACTACCAATTATAGAGGCCTACCCTCCCTCTCTGACTCCACTTCCTGGAAACGCCACTGAACCTTGGCCAATCCAGCTTTCCTCCTTTCTTTGAACACTATCAGATCTCACTAACCACCGCCTCCTTTGTGTCAACTGCAAATAGCTAGATACATTCTCTAAATGGAAACACAGTGGCTACACCACTGCTAGAAAACAGGTAGGTAATCTTCATTCTCCTTCCTGTCTGCCACTGCAAACTTCCCAGTCTCATCCCAGCCTTGTAATAGACCACTTACAAGGACCTGTCCTTTCACTATACCTCTGTTCCCTGGGGACTTGGGCAAACCTTGAAATAGACCTAGATTTCTTCTTTCCTGAGGAAACTCCCAGTCCCCACTTCTAGCCCATTCCCACTCCTTCTTGTCAGCTCCCCAATACCTTTAAACATGGTCTACCTGGGACTTCCAGTGGCCAAACCTGGCAAGGACTCAAGGAGGTGGATCACAGTCTCCTTCCTCTCCTTCATTAGCTCTCCATTTTCACCCTCAGCCAGCAACAACCTGCTTACAGCTACCTCTCCTCCCACTTCAACTTCAGTCATTGGACTCAGTCACTCCAACTCTTGCTTCAAATACAGGGCCCCCTAGCTCTCCTATCCCTGTCTCCCAAGATAATTCTTTGCCCTACTTACAAGGCCCCATTTTCCAAAAAGCCTCTGTGGACTTCACCTCTAACTGTTAATAGGATCCCCTCAGCTCTTTCCTAAAGCTTCTCTCCACCTTTTTTTCTGACCCACTGGGTATTTCCCCTCTGCCACCCACTGGCCTGTAGAAGCACTCCCTTGACAGGCAAACCATAGCCTTCACATTTCCCTAGCATTCAGAGAGGGGAACAGAAACACAGGCATGGAATAGACATCCAATAAAGACGAGCATTCATCAACAACTAACATTACAATCATCCCAAATCCAGATGCCTAAGCACTCATGCAAAAACACAATCATTAACAGCCAAGAAAATATGTACCCACAAGAACCCAGCAACCTCATTACATTAGGCTCTGAGAAATACAACATAGCTGAAGCAGTAGACAAGGACTTCAAAATAGCTATTATTAACATGTTCAAGGACTTTAAGAAGGATATGGGTAAATCCCTAGAAGAGTCTGTGAAAATACAAACCACTGAATGAAACAATTAAAAGTGTTCAATAAATGGAAGTATGAATATGAAGAAAACTCAAATTGAGATGAAACTGGAAATGAAATTTTCAGTTAGTAAAACAATAGGCATTGAATACAATATAAAAGACATGAATGCCTCAGTCACAAAAGAAAATTTCCCCATCCTAAGGAAATAAATCTCTATCAAGGTACAACAAATGCACAAACCACCGAATAGACTGGAACAGAAAAGAAATACCCCACAACACATAATAATCAAAACATTGGACATACAGTGGTGGTTCATGTCTTTAATCCCAGCACTCAGCAGAGGCAGGTGTATCGTTCTGATTTTGAGGCAAGTCTACAAAGTGAGTACAGGATAGCCAGAGGTACACAGAGAAACCTGTCAAAGAAGAAGAAGAAGAAGAAGAAGAAAGCCGTAAGAAAAAAAAGACCAAGTAACACTCTAAAGCAGACCTATAGAATAACATCTACATCTTAAATTGAGAATCTAAATGCTAGACGGGTCAACAACTCTAAGCGATACTTTGAGTGATCACAGCCCAGACTACTATACCCAGCAAAACTATCAATCACAAAAGCTGGAGGGAAAAAAAATTCCACTCTAAAACCAGATTTAAGCATTATCTGTGTACCAATCTGTCTCTCCAGAAGGTGCTGAAGGAAAAACTTCAACCTAAAGAGGTTAACCACATGCAAGAAAACACACATAATAAATAATATCAGAAGAACAAATCAAAAAAGGGGGAAGCCACACCAAAACAACAAAATAATAGGAATCAATAAACACTGCTCATTGATAACTCTCAACCTTAAGAGTCTCAATTCCCTAATAAAAGACATGGACAACAGATTAAATTTGAAATCAGGATTCATCTTTCTGCTGCATCCAAGAAAGATACCCAAATTTTGGTTATGAGTCTCAGCATATGCTTTGATACCCTGCTGGGTTGAGTCTTTCAGAGGCCCTCTGTGGTAGGCTCCTGTCCTGTTCCCTGTTTTCTTCTTCTTCCAATGTCCATCCCATTTGTCTTTCTGAGTAAGGGTTGATCATCTTACTCAGAGTCCTCCTTCTTGATTAGCTTCTTTAGGTATACAGATTTTCGTGTGTTTACCCTACAGATGCTGAGACTCATACCCAGACTTTGGGCATAAGATTCCCTAATCTTATGAAAGAAGAGGGAGTTAGTGGGACTTGGAGAGAACAGGGGCTCCACAAGGAGAACAACAGAACCAAAATATCTGGGCACAGGGGTCTTTTCTGAGACTAATACTCCAACCAAGGACCATTCATGAATATAACCTAGAACCCCCGCTCAGGTGTAGCCCATGGCAGCTCAGTATCCAAGTGGGTTCCTTAATAAGGGGAACAGGGACTGTCTCTGACATGAACTCAGTGGCTGGCTCTTTGATCACCCCTCCCCACCCCCGAGGAGAGAGCAGCCTTGCCAGGCCACAGAGGAGGACAATGCAGCCAGTCCTGATGAGACCTGATAGGCTAGAGTCAGATGGAAGGGGATGAGGACCTCCTCTAACAGTGGACTTGGAGAGGGGAATGGGAGGAGATGAGGAAGGAAGGGTGGAATTGGGAGGGAAAGAGGGAAGGGGCTATAGCTGGGATACAAAATGAATAAACTATAATTAATATAAAAAATAAAAATTTAATAAAAAAGAATGACAACTTACTATCAAAAATAGATACTACCTAAGGATAAAAGAGAATTAAAGAAGATATTCTTAGCAAATGGGCCAAAGAAACAAACAAGTACAACCATTTAAAAATCTGACAAAATAGACTTCAAACCAAAACCAAACAGAAGAAACTGGGGAAGGGCAAAGCATACTCAAAAAGAAAAAGTCCACCAAGAGGATATTTCAGTAATAAGCATCTATCCATCAAACTCAAGGGAAGTATGAAACACCATGATAAAAGCAACTTGTGGAAGAAGGTTTTATTTGGCTTATGCTTTCACATTACAGTTCATCATCAAAGGAAGTCAGTGCAGGAACTGAAACAGGGCAGGAGCTAATACAGAGGCCATTAAGGAATGCTGCTTACTAGTTTGTGCCTCATGGCTTGCTCAGCCTGCTTCATTTATAGAACAGAGGATCACCAGCCCAGGGATGGCACCATCACAGTGAGTTGGGCCCTCCCTCATCAGTCACTAATTAATAACATGCCCTACAGACTTACCTGTAGCCCAATCATAAGGAAGCCATTTTCTTAATTGAGATTCCCTCTTCTCAGATGAGTTCAGCTTGTGTCAGTTTGACATATAACTATTTATCACAGCACCCAAGTTCATAAAGAAACACTGCTACAACTAAAATAAAAATGATAGCAGGTGACTTCAACATCCCACTCTCATCAATAGACAGGTCATCCAGACAAAAACTAAACAGAGAATTGCCGGAGCTAACTGACATCATAAATCAAATGGTCCTAGCAGATATTAACAGAAAAGTTCACCACAAAACAAAAGAACATACGTTCTCCTCAACCACTCATAGAACTTTCTCTAAAATGGAGCACATACTGGAAACAAAGCAAGTCTTAACAGCTACAAGACAACTGAAATAGCACACAGCATGCTATCTGACCACCATGGATTAAAGCAGGAAATCAAACCAGCAGAAAGATTACAAACTCATGGAAACTGAACAACTCATGACAGAATGAAAAATGGATCAAGACAGAAATGAAGAAAGAAATTAAATATTTTTGGAACTGAAGGAAATGAAAATACAACCTATCTCTACTAGCTAGTATTATATGTCAATTTGACACAATCTGGAGTCATCAGAGAGAAAGGAGTCTCAGTTAAGGAAATGTCTCTATGAGATCCAGCTATAAGGCATTTTCTCAATTAGTTATCAGTGGGGGAGGGCCCAGTCTATTGCGGGTTGTACCATCCCTGGACTGGTAGTGCTGGGTTCTATAAAGAACCCAGGGGAAGCATGCTAGTAAACAGCACCCTTCCATGGCCTCTGCATCAGCTCTTGGCTCCAGATTCCTATCCTATTTTGTTTGTTTGTTTGTTTCTGTCCTGACTTCCTTCAATAATGAACAGCAATATAGAAGTGTAGGCCAAACTAATAAACCCTTTTTCCCCATGTGCTTTTTGGTCATGGTGATTTGTCGCAGCAATAGAAACCCTAACACAAGTTGGTACCAGTATAGTGGGATATTCTATGACAGAACTGACCACGTTTAGGAAAGGATTGCGGAAAGACTTTGAAACTTTGAGCTAGAACACTGTTGAGTATTGAGTACTCACTGTCGAGTATTGAGAGTTCTGTAGGTTCTTGGAAGGTAAGAATTGACAGAAGTGCAGCAGATGGAAGCCTGGCTTGTAAAGTTTCAGAGGGAAATTTAAAGACTATCAGGGCCATTTGCTATTTTGAACTGAGATTCTGCTGTTCTGGTTAGCTGGAAATGAAGAGTCAGCTATGATTAAGAACACCATGGATTAAAGCAGGATATCAAACCTGCAGAAAGATTACAAACTCGTGGAAACTGAACAACTCATGACAGAATGAAAAATGGATCAAGAACCATTGATCAGAACCATTGAAATGACACTTTTTCATTGCTGAGTCAATTAATGATGGTCAACTGGAGCTAAGAAATTAGCGGTGATGGAAAGCAAAATCACTGAGGTGAAATCTGGGAAGTGTTTCCTGGGAGCACAGAGAAGCTGTGTTCTAGAGGTGGCCATGTTTGTACCTCCTATTGTTATCCAGATTTGGTATTGTAAGAGTCACCCAAGTGGCACTTGTTTTGAAGGCAAAAAGGGACCATGGAGAGCAGCTAAAGTTTTGCAGTATTGGTGACAGTATTTTGTTAAATCAATAAAAACCCTAACTTAAATAATACACAAACCTATGGAATAAAATGAAGGTAAATCTAAAGTGCTCGTCGATAACACTAAATGCCTAAATTTAAAAAAAGTGGAGTAAACTGCAAAAAATAAAAACAAAAATACAAACAATAAAACAAAGAGTTGGTTCTTTGAGAAAAATCAGTAAGATTTGGAAACCCTTACCCAAATTAACTAAAAGATGGATAGAAAGTCACAAATTAACAAAATAGGATACGGATGGGGGTCATAACAACAGACACTGAGGAAATTTGGAGAATCATAAAGATATACTTTAAAAATCTGTACTTCATGATTTCCTTGTTTTTAATAGCTGAGTAGTATTCTACTGTGTAAATGTACCACAATTTCCTTATCCATTCTTCAGTTGATGGCCATCTAGGTTGTTTCCAGACTCTGGCTATTACAAACAGAGTTGCTAGTTGAGTAAATGTCCTAGTTGTATGGTGGAGCATCTTTTTATTATATGCCTAGTAATGGTATAGCTGGATCTTGAGGTAGCACTATTCCTAATTTTCTGAGAAAGCGCCAGATTGATTTCCAAAGTGGTTGTACAAGTTTTCACTCCCACTTGCAATGGAGAAGGCTTTCCTTTTCTCCATATCCTCTCCAGCCTGTGTTGTCACTTGAGTTTTTGTTTATAGCCATCCTGATGGGTGTAAGATAGAATCTCAGAGCCATTTGATTTGCATTTTCTTGATGACTAAGGACATTGAGCATTTCTTTAAGTGTTTCTATTCCATTTGATATTCCTCTGTTGTGAATTCTCTCTTTAGTTCTGTACCCCATTTTTAATTGGATTATTTGGTTTGTTGAACCAGAAACGATCATCCCAAGATATATAGTCCAGAACTAGAAAGACATGCACGGTATAAACTCACTTATAAGTGGATATTAGTCATATAATATAGCTTAAACATACTAAAACACAAAGACCTAAAGAAGCTAAACAATAAGGAGGACCCAAGGGAGGGTCTTAATTCTCATTCAGAAGGACAAATATAATAGACACCAGAAGCGGTTGAAGAGAGGTAACAGGATGAAATCCTATCATAGATGTCCTCTGAACCACTCCACCCAGCAGGGGATGGAAAAAGATGCTGAGACTCATAGCCAAACTATGTGCAGAACACTGAAAATCTTATGGAAGAGTTGGGGGATAGAAGGACCTGGAGGGGACAGGAGCTCCACAAGAATACCAACAAAGCCAACAAATCCAGGCCCAAGGGTGCCTGCAGAGACAGATGCACCAACCAAGGACCATGCATGGAAAGACTAGAGTATCTACTCAGATGTAACCCATACACAGCTCAGTCTTCATGTGGGTTCCCTAGTAATGAGAGCGGAGTTTATCTCTGATATGGACTCTGTTACCCATGCTTTGAGCCTTTCCCCCTGGCTGGCAGCCTTACCAGGCCACAGAGAAAGAGGATCTAAGCAATCCTAATGAGACTTGATAGGCTAGGGTAAGATGGTAGGGTAAGAGGACTCCCTCTTTCTGTTGTCTAGGGAAGGGGGATAGGGGAAAGAGTCCGGGTGGGTGGGTGGACTGGGAGGGGAGGAGGGAGTGGGCTACAATTAGGATATAAAATGGATAAATTATAAAACAATTCTTGGGGACAGGGGACAAGATGGTGGCGCTAGGAAATGATGCAAAGCATGAAAACAGAATTAGAATCTATAAAAAAACAAAACAAAACAAAAAACCCAAACAGAGAAAACCCTGGAACTGGAGAACTTAGAGAAAAGATCAGGAACCACAAAGGTAAGCATCACCAATAGAATACAAGAGATGGAAGAGAGAATCTCAGGAGCTGAAGATACACTTGCTGAAACTGTTTCCTCACTCAAAGACAAACTAAAATCAGAACAGTTCCAACACAAAATATTCAAGAAATCAAAGATGCCATGAAAAGGCGAAACCTAAGAATAATAGGAATAAATGAAAAAGAAGACTCCAGGCTCCAAAGACCGGAAAATATTTGTAAGAAAATCATAGAAGAAAATTTTCCCAACTTAAAGAAAGAGATGTCCATAAACATTCAAGAAGCCAACAGAACACCAAATAGACTACACCAGAAAAGAAATACCTCTCGTCACATCATAGTCAAAACACTTAACCTATAAAACAAAGAAAAATATTAAAGGCAGTAAGGGAAAAAGGTCAAGTAACATATGAAGGGAGTCCTATCAGAATCACTCCAGACTTCTCATCAGAAACTATGAAAGACAGAAGGGCCTGGGCAGAGGTGATGCAGTCTTTAAGGGAACACAGATGCCAACCAAGATTACTATACCCAGCAAAGCTTTCAATCAACATAGATGGAGAAAACAAAATATTCCATGACAAAACAAAATTTAAGCAATATCTGCACAGCAACCCAGCCCTACAGAAGATACTAGAAGGAAAACTCCAATCCAACAAAAACAACTACATCAAAGAAAATATAGGATACAGACAATTTTCCAGCAAAAATTAAAAGAGGAAAAAAAAAAGTAATGAATCACAGTAAGACCACCAACTCCACAATAAAAGGAAGTAACAGTCATTGGTCACTATTATCTATCAACATTAATGGACTCAACTCTCCAATAAAAAGACACAGACTAACAGAATGGTTGTGAAAACAGGATCCAACATTCTGCTGCATTCAAAAAACACACCTATGCAACAAAGATAAACACTACCTCAGAGTAAAGGGCTGGAAAAATGTGTTTCAAGCAAATGGACCCAGAAAACAAGCTGGGGTAGCGATCCTAGTATCTAATAAAATAGACTTTTAACCAAAACTAATCAAAGACAATGAGGAGGGGCAATTCCTTCTCATCAAAGGAAAATCTCAACAGGAGGACATCTCAATTTTGAACATCTATGCCCCAAATACAAGACCAGCTACATTTGTAAATAAAACATTATTAAAGCTGAAATCTCACATAGATTCCAACACCTTAATAGTGGGAAACTTCAACACTCCACTCTCGCCAAGAGATAGATCATCCAGTCAGAAGTAAAACAGGGAAACAAGGGCACTCACAGAGACCCTAAATCAAATGGATCTAATAGATGTCTACAGAACTTTTCATCCAAAATCAAAAGAGCACACCTTCTTTTCAGCACCACACGGAACCTTCTCCAAAAGAGACCATATAGTTGTTCACAAAGCAAATCTCAGCAGATATAAGAAGATTGATATAATCCCTTGTATCCTATCTGACCATCATGGTCTAAAGCTGGACCTCGACAACAATAAAAACAGCAAAAAGCCTGCAAATACATGGAAACTGAACAACTTGCTACTCAATGACAGCTTCATGAGGGAAGAAATAAAGAAAGAAATTAAGGACTTCTTAGAATTCAATGAAAATGAAAACACAACATACCCAAACCTATGGGATACAATGAAGGCAGTGTTAAGAGGAAAGTTCATAGCACTAAGTGCCTTCAAGAAGAAAATTGAAACATCTCATACAAGCAACTTAATGGCCCAACTGAAAGCCCTAGGAAAAAAAAAAAAAGAAGCAGATACACCCAAGAGGAGCAGACGGCTGTAAATAATCAAACTCAGGGCTGAAATCAATCAATTAGAAACAAATAAAACTATTCAAAGAATCAATGAAACCAATACTTGGTTCTTTGAGAAAATCAACAAGATAGACAAGCCCCTAGCCAAACTAAAAAAAAAAGTCAGAGAGAAACAATCGAAATCAACAAAATCAGAAATGAAAAGGGTGACATAACAACAGACACTGAGGAAATGCAAACAATCATTAGGTCTTACTACAAAAACCTCTATGCCATAAAATTTGAAAATCTAAATGAAATGGACAATTTTCTTGAGAGATTCCATGTATCAAAATTAAGTCAAGATCATGTTGAAAAATTGAATAGACCTATATCCCCCAAGGAAATAGAAGCAGCCATCACTAGCCTCCCTACCAAAAAAAGCAATGGGCCAGATGGATTCAGTGCAGAATTCTACCAGACCTTCAAGGAAGTGCTAACCCCAATTCTCTCTAAACTACTCCACAAAATAGAAACAGAAGGAACATTACCAAACTCATTCTATGAAGCCACAGTCACCTTCATACCTAAACCACACAAAGACCCAACAAAAAAAGAAAACTTCAGACCTATCTCTCTTATGAATATTGATGCAAAACTACTCAATAAAATACTTGCAAACCAAATCCAAGAACACATAAAAGATATCATCCACCTTGACCAAGTAGGCTTCATCCCAGGCATGCAGGGGTGGTTCAATATACGGAAATCCATCAATGTGATCCACCATATAAACAAACTGAAGGAGAAAAACCACATGATCATCTCCTTAGATGCCAAAAAAGATTTCCACAAAGTCCAACATCCATTCATGTTTAAAGTCCTGGAGAGATCAGGAATACAAGGCACATACCTAAACATAGTAAAGGCAATATACAGCAAGCCTATAGCCAACATTGAACTCAACGGAGAGAAACTTAAATCAATCCCACTGAAATCAGGAACAAGGCAAGGGTGCCCACTGTACCCATATCTCTTCAACATAGTACTTGAAGTCCTAGCTAGAGCAATAAGACAACTAAAGGAGATCAAGGGGATACAAATCGGAAAGGAAGAAGTCAAAGTATCGGTATTTGCACACGATATGATAATATACATGAGTGACCCCAAAAATTCAACCAGAGAACTCTTTCAACTGATAAACACCTTCAGCAAAGTGGCTGGATACAAAATCAACTCAAAAAAATCAGAAGCCCTCCTATACACTAAAGACAAAAAGGCCGAGAAAGAAATTAGGAAAACAACACCCTTCACAATAGCCACTAATAACATAAAGTACCTTGGGGTGACTCTAACCAAGCAAGTGAAAGATCTGTTTGAGAAAAATTTCAAGTCTCTGAAAAAAATTGAAGAAGATATCAGAAGATGGAAAGAACTCCTGTGTTCATGGATTGGTAGGATTAACATAGTAAAAATGGCTATTCTGCCAAAAGAAATCTACATGCAATGCCCATCAAAATACCAACACAATTCTTCACAGACCCTGAAAGAAATTCTCAACTTTATATGGAGAAACAAAAAACCCAGAATTTCCAAAATGATCCTGTACAACAACAGATCATCTGGAGGTATCTCCATCCCAGATCTCAAGCTGTACTACAGAGCAATAGTTATAAAAACTGCATGGCATTGGCAGAGAAACAGAATAGTGGATCAATGGAACCGAATAGAAGACCCAGAAATAAACCCACACACCTATGGAAACTTGATTTTTGATAAAGAAGCCAAATCCATCCAATGGAAAAAAAGACAGCATCTTCAACAAATGGTGCTGTACAAACTGTATGTCTATATGCAGTAAAATGAAAATAGATCCATATTTATCACCCTGCACAAAACTAAAGTC
>CM053767.1:14789362-14807192 GCA_028658305.1 Pachyuromys duprasi
TGAAAAAAAGGCAGAGTTAGCAAGACTTGTTGAGGACAAGAGCTCCACAAAGACCAAATAGATCAGGACACAGGGCTCTTCTATGATACTGTTTCTCCAACCAAGGACCATGTATGGATACAAACTATAACCCCGGCTCAGATGTGGCCCATGGTAGTTCAGTACCCAACTGGGTACCCTAGTAAGGGGGACAGGAACCATTTAGGTCATGAACTCATGCTGGTTTGTTGACTGCCGCCCCTCCGCCCTCCGCCCCCCCCCCCCCGAGGGAGGAGCAGCTTAGCTAGATCCCAGAAGATGACATTGTAGCCAGCCCTGAAGAGACATGTTAAGCTAGGGTCAGATGGAAGGGAGGGAGGTCCTCCCATATCAGTGGACTTGGAGGGGGGCAGGGAAAAGATGAGGGAGGGATGGGAAGAGTGGGAGGGAATGAGGGAGGGGGCTACAGCTGGGATACAGAGTATATAACCTGTGATTAATATAAAAATAAATAAATTACTTTTTTAAAAAAGTTAAAAAAAATTCACATCACGAAAACTAAGTAGGTAGCAATACCCTTTGCCTGCTAAAAACACCCTTTCCCTGGAAAAAATTATAAGTCCTTGATCCGCATCAACACAAACTGATCTCAATTCTATAGAGGCTAACTTGGCATTTTCTAATTAATATGCTGAGGAATAAACTGCTGAAAAACTTAAGTTAATCGGGGCTATATATTACTTGAAAGCACACATCCTTATTTTTTTTTCCAACGCAATATTGTTGATTTGAGAATTTCACATTGGGCACCCCAATCACACCCACTTTCCAGTCCTCCAAGGTCATCACTCCCCATGTAGATATGCCCCTCAAAAAAAGAAAAAAACAATAAAGCAAGTCCAATTTGTGCTGCCCATATACTCACTGGAGCATGGTCAAACTCCTAGTGACTCTGAGTCCTTCCCCATCCACATGCCAGCCAGAAGTCATCAATTGTGAGAGCTACACTTCAACACCTTTATCGCGATGGCTGTTGTTCTGTCTAGGCTCTGACTTTTGGGGGCTGGGATGCAGAGTGAGAGTAGAGGTTATCGCAGAAGCTCTCTGTCCCTCTCTCAATTGCAAGTCTGCAGTCCTCAGTACAGTGCAAAGATAACTTCCTTGCCCTTTGCAGTCAGCAGGAGCTTGGACCATGGACTGCCATGTGTTTTCTGGCAACAGCAAGGACCACTGCCATCCACATGGTCTCTAGCATCAGCACAAGCCACAGACATCAGAATGGTCTTTGATGGCAGTACAGACCACAGACATCAACACAGCCCTCTGTTATAGCATAGACCAATCAGCATAGCCTCTAGGGCAACACAGGCCAAGGGTGCTGATAGGATCCCTTGCACCAGCCCAGCCCATGGACATCAACATAGTTTTAGGAGGCAGCACAGACTAGGGGCATCCCAAGGTCCTCAGTGACAATGTATCCTTATCTTTACCGACCCTCTCTGTAACTGCCTACACAGCTCTAGTTGACAAACAGCAGCATAAACTAAACACAAGTAGACCTCTAGGTCAGAGAGCTTTCCTGTTCTCACCTAGTCATATGCCCAAGCCCTACACCCTATTAGGGCCAGTGCACTGCATCCTTTTCTCCTTGCCCTCTCACTAAGTTCTGCAATCTAAAACTGTAATAAAGTTTAATTGTTTGCTTACCTAATGCACAGCCAAATTACATTAGCTACAAAAGCAGGGCATGATGCTTACCTAAAGATGCAGGATGAACTGAACATAACAGATAAATTCATCTCAAGGTGACTTTGTCCAAATGAACCAGCAGCCCCAGGGCTTATCATACACAGACAGAGTACCAGGAAGCATAACATGGTACTCTGTGCACCTCTTTTCTTTTGTCAGCCAGTGTCACATGATTCACAATGTGCGCACTCTTCTGAGGCTAAATTATATGAATATGGGAAAGTACTACGTGATCTCTGATTTGCCCCAAAGAGAAAACTTAAATATTGTAATGATACAACTGAAAACAGGACTTGGTTAACAGACCTAAGAGAGTCTGGCACAAGGAGAACAGCTTCCAGCATAGGTAGTAAAAACTTTTGAAATTAAAACCACTGTGCTTCATTAGATTTCTTCACATTGAGCTTTTTCAGAGGCAAGAAATCAACAAAGGCTCAAAAAAGAATGGGTGACATTATTTCTTTATAATGTCAATGGAAAAAAATGATGGCATGTTCACACAAACTTGAGACAGGTGATGCTTACAATAAGCATCATAATGCAATGTCTGGATTGAAAGCAGATAGCAGGGTTGAGAAATCAGCATTTGAATGAACAAGGATAAATTGTATACATTCCAAAAGAACATTATACCAACACTTCAGCATTGAGGTGAATCCTGACAATGAGTTTGCATGTCTTTTGTGATCAAATAAGTGGACTTGCAATGGTATAATGTGGAATAGAACTCTACCTGGAACTTTAACAGAGACATCTTTACAACTACTTCTTTTGGTAATCAAAATCACAAAGCTAATTCTATTGACCAGCCCCAATGCTGTGCATTGGAAAGGATAGGGTGGGACAGCATGGTCTGGAGGGAGAGAGAAGAAGAGGAGGGAAGAGCAGAGAATCTACAGGGGAGGTCTTGGAACCATGAGGAGGGATGAACTGGACCTAAGAAATGACTAAAAGCAAGTCAAATGGTTGAAATCTGGATGGTAGAAAACTATGCGGTTAAGGATGGATTAACTATTGCCCAGCATTGTGCTCTAGGTTAATGAAATAAATTCCAGTCTCTGTGGTGATTTGGGTATACAGCTTGTTTAGGAATAACAGCTGTTTAACTAAAAGATACATCAATCATAAATATTAATATCTACAACACTGAAGTATATGAACTTAGTTTCCACAAGCCTGTGCTCTCCCAAGCCTGATTATGCAGCAAGAAATAACAGGCTTCTATTACTCATCCCTCCAAATAAAGTTATCAAATGCCCTAGTAGCAAACAGCATCATAGTGTATCCGTCCAGATTTTAGGACTTCAGTTTTAGTACCAGATACCTCTCGTGGTAAATTACCATTTTCAAACTACTTCTAGAGTGCAGTTCTACCATGCCTTTCGAGCTTGCTAGGTAAGAAGCAGTGGAGTGAGTGTGGGACAGATAACTATGTTACTAAACTTCTTGGTTTAGACAGTCAATTTTGGTGCTGAATATACAATGAGCCAAACCCTATGTCACATTGTCTGGGTATTAAAAACAGAATTTCTAAAAAACTCTTAGAAAGTTGTAAATTGGACATCAGTTTTACCTAGATGGCAAATATAGTCCTAAATGTGGGTTCCTTTTGGGTTGATGAGATGAGGTTGATGGAAAGTAAATTCAGACTTATTTCCATATTTTATTGGGACCTGATTCCTCAGCATGTGGCTGCTCTACTTGAAGTGTAGTATACTAAGCCTTGAAACCAACAGGATGATTGCTGCTAAGAGGAACATGACAGAACTGTGGAAGCTGTGCTAAGAATGAGAACATAATTGAGTCGGGAATAGGGTGTGTCAATAAAACCACCTAGATATATCAAGAGAAATCCAAGGTTTCAAATGGATTATGAATTCACTCAAAAACATACAGAGTGATGCTATTAAAATAAAAACATCCCTAGGTGGAATAAATCAAAGAAGGTTATCTGAAAGGAGAAGCTACAGTTTAGGTCCAACTGATTATAACATTATTGCCATCCTGTCCAACTTCTTAAATGAAGCCAGAAATTAAATTTGTATGTGTAATTTAATTTTTAAATAGAACTAATTCAATTTTTTTTCCTGCAAGCCAAGCACAGAACCTGCCCTGCCAGCTTACAGCCTCTGCTCTGTTCCTTCTCCCCAGCACAGCTGTCCAGCTGAAGATACCCTCCCATCTGAGACACATGACTTTCCTACAACAGTCCATTAGCTATCATGGCCTCAACTTGTAAATCTCAGATTCTTTCCAACTGACACCATAGTCTCTGTAGTGAGTGCTGCTGCTCACTAAAGAGGTATTGCTGGCTGTGATTCTATCAGAATAAGCACACTGAGACTTAACAGAACTAGCCATTTTTCCTTTCATTGCATAATTTTACATTAACTAGAAATGTTTTTAAGTTAAATTAAGCATACAAGCCAAAACTACTCCAACTTTACACAAGATATATCTTTGACACAATTTACCTTCCAGCAATTTGTCTTACTATGTACAGCTTCAAACAAATCGACTGATTCCAACTTGACAAGTAACTCTGAAAAACCTTTTTGAATAAAATTACATATTAAAGAAAATTAAGGGAGAGTTTGGAATATTGTTCAGTGGTAGCATACTTGCCCAGCATCCATGAGGCCCTGCGTTTAAGCCTTAGCAACCACAACAACAAAACTACAAGATCACAGAAGAAAAGTTAGAAGTGGAAAGGACATAGGGAAAAAAGAAATAAATGCTAGAGATGGCTTTTCAGTAAAATAGACACTTTCCTTTAGCACTCTTATACAAATAATATAAACAAAATAAAGATATATTTGGTTCAGAATATCAAAATAAATAAACTCAACATTAAATATTTCTAAATATTCTGTGTTAGGATCTCAAATCTCTACTATTCTCAAAATTCAAGAAGTGTTGGCATACTTTAAAAAAAACTTTTATTTACATTTCTTTAGTTTGTTTGGTTTCACAGATTCTGCTGATAGATTTTGTGGATTTTTTGTTTGTTTTTTCAGAGCTGAGGATGGAACCCAGGGACTTGTGCTTGCTAGGCAAGGGCTCTAGCACTGAGCTAAATCCCCAACCTCCTATTTCTATTTATTCTATCTTTCTTCCTACTCCACCTCAATCCCTTCCAACACCCTAACACCAGGTAGGAGAGAGAAAAAGGGTTAGTGGGAGAGGGGGAGGAGTTTTCTTAGCAGCAGTTTCCTGCTGGTTAGGGTAATCAGGTTCCTTGGAGACAGTCCAATCCTATTTTCAGATTTCCAACTTCTTGTCTCATAGCATCAATAGCAACAAGAGCTGCAGGTGGGAAGCAGCAGCAGTCTTGTTCTTTCTCAGAGCTCCTCAATCCTTTCTGGGCTCTGGCATTTAGTATCCCACCAGTCTAAAATTTAAACTCTCTGCATGTGGCAAAGAGCTCCTCTCAGAGACTGCAGGACATAAACAGTTTGCTGCTGTGGACTACCTGAATCAGTCCCATATCCCACAGCTGGGATTAGAAGAAAACATGTTTATTTCCACAAGGAAGGCCATAGATCTATATAAAAGTACATTACTATTGGCCATGTGTAATTGGAAGATCTGACACTTCAACTCCTTCAGGTCTTGTTCTTCAAGCCCTTCAGTTCAAAAATCCAGATATAAGCCTGATGCTTTGAGTTTTGTACCCAGAAACCATTTTACAGTGTAATAAGAGAACTACCTCCCAAGCCGGGGTTTTAGGTCCTCTCCATGCATTGTCCTTGGTTGAGTTATCATTCTCTTCAGGGGATCAGACTACATCTTAAGTCCTTCAAAATCACAATCTTTCTCCCACAGAATTTGAACTTCCTAAATCTTTGCAAGCTAAAGTTGAATAACTGAATATAAACGTCACCAGAACTCACCTGTGTGAGCACTCTGGTCTTGGACTTCTAACCACAACTCAAGGAAACTTGCTTATAAGCTCCCCAGTACATGTCAGTTTGTAATAGAAACCCCAAAATAAACAAAAGCCACTGTACAATGTGTGCAATGGAAATTAAAACCACACATTCCTGTCAGAACAGCTCAAATTTTTAAAATTAAAATAACAAAACTAAACATGAACCAAAAGGCAAATAAAATTACTTTCATACACTTTTGGTGAAAATGTAAATTAGCATGATCACTCTATCATTGTTTGTTTTTTTGAAGTTAAATATGTATTTGCCATTTGACCCATCAATCAAACTTCTAGGCATTTTTCCCAGAAAAAAATGAAAACTCATACACATTAAGAAAAACCTGTTTACAACCATTCATAGAAATTTTATTTATAATAATCAAAGTGTCCCTCAATAAGCAGCTGTACAAAATTTGGTGCATCCACACCATGCGGCACCAAACACACGCAATGACCTGAAGAGAGCACAAAGGGGTCACCACATGACAGTCTCCACAGGCTGTTTCCTACACACTCCTTTTAGATGCCATTCTCGTAATTACAGAGGTGGAGAAGAGTCGGTTAGGGTGGCAGTCTGGTAGAAGACGTGGCAGCTGACTGAGTGTTAAAGACCCAAGAAGAGCTCTGTGGAACGGAGATGCTGCTGTGGAAAAGCATCTGATCTACTAAATTCCATTGTGTGAAGAAAGCACGTCAGTTTGCTTCAAAACTTCTTGTTGTGATTTACAGAGGGAAACCGGTTTGTAAAATCTTCAGCTGATGCTTACAATCTTCAAATTGAGAATGTTACTGTTACTATTAGTGTAGCACAAAACTAAACAGAAATACTTTGTGAATACATCAAAAATTAACTGTTAACTGTTTAATGCAGTACGATGTGGTGCACAACAGCAGCAACACAGAAGGAAACTGAGAAGCCGTTAATGAATAAAACATAATGCCTTTAAAAAGTAAACTGCACATAGTTCACATAGAGGCAATGTTTTAATAATCTACAATATGAACTGATACATACAATGTGTTTTTATGATCTATTGCCACTTAAATTAACACACATATCATTCTTAAACATGTGTTGACCTCTAACCTCTGCTCTTCTTCAGAATTACCTGTAAGAAAGGACATGAAGATACGTTATACCTATGGAACATATGTCATGATTACTGATCTGCAATGTAGGGGTCCTAGATTTCTCTAATGTGGTATACTTCTCTTAATAAATGTGAAACATCCCTAGACTACCAAACCTCATTTTAGAGTCACTTTCATTCACAAACCTTGCCACTTATAAGCTGAGGTGTCAAAACTGTTGATTTTAAATTAGGTCTTAGATGTTGTGTCGTATGTTGTCCCCAAGCCCCTGACTGCTAACAAATTAATGATCTAAAGTATTAAAAATGTCCTTAAACTCAAAACACCTGGAGAAAGTTGCCCTAACCTGCACAGGTACACTATGACAGGGCACATGCATACATGTATAAACATACATACACACGCATGCATGCACACACATGGAAGTACACAATAAAGGCAATAAAAATGTAGAAAAAGCAAAGGTCTAAATGTAAAACACTCACATATATGCTCTAATTCATTGCATTGCTTTCAAGAAAGTGCTCATTTGGACTTTAGGAGTTGTGATGTTTCTCACTGAAGAGCATTAAGAAGCCTCATGAAGATGGCAGGGCATGTACAATGCAAGTCTATAACCCAGGCAAGCACTTCTCTGAGCAAAGAGACATTAATACGGGTACTATAAAAGAAAGTGTCATGAGCTTAAACAAATTTACAAAATGCTGAGTATTTTATGTCTTTAAATACAGCGCCAAAGTGTCCTTAAACAAAGTTCAGCCACCTTCCTCACTGGTTCACCTTTCCTTGTCTTTCCTAATTTTACCAAACTACAATTCAACTGTTTTTGTACAATCTTAGTTTACAGGTATTTTGAAATTAAAATCTTTAAAGAATATTCAAAACAGACAACGATGATGCCTATAGGAGCATTTTTAAAGTTAACCCTTGATTAGAAAGAAAATTCACAGTTTACCTTGGCTGCAGCCAGTACATGTTCCTTCTTGATAACTCCAGATTTATGCTCACAAGCATTTGTCCTGGACTCCTCTGCTAACCGATGAACAAAGAGTAAGCAATTCAGATGAATCTTTAAAAGCAAAGCATCATTAGATAGTTAACCACCATAATTATATAAAATATCATTAGATGATTTATAAATATATGTGCATGCATATATAAATATATATTAATGAACCTTTTTAACACAATTGATGTATCTCCAGGAAATTTATTACTCACAACTTTCTAGTCCACAGCTTCTCACAGGTGTGTTAGTTAAAAGGTATCTTTCACAATTTTATTTATTTTAATACTTATATCGGGCACAAGTATTCCAAGAAATACCTTGACTCAGAAGCTTTAGGGCATTGTGCTAAACAGAGAGAAGACAAAAGGCCCTTGACTCCAATCCTCAGACTAAATGTGACAACCACCCCCTAAGACTTCACACTATGCTGTGAGACAGCATCAAGATATGAATCACCAGGAATGGTATTAACATTTCAATATCGGGTATGATATTCAGAAAAAAAGAACAAGACCTACTGCCTTAAACGGGAAGAGCCTTATGGATGACATGGAATACTTTATTGGGTAAGATTATAAAATTAATGGAGAGCAGAAAGCTGTTAGCAAAGAAATGGCATCAGGACTAGACAGGAACTGTTTAGCAAAAGCCAGAAGAACACCTGGAAGCAACAAATGGCCAATGGAACTTCCCTTGTCCCACCACTACAAGATATGTTTCTTTTCCTGGCCACCTGCAGTACTCCACCAAAGAGACCGTATTATCCACAGGTCACTCCAGGACAGAGAAAAGGAATCTAAGCTGGCCTGCCAACCCCCTGAATTTGCTAGTGGATTCCTGGTTATTCGTCATCAGGTGGGTTTTCTTCTCTATTATGCTCCAGTGAAAACAGAATAAACTATCTGTATTTTAAGGGAAGCCCAACTCACTGCGACTACTTCAACCACTACCAAAGAGGCAGGAGTGGGAAAAACAAAACAAAAACAAAACAGCAACCTTGCCTTTTCTAATAGAATATGAGAAAAGAACAAATGACAGACGTATTACCGCCTCTCCCCCCCCCATTGGGGAGGGGCTATATTTTGGCTCTACACACCAAAAAAACCGAGCACAAATTGAATTTACTTCAAAGCAGAACAGTTGTTTCAATTACTGGAAAGCATTATATGCATTATATTCCAGGTAAACAGGAACCTGAAAAATGACAGCCTTGAAAGGTTAAAAACTTGAAGAGGGTTCAAATCATCTATCTAGGAAAATTAATCCACAGCCACGTGACCACTTTTGAATGACACGCCTTTAGAAAGGGAACTAAACAACATAAGGAGTTGGGGACGCCAAATCTGTACTCAGACGGTTTACCTTCCAGACCCTGCCCAAGTAAACTCATTACAAAGCCGGGCAGCCTCCGTCGAGACTAGTCTGGGAAGCCGGGCTTCCGCGGGAGCCAACTTTCCCTCCGCCAGACCGGCTCTACCTCCCTCCCCAGGGCTTCCGCGTCCCCCGGGTAGGTCGCGCTCGGCCCCAGGGCAGGGCTGGGACGCCCCGGGTCCTGGGCTTGAAGGCGGGGCGGCGTCCGGGGACGCGACCCGCACTCACCAGCAGGTCGCTGCACCGCTCCAGGCGGAGGTGCGGCTTCCTCTGCTTGACCGTGCCCTTGAGGAAGCCGCGGGGCGCCTTGCGCTTTACCCGCTTCGGGACCGTGGCGGAGAAGGCCATCTTCGCGGCCGGGCGCGCTTCCCTCGGCACGGGCTTCCGCGACGGCTGGACGGCTCTCCCGCAGAGGCGCAGCGGGCGACGCTTCCAGCCCACACGCCGCCTCCCTCCCCAGGCCCCAGCGCCCTAGGTTTGAATCTGCCGCCAGTCGGCGCGTCGGCGCACGGCAGTGACGTCAGCCGCAAGCCACGCCCACCGCACCGGAAGCACAGGCTGAAGGGACTCCCTAGGCAAGGGTGTGTGTCTACCTTGCATTCCTTAAAGGGCTCAGGCTTGTTTTGCTCGCTTTCTTGTTACAGTTCTCTGTAGAGCTGTACTTGGACTCTTGGTTCCAGAGAAAGGATGGGAAATTGTGAGATTAGTTGCGAAGCCCATTAAGAGCCTCGTGTGCTAGGCAGGCTCTCAGTCTAGCAACTGGATTCCAATGGACTAGACAGTAAATGAACGAAGTTTGTATTTTGTCAGGAATCCTTAAGAATGTAGGCCTTACTAGCGAAGCCTGGTTTTCTGATAGTAACAGCAAGCAACAAAAACACACTCTTACATAACAGTATTTCGTTCTGCGTAAGACTATTTTCCCTCACATCAGGTTCTCTTCACAAATGCTCTCCCTTTAAGGCTCCCTTCCTTAATGTCCCTATAACTTTCAAACATACTTTTTTATTTCTTTACTGAAAACAGGTTT
Organism: Pachyuromys duprasi; assembly: GCA_028658305.1. Lineage (NCBI taxonomy): Eukaryota > Metazoa > Chordata > Mammalia > Rodentia > Muridae > Pachyuromys > Pachyuromys duprasi. The sequence continues at coordinate 14,799,524 of CM053767.1, forward strand.
CTTTCATAAGATATATAGTCATAAAATTTTCTGACTGCTCCAGATCCTCTCCACTTCCCTGCCTACCCAAATGCATACCATTTCTGTCTCTCCTTAGAAAAGAAACAGGAATCTAAATAATAGTAATAAAAATGATATAAAAGCAAAATCGAATTAGAAGAGAGCAAAACAAACAGAAGAAAAAGAACCAAGGAAAAACACAAGAAAGCAGATAGATGCAGAAACTCGTTCACACACGCAGAAATCCAACAAAAACACAAAAGCAGAAGCCATAATATGTATTCTAAGGACCAGTAAGGTTAAAATAAAAATGCCCTGGCAAAACATTACAAGACAAAGAACCTCCAAAAATGCTACTGAATTCTTGTTGTGTCGACTAGCTCTCCCTGGTGCATGCCCTTAAGAGTGGTTTGAATCTGCAGTGGAGAAATTAGAGAAAACGAATTTTCTATTTGTAAGTGGTACCAGTTGGAGATGGCTTCCGGATTAGGGGCTTCCGTCTTGTGAGCGCTTACTTCTACTCTCAGTGGTGGGAGCCAGACCAGCACATCCTACACTGGCCCTATGCATTCTGCAACAGTCTCTCTGAGTTCATAGCCACAGTACCCCTGCCCTGTTTTTTATATGTGAACTCATCCAGAATAACTTTTAAATGAATCTAAAATGTCAGTTGATTTTCTCCTCTGAATTTAAGGTATCCACTCTCAGTTCACAGTCCTCTTAAAAGTTCTTAAATGTCACATGTCCAAAATTAGCTCTTGATCTCCCCCAATGCCCCAGCCATTTTCATACTACAGATGATGGTGTTTCCATCTTTGCAAAGCACTAACACAAAAATCTCATAATCTGCTTGGCCTACTTTTCTTGCCATATCTTCCACTCAATTTCCTCAAGTGGATCAACTCTGATTAACAGTAGATCACTCTCCCACTTCTGCTGTTATCACTCTTGGCCATTATGCCTCATCTCTGTTCTTAGAACACCTCCAGACTGTGCCTCAACATGTTTCTATTCATTGCACACAAAGGTGATGTTTATGTCATATGACATCATTCTTTCCCGTAATCCCTTCCTTTAGCTTCAAAAAGAAAAAAATAGAGATGGAGTTTTTAGATTGATTTATCTCAACCAAGAAACCATAAGCTATGTTATAATATTTTTTAAAAAAGAGCAAATTATCCACGTACAAAATAGATTTGCAAATCAAGACGTTTAATTTTTATTAAATACCAAATTGATATGTTGTCAAGTTGAAGGAGTAGATTTTGTCAGTGGGAAAAGCAAAGAAAATGGGGGTAAAGAAAAGCAACTTATTTTGAGCAAATTTTAATTGGGTCTTGTCTTTATATTATTCGAAAACATTTAGATTGGTGGTGAGGATTCATTTCTTCATTCTTTAAGCTGTAGGTGATTTGTTTGTACAAGGCTATCGCGAGGGAAGAATCAATAATCAGTGAGTCTGCTGAAGTCCCAGGACTGCAGACTTGGAATGTGGAATCTTGTAAGCAAATTTTGTGCTGCTGGTGTTGTTAGCTTGTAATATTGACAAGAGACTTAGATCATGCAAGGCAGAGCAGATTAAAACCAACATCCTGAAAATACCATTTCACCCTTAGAAAATGGGAGTTCCTATTTGGACTTTTAACACAACATTCTTTTATTGGTTTTGGTTTTTTTTTTTTTTTAGCATCTTGACTAAGATCACTCCCCACTCCTTCCCCGCCCCCATTACTCCTCAGCAAAAGGCAGGCATCCCAAAGATATCAACCAGCCACGGTATATCAAGTTGCAATAATCCTAGGCATCTGCTGTCCTATTAAGGCTAGACAAGGCAACCCAGTAGGAGGAAATGGTCCCCAAAGCAGGGAACAGAGTCAGAGACAGACCTGCTATTAAGAGTCCCACATGTATAACCAAGCTACACTGCTGTTATATATTTTCATTGGGCCTACCTCAGTCTCATGCAGGCTCCCTCATTTGCAGTTCGGTATCTGTGAGCCCAGGTTAGTAGATGTGGGTTTTCTAAAAACATTCTTTACATAAATGTTAAAGACTGGGGAATCTTTATCTGTGAGGGAAAATACTGCCTTCCAAATGTGATTTCTAGGCCTCACAGGGAAGTTTTGTTCTTTCTTCTAACCAAACTGCAGCTATCTTAAATTCTTTTGATAATTTTATTTTGTATATTAATTAAAGTTTATTCATTTTGTATCCCAGCTATAGCCCCCTCCCTCATTCCCTCAATTCCACCCTCATCTCCTCCCATGTCCCTCTCCAAGTTCACTGATAGGGGAGGTCTTCTTCCCCTTCCATCTGACCCTAGCCTATCAGGTCTCATCAGGACCTTCTATCTTCACATTTGTGAGGCCTTCTCTTTGGAACCCTAAATAAACACGTTTAATACATACTTATACTGACTCCCTGGTAATAGGCTTTTTCTCTCTAATGGTGACACAGATATAGGCCAAATTAGACCAAATTAAAAGCAGATAAAAACAGATTCAATAGACGCTGCCCCTGGTCAGATCCTTAAGTCCCAAGGGGCAGGGCTGAGCAGGTCTTGTGCCTGGACTGCGGTGGGAGAAGTTTTATAGACTGTAGGCTAAGGGTGATGAGATGTGAGCTACAACTGGTCTTGTGCCCAAGCATGGTCAAGAACTGAGCACTTAGGTGGGGATTTGTGGGGCAGCATCAGGGGGAGGAAATTGTGACAGCTACCAGCAATGTGGAACAGAACTCTTGGTGTCTCTCCTTTGTTCAGAGGTTGCTCAGTGTGGGTGGGGTTGGGGGAAAGGGGACAGATGGGGTTTCCTAGCTTCTGCAGGGGTGAGCTGGGCTTCCAACCAAACACAACTTAACAAATGACTGCTCTCCACCTATATTAGCTTTCCTGCTACCTGATACTCTAAAAGCTTGTAACTCCCCAAACCTAATCCCTAGACCAAATCCCCAGTCTGATGTGGGGTCAGAGGACAGTTTTGGGAGGTGATTATATGGACAGAACATCATTCCTATGCTGGGGATGAGTGTGATTACCAAAGAGGCCTTGGAAAGTTGTCTTTGCTTTCACACAATGTAAAGAGGGAACTAAAAGGCATTATCCGGGCATCAGAAGAGGGAAGCACCAGCACCAGAATGTAAGCCTTCTGGCATGATCTCTGACTTCTCAGCCTCTAGAATAGTGAATTAATTTCTGTTGTTTATAAGACAGCTAGTATATGCTATTTTGTTACAGTAGTCACACTAAGTCAATTTCCCTTAGATACACCTGAAAGACAATTAAAACATCAAACTCAGTCCCCCATCAGGAATCTGAATTCACAATTCCCTCTTCCAATAGACTTTGGCCCATTTTCTCACTTATGTTCTTTTACAATTCTTCTGACAATCAGAAGAGAGAAATTCTAACAAATCAAGGAATTCTGCATTTGCAGTCACATGTATGCCTAGAAATACACATACTGGAACACATACACATACAGTCATGTTTAGAAACTGATACCTCTTCCTAATTCTGAGGTCACTGGCATAATATTGGTACCTCGAAGCTGATCATAGTACTCATGTTTAGATCATAGAAATGTAGCTAATTCTTTAAATCAGGTATCTAATTATATTTTTCTGAAAGAAGTTATTAAACAATTACCAAAGTAAGTGACATGAATTCTATTTGCCCGAACTCCATGATTCATTTTCCTCTTTACACGGAATTGGAAACAATGCTTAAGAACAGAATATAAATGCCAATTGTCACACACATCAAGTTTCTATCACTAATGTAATGAATATTAAAAAATAATAATAACATCTTAAAATAATACATTATCTTACATTTCTGAAACTCAGAAGTCCTAAAATCAAGGTACTATTGGTATGCATGCCTTCTAGAATCATGCAGATATTCATTACACTGTTTGAACTGAGAACCGGACCTATAATAAACTTGCAGAAATCAATCCTGGGTGGCTCTCTGCTCTGGCCAAGCAGTCACGGAATGAGCATATAACCAAGGTGACTTCTATGTACCACTCCAGGAGACAAAATACCATGCCCACCTCCTTCCTCTATGCTGGGATTTGTTCCGGTTCAGCTTGCACAGGTCTGTGGGGATGCTGTCACAACACCGAGTTTGTATGTGCAACTACCTTGCTGTGCATAGAAAGCACTGCTTCATTTGGTTGTCCACTATGTCTAGCCCTTACAGTCTTTCTTCCCCTCCTTCCATAAGGACCTCTGAGTCTTGGGGATGGAGACGTGTTGTAGGTGCCACCATTTAGAGCTGAGCACTGGGCAATCTCTTTCTCTATTTTGAACAGTTGTCTTTATATTTAACCAAATCTGAATGACTGTAACACACTGCTTACGGCACTGCTGAAATCTTGTCAGAGAAGTTTCCGCAGTAGATGGTGAAAATTTTTTATAGACTCTTCGTTTTCTAAAGTCACAAATTAAAACATTGGGGGGAAAATCCCATGGCAATTCAATGTTTCAAATATTCTCCTTTGATTGAAAAGTTCAAAAGTCTCAAGACAGCTACTGAAATACTAGCCCACACAACTAGAATTTGGAAATACCTCCAAGAATGGACAATAATCAACTTCAAATAAGGGGAAATAAAGGAAATCTAAGTTGCAATGAAAGAATCTTGATGGGCTGAGAGGAGACCAGTGTGACTAAAAATAACTCACCCTTTCTTTTATCCTGACCATTACCTTCTTTGAGAATTTGTGAAGGTAAATGTCCTTTGGACGTACAATTTAGAGTTGAAAGCAAAAAATTAAATCTCTTCAATAAAATCATTTTTATCCCCTCACAATATTCTAATGGGTTGTATACTTATATAAACTTTATGCACACTAAGATACTGGAATTTATATTTTTATTATTCTGTCTTTGTTGGTGTCTGCTAAAATATTTTGAGTTCCATTTTCAGAGGCTCTATTCTAGAGAAATTATATAAGTTACATTTAAATATTTTACACCTAAATGTATATTTCATATTTATATTTGAGCTTTTAAACATAAATCATAAGATATGGAGATTCTAAGATATTAAAATACTTGACAAAGAAAGATCTGATGAATAAACTAAACTATTGTGACCATTTGAAAAATGATGTTTATGCAAGTTGATGGTCTAAAAGGAAATCCACATTACTTCCAGAAGACAGTATGACAATTTTATACAAATGGAAATATATGTGATCTTTATAAAATGGGAAAGAATCATGTGCATGTAATTGGTGCCGTGTACCTACAAGACTAGTAGGAAAAACATAAAAATGTCCCTTCTTTTTAAAGTAATAAAAATGTGAATAATATTTAAAAATTCTTTTCAATGCTGTCCTCATGTTCTGAAGTAAACATTTTTAAAAATTATGAAGCACTTTTTATTTTGGCTAATTGATGTTATATGTATTTTTTTAAATGTTTCCTGAATATATTTACTTAAAAGGTTTCTAGGAAAATTATTTGCATCAGAAATAAAAATAATATTTGTCAAGATTTGCTATTTGATGCAGCCTCAGAAAGTAATTTGATTTTGCTTTACATAAATTGGTGCAATCATGTCCACATGTGGTGGAATATGTTACCATGAAATGTAGTACTATAAATTAATATTTGATTATTTTAATAAAATTAATGATGTAGCCAATTGTTACTGACTTGCTGTTTTTTACATTACCAAAAAATTATACAAAATGGTTAATAAAAATCAAAAGTATTTAGTGCTTTAGGTTGCAAGGGTTTAGGGCACTTGTTTTTCATTAGGTCATCAATTATTATGTTGAGTAGAATCTGTCAGCGATAATGCAATTACCAAGTTTTTTACATTTTGCATTTCTGTTTTGGTTTAATTCATCACTTCTGAAATACGGAATTTTGCAGAATTTTGTTCTCTGCACCTTCACTTGATAGCAGCCCAATTGTTTGTAAAACAAATCATTCCAGAAGCTTCAAAAAGGTCACCTTACTTGTGTGGCCACTTAGTTAATATTCATAATTCAAACTTATCACCCCTGCCAAATGCAGTTTCTCTTATCTTCCTCTGCCTAAATATTCTAGCTTTTTGAGTAGAAATAAAATGCTTACGTGAGGACACAAATCTGTTTTCCAATGTTGATTTCAATGTTGATACTGGCGCTGAAACAAACCTCTGTTAAGATTGCCAGAAAATTTTATTTTTTTAATGTATTTTTGTCCATCCACATATGCCTTTGAAATGGAACAAAGTAATCCAAAATAAGCGGACATTGCTAAGAAGTATTAGGTAGAGATTTTCAAAGGTCACAGAGTAAAAAAACCCTGTCAAATGCTTTTCTGTTCTATTCTCTCACCAGTGTCCATGATGATTGCTACTGAAACATTATTTGAAACAGAGCAGGGTAAAAGAAATTTGAGTTTTATATTTTTGCTGGCAGTATTGAACTTATAATAAACCACCACCAATTATTTGAACAAACAACAAACAGCATGTTCTAGTTACTTGGGGAGTTTTCAAATTGCTGCTTCCTTCTAGAGAGATGTTTTTAACCATTCCATGAGGAAGTTGAATGATACTAGTTGGATTATTATCAAGAAGCAACTAACCATTTCTTGCAAGATGCATTTTTTCTCTTATGCCTAAAATAGTCATAATAATTTTCAGGGAGATTATTTTTAAAAGAGTGGAGGAAAAGACTAAGATAAATTATAATTCAATAACTTTGACTAGAAAGTAACAGAAGCTTCTACACCAGGCTTCGCTGTCTCCATCAGGCACAGGGATTGAGACAGAAAGAAGCACTGAATTTGAATATTGTAGGCTAGCTTCTCTCTAAACTGAGATGGATGTCTAAAAGAGGAAAGAGAGCCAATTCATATAACTCACAAGACAAGGAACAGGACAGGAGCCTTCCACAGGGGACTTCTGAAAGACTCTACCCACCAGGGTATCGAAGAAGATACTGAGACTCATAGCCAAACTTTGGGCAGAATCCTTATGGAAGAAGACAGAGATAGAAAGACGTGGAGAGGACAGAAACTCCACAAGAAGAACAACAGAGCCAAAAAACCTGGGCCCAGGGACACCTGCAGAGACCAATACTCCAACCAAGGACCATGCATGGAAATGACCTAGATCCCCTGCTCAGAAGAAATCCATAGGCTGCTCAGTTTTCAAGTGGGTTCCCTAGTAATGGGAACAGGGACTGTCTCTGACATGGCTGGCTCTTTGATCACCTTCCCCTGGGGGGTGCAGCCTTGCCAGGCCACAGAGGATGAAAATGCAGCCAGCCTTGATGAGACCTGATAAATTAGGGTCAGATAGAAGGGAGGAGGTCCTCCCCTATCAAGGACTAGGGAAAGGGCCTAGCGGTAGAGAAGGACGGGTGGCTGGGATTGGGAGGAGACAAGGGAGGGGACTGCAGTGGGGATACAAAGTGATTAAATTGTAATAAATGATCATACCAACCTGGGTCCTCCTTCCTGTATATCCTCCCTAGGTGTGTAGATTTCAGCTTGACCTTCCTATCCTATAGGTCTATATAAGTGAGTATATACCAAGTGTTTCTTTCTGCATTTGGGATACCTCAGCCAGGATGATCGTTTCCAGGTCTTACCATTTGCCTGCAAATTTCATGATTTCCTCCTTTTTAATTGCTGAGTAGTATTCCATTGTGTAAAATAC
>CM053767.1:14807692-14826294 GCA_028658305.1 Pachyuromys duprasi
AGGATGGACATCAGAAGAAGGAGAAAACAGGGAAGAAGTCAGGAGCCTGCCACAGAGGGCACCTGAAAGGCTTTGCCCTGCAGACTATCAAAGCAGATGCTAAGACTTATGGCCAATTTTTGGGCAGAATGCAGAGAACCTTATGAAAGATGTGGGAAATAGTAAGATCTAGAAAGGACAGAAGCTCCACAAGGAGAGCAACAGAACCAAAAAAATCTGAGCACAGGGGTCTTCCCTGAGACTGATACTCCAACCAAGTAACATGCATGGAGATAACCTAGAACCCCTGCACAGATGTAGCCCATGGCAGTTCAGTGTCCAAGTGGGTTCCCTAATAATGGGAACAGGGACTGCCTCTGACATGAACTGATTGGCCTGCTCTTTGATCACCTCCCTCTGAGGGGGAACCAGCCTTACTAGGCCACAGAGGAAGACAATGCAACCACTCCTGATGAGACCTAATAGACTAGGATCACAAGGAAGGAAAAGAAGACCTCCCCTATCAGTGGACTTTAGGAGGGGCATGTGTGGAGAATGGAGAGGAAAGGAGGGGTTGGGAGGGGAGGAGAGAGGAAGCTACAGGGGGGATACAAAGTGAATAAAGTGCAATTAATTAAAAAATCTTTTAATTTAAGATTACTTGAAATGAAGCAACAAACTAAGACTGTAGAATCCACAGAATAATTAATTGAAACTTAAGAAATGATATAAAAGATGAAAGAAAAATTTGGTGTATTTGAACTTATTTTAGTACGTCAAGTAACTTCAATTTTTAAGACTCACTCAGAAGTTATTGAGTTGTTAAGTTTATGGTTTACACAAAATGTCTTGTTAAATAAGAGAAAAATTAGTGAAAACCAATTGTGTACACAAAAAATTTCCCTGGAGCACAATTACCTAGTTTTATTGCAGTCATAATTTGAATAGTATTTTCAAATGCTGATCAATAATTAGATTATTATTAGGAAATTTCAATGCAATTTTTCTGTATTTTGATCTTAACAACCATAAGAAATAACATGTATTTTTAATTTCCTGCAATCCTTTAAAAACTAAACTTTTTTGTTATTCCTCCCTATTTATTTCTTTTTGTTAAATAATGATATTTTAATTAGCATACAAAGTAGTAGGTTTAACTATAACATGTTTAAACAAAAGTGTTTGTTTAAACACTTTGCTCCTTCTTTGTATCCTGTCCCCAGTAGGGTCTCTTTCCACTTTCAGGTCCCATGTTATTGCTCAGTCCCCTTCCTCAACGCCTCCTATCTGCATGGTACTTTTCCGCTTTCAGGAGCCGTACCCACACTCATACCCACATATATACCTAAATGAAAAGGCCCCATCCACATATGAGACATGGGACATGACACATGTCTTTATAACCATAGATCATTTATTTAATGTAATACTTTCCAAGTCCATCCATTTTCCTGCATCTTCTCACTAGTCATCTGCTAATGGACAGACAGCCAGGATGATCTCATTGCCTTGCTATTGTGAATAGTGCCACAATACACGTGAATGTGCAGGCTATGGAGAGCTTTGTGCATCTATGCCAGGGGGTGGTACTGCTGGGTCATGTGGTAGTTCTATTTTTAAGGGTTTTTAGAAACCTCCAGACTGATTTCCATAATGGTGACACTATCAGAGTTCTGTTCAAAAATTTTTACCTATGTTTACATCCTGAATTGTGTTCGCTATGTTTTCCTCTAACACTTTCAGCATTTCAGCTTTTAAATTAAGGTCTTTGATGTATTTGATTGATTTTTATGTGGGATGAGAGATAGCCTATAGAATTCTTCTTCAGGTGTGTAACCCTTTTCCCCAGGATCGTTTGTTGAAAAGGCTATCCTTTTTTCCCAATTTAGAGCTTCCAGTGTATATTCGAAACCTTTATTAAATATTAATTAGCCATATCTGAGTAGGTTTGTTTCTAGGTCTTCTATTCTGTCTCATTGGATTGCATGTCTGAAGTTGTCCCATTATCCTACTGTCTTTGTCACTAGGTCTCTATAGTTTGGATCCAGGTATTGTGATAGCTCTTGTTTTGTGTTTGTTTAATTAAATTTTTATTTTTTTATCTTAATTACAGTTTATTCACTTTGTATCCCAGCTGTAGCCCCCTCCCGCATTCCCTCCTGATCCCTCCCATCCTCATCTCTTCCCTGCCTCTCTCCAAGTCCACTGACAGGGGAGGACCTCCTCCCCTTCCATCTGACCCTAGCTTATCAGGTCTCATCAGGACTGGCTGTTTTTGTTTTTTCTTTCTTTGCTTGGATTGCTTTGGATAATAGCGATCTTTCATGTTTCTGGGTGAATTTTTAATTGTTTTTTTTTCCTAACTCTGTAATGAAAACCATGGAATTTCTATTGGCTTTGAATTAAATCAGCAAATTGCTATTGGTAGTGTAGCCATTTCCATCATTTTGCTTTTTGCTAATCCACAAGCAAGAAAGCTCTTGCTAACATCTAGGGTCTTCTTTAATTTCTTTTTTCAGCGTCTTGAAGTTTTCACTATAGACATTGTTCACTTCTTTGGTTTAAGGGGTAGAATAGTTTTCTTAAGTTATTTCTCTCTAAGTGTTTTGTTATTATATATAATGGTCAGAACCTTTTCTATGTTGGTTTTGCATTCTGCAACTTTACTGAAGGGCCTACCATTTACACAAATTTATAATAGCGCCTATAAATTCTCTTGAGTATAAATATATGTGCAAATAGAGACAATTTGTTTTTTCCTTTACTACTTTTCTCTATCTTTTAGTGTTCTGTTTAAGACTCTAAGAACTATATTGATTAAGACTGGGGGGTACCCTTGTCCTGTACTTGATTTTAAAGGAAACATACTACTTTTCCTTATTCGGTGTACTGTTGAGTATATGCTTGTTGTATACAGTCTCTTACTTTCACCTACTCCCAATTTCTCCAGTACTTTAATCATGAAGGAATGGTGAACGTTGTCAAATGTCTTTCTTCTACTACTGAGATTGACCTTAAGTTATTCAAATGGTGAATTACATGATATAATTTGTGTAAGATGAATTAACTTTCTCTGGGCTGAAGCCCATTTTTTGTCACAATGAATGATCTTTTTAAAATGTTCTTGAATTCTATTTTAATTCTCTTTAAGATTTTTTCCTTCTATGTTCTTCAGAGAAACTGTTTTATAGTTTTGTTGATGTTATTGTTGTATTTTATCCAGTTTTTGCATCAGAGTAACTATCCTGGCTTCAGAGAATGAATTTGTTAATGTTCTTTCCCCTTTTAATTTTTTTCTGAAATGGTTTTGGAAGTGTTGGTGTTAGATCTCCCTAAGAATTTGATAGAGTCTATCAAAGTGTAATTAGCTCCAAGATTTCTCTTTATGAGGAGACATTTAATTACTGCTTAAATTTCATTCGTTTTTTTTGTGTGTGTGTGTGGGCAGGGTCTACTTAAATTATTTGTGACTTCTGGACTTAATAATTCATATATGTGTAGAAAGCTATATATTATACATTTCATCTATATTTTCTATCATTTGTGATTATAAATTTTCAAAGTTTTCTCTCATGATTTTGTGAATTTTGTTGTGTCAGATGTATTTAGTCACTCCCCTTCATCATAAATTTTATAATTTCATGCTCTCTTTTCTTGCTGTTTTGTCTTTTGAATTAGTCAAATTTTATTGATTTCTCAAAGAAACAAATGTTTTATCTGTTCTGTATGTTGTACTCTTTGTGTCTATTTCATTATTCCCTACCCTAATCTTTATTATTTATTCCCATCAGCTGGATGTGACGTTGGCTGATTGCTTTTCTAGATATGCATCATTGTATCAGTTTTTTGAGATATCTTATTCGGTGATGTGAGTACTTATAGTCTCCACTTTTCTCTTAGGACTGCTTTTGTTGCATCGTACATAACCTGTTGTGCTCTCATTTTCAGTTGATTCTATAAATTTTTCTCATTCCCTTCATTATTTCTTCAGTGACACACTGTTTTATCAGGAATATATTTTCCTCTCTCCGTGGCTTATTTAGTTTCAGGTCTAGGCCACATTAGCAGCATCATGCATAGGTACCATCTCATGAAGTGGACATTAAATCCAATCAGATATTGGTTGGTTATTTCCACAGTAACCAGTTAGTCTTTTCATTGCACTGGTGAATTGGGGTCATTTATTCTAAATATCGTTTTTGAAAATTATTTGCTGTATACAATGATTTTGTAAGTTGATGTTGTGGTTGCCTTGACTATTGATAAGTATTTTCTTCTTAGCCTGTTAGTTTTAGGAACATTCTTGTTTGCTGTGATCAATGCAAATATTCTTTCCTACCTCTTTGTTCATCTTGTCATTTCTAGAGTGTATTTGTTCATGTGTTCTCATGCTAAGAGTGACTTTTTCCTCTCTGTAAAATCTTCCTTTCAGAATACTATGGCAGTTCAGTGTCCAAGTGGGTTCCATAGTAATGGGATCAGGGACTGCCTCTGACATGAACTGATTGGCCTGCTCTTTGATCACCTCACCCTGATGGGGGAGCAGCCTTACCAGGCCACAGAGGAAGACAATGCAGCCACTCCTGATGAGAGCTGATAGACTAGGATCAGAAGGAAGGAGAGGAAGGCCTCCCCTATCAGCAGACTTGGGGAGGGACACGGGTGGAGAAGGAAGAGGGAAGTTGGGATTGGGAGGAGAGGAGGGAGAGGTGTATTGGGGGATACAAAGTGAATAAAGTATAATTAATAAAAATTTAAAAAAAGAATACTCTGACTTAAAAAAAGAATACTCTGACTTGATCTGACTAGTATACCTTTAATATTACTAAAGATAGTTAGTTGTCTTTATTTTTGTCTTAAAGCATCCTTATATCTTCACTGAAAGAAAACTTTGCTTGATAGAGTAACATTGGGTGGCAGTTATTTGCTTCCATATCTTGAAATGTATTATTCCATCTTTTCCCGAATTTTAGTTATTGAGAAATACCTGAAGTTATGTTAATATTCCTACCTATTACAAAAACATCTTGCTTGGCATGATACCTAAATCTAATCTCTAGAACCCATTAAAAAACTAGGAGTAATAGTATATACTTGTAACCCCAGAGTTAAGGATTCAGAGAGGCTGATCCTTGGGGCTTGTTGGATAGCCACCCTAGCCAACTGGTGTAAGGTCTAGGACCATGTAATCCCTGTGCCAAAACACAAGGTGGAAAGCTCCAGAAGAGTGACATTCTAGCTTCTTCTCTGGGCTCCACATGCATATGGACATGCATATGCACATGCATATGCACATTCACATGCATTTGCTCATATACGTGGTTATATACACATAAGCACACATTTTAAAATTACCTACATTATCAAAATCCACAAATACTATCAACTTTTACCATACAGTAAAATGCTATCCTAAAGCTTTTCTCTGTCTCTCTTCCCTATGTTTTTTAAAGCAGGGTTTTTCTGCATTACCCTGGCTGTCCTAGAACTCACTCTGTAGACCAGACTGGACTTGAACTCAGAGATCCACCTGCCTCTGCCTCCAAAGGGCTGAGATCGAATGCACCACCATTGCTTGGCTGAAGCTTAAATATAATATTATAGCATATATACGAATAATAATCATGAATACTATGAATATGACAGTTTTCTATAATTAATCCTGAAAATAATGCAATTTCCACCTGTGAGATATTGGTGAAGCCAATATCTTGACAACCATCAAAAAGTAAATGTGACAATAATGTTAGAAAGCAGGTTGTGAGGTAAATATGAAAATGTACTTAAAATTGTAGTAATATTAATACAACATTGAGATACAAATTCAGAACCATCAGATAACTATAAAGTATTAGGTCAAACCGTAACTAATTTTTCTGTGATGTGAGCTAAAAGGAATCATGTGTACATGTCCATCTGTCTGTCATTATCTGGTCTGACTGTGCAACAGAGTGCTGCTAGGTGGCTGTGAACGTAATTAAGTAGGCCTATTAATATGGTTCAATCTCAAAAAAAATTAATGTTTGTTAAATTTACAGAAGTTCGGATGCAGTGTAATAACACAACAGGAGCTTCCAAGATATTTTTGCTAAGAGCATTAACTCTTCACCTAGGTCAGAAGAATTCCAAGTGACTAAAATCAAGAGCAAAGCCTAGTGTCTCTGCCTTCATGGCATGTTTGGCTTCTTTGTTATCTCAAGCTTTGGATCATATTCTTGGAAAACTACATGTTAACAAATAAGGAGAATTTTACTATAACTAGTATTCCATATGATCAAATTATCACTCACAAGCTTCTCAACATCCTACTTGATAAAACCATGAGCATTGTCCACAGTCTCAAAGAAAGGCCTGGTCATTGTTCTGATCAATGCTGTCTTGCCTTCGGCACCTCTCTGAGTCATCCTCTCCTGAAGACCCTTTGGAGACCAGGAACAATATGTTTGATTAATAAACATATTGTAACAACTCAAAACTATCCCTGAAGCAACAGCAACATTTCACAGCCTATAATCTTGTCATAACCAATTCTGAAATAATGATCCACTAGACATGACCAAGACTGCCATTGTGTGAGACCCCAAACTCTTGCCATTCTGCAGCCTCACAGTTATGGTTAGTATCATGATGAAGCAAGCCTGCCATCACTAAACTGTTGCTTTTCTCCTTGCAGCTGTCTTACTGAGAATCGACCCCTTTCCTACTTCACTTTTTATGTATTTGATCTTTGGGGACAAGTGGAGGACCAGAATTTTTCAGGCTTCCAAGTCACCTTAGAGTAGTGGGTGTCACCTAGAAAGGAGGAAATGGTAAGGATGAGAAGCGCTGTAGCCACTCCTGTTTCTTACAGCCAACAAGCACCATTTTCAGAAATGTTGACATAAGTATAACAAAATATGAATAACTGTCTGATCTGAGTAGTGAGGATGCATTTTTGTATGCATAAACTCTTTCATACTTAATTTTAAGGCGTATTCACAAAACTATATAGGTTTTCATCACAGCACTGAATGTGAATGCAAAAAGAAACAGAGTCAAAATAAATTACAAATAAGTGATATAGTAAAATATGCACACCCAGGAATGCTATCAAGTGAACCAGGAAAGTGTGCAAATGTGTGTCATGGATTCCATGAGTGGCCTCTACCATCAAGGGTAGAAGATTATGACTTTTACTTTGACTCATTGCTCAACGGAACGTTATTAAATATGTCCCACTGGATCCTATGTAGTTCCTAGATTCTGGAACCTGATTTCTTGCTGCTCTTGCTCCATCACCATAGTCATGAGTGTACACCTGCTATTGTTTTCCAGATGTCTGAAGAACAGCCAGAGAGCTGATCTCATCCTGCCTTGAGCATGTTCCAATGGCACACTCACATTGAGCCTCCCACCAACTCTAGAGAGGTGTGTGAAAGATCCCAGCTAGCAGTGGTTTTGCTGAACTCAGAACAAAGAGGCATAGACAATCAGAAATGTGAAATGTGAAAGAGATTAATTCAGAAGTTTGATTGTAAAATAACTGTAGTAGAATATTTACAAAATTTCCAGTAAAAGACCTAGAACAGTATTCTCTACCACAATTTCTTTCTTCCTTATTTCTTAATTAATTTTTATGTTCCTATACAAAGTAATATTTTTACTATGGTACTTTTATAGATATTTGTCATTGTACTTTGTTCTAATTTGCTCCATTATTTCCTCTTAAATGTATCCTTTCTTAATTGACTCTAATGGGACTTGAAGAAGAGGCATTGTGTCTAGTACCACAGTTTTAGCTAATATGTACAAAAAGATCTTACTAAAAGTAAAGCCAGGAGACCTTAGTTCATTTCTAGGAGAAACAGTTGCTCATAAAACATAACATTTCAGCCAGCAGTATAAAGAGACCAAGAAACAGAAGTATAAATATAAAAGCAATTTTTCACATTAAAAGTGTAAATAAAATTTACTATGGTAGACACATAAAATTGGATGAATCCAGAGAGACTACTTGGTTTTAACACCTAGCAAAGAAGTATGACTACAAAATTAGCATTTGTTAAGTGGTGTAGCTTAATACATATAGCTCATATTTATGCTATTTTATTGAAGTAATATGCTCTCTATAATAAGTGAGGTTGTGGGGTTTTATTTTCCTTTTCTTTCCTTTTTTCCCAAGCAGGTACTCTCAGCAAACAAATACAGACATGTTGTTCTGTTTAGGTAAATGTTAGCAATCACAGCTGCCTTAGTAATTCAGTTATGTAGCATAGACATTGTAAACTACTTGAAAAGAAACCATCTGGTTTGCACTTGTAAAACTGAAACCAATTAAAACATTTAAATGACATTTTGTTTTTCATTTCATTCTGTATAAATATATTTTGCAAGTTCTAATTAGTGGTTAGCTTTTCTGTATTGCTTTTATAATATGAGTCTGACTCAATCATGTTTTAATTCAACAAAACTGCACCTACAATTGATATTATATTGATATGTCACATCAATTAAACAAAAATTATTGGTAGATATAAATAGGATAGCACACAAGATTTGTGTGAGTAGGACTGATAGAATATGAAAGAACATCAATTGCTTTGTAAGCATTGGTTAGTTAAGTCTATCCACAAATTTTGATAACTAAATGATCATACACTAAGAAAAATCTTAAAAGTTGCGCTTAGAAGAAACTTTTGATTCACATATATTCATCTTAAGTTTCCCCAAACAGTGTGAACTCTTTTGTGGACACTCAGCAAAGAACAGGCAGCTTCATAATGACTGTTTCATTCTTAGATGCTGGAAGGCACGATGGTTACTCTGGCTGGGAAAGCTTTCGGGGTCCGCAAACATGACAGCTGATGTACCTGGTACTCTCTGAAGTTAGAATCTTTCACCGCATTTAGTTTGTAAGTAAGAAGACAGTGGAGAGAAGAAGGAAAATTTTCCTAGCTTTTCTCTCTCTTCCTCTTAGGATTCCTGTCTTACACATATGACTCTACACTTCAGAAATAAGTGTGGGTCAGGAAAAGAGATCAGCAGATGGAGAAACTCTACTAATCTGCCATGATTTAAAATGTTCTCTTTCTCTCTTTCTCCCCCACCCCCCTTCTCTCTCATGACCTGTCAGATGTTGTGAGATAGTACTTAGTCTTCCGAGGAAAGGGCATACTGTTTTAAGGCTCTCTGCCATCTTCCTCCCATTGCACCTGGCATGTGTTCTCTGAACTCTACTTCTCCTAAACATGCCAAACACAGTTACTTCTTCCTCTGTCACAAGGATCTGGTCAGCCATCCCTAGCTTCTCCCCCAAGGCTTGATAATGTGTCATAGATGAACCACGTTGTTTTGCATGTAAAAAGAAATCAATGTTAAATCTTTTTCTTAACCATGTATATCCAGGACACTTTGGGCATCTTTAATGACATCATAGGTAGGCTCGAAGATAGACACTACAGAGACCTTCATTCTGTGCTTATCTCCACCATCTTCTCTCTCATCGTCTATGTTCTGTATTCTCTCTATAAGCTATAGCTCAGCCTTCTGACACAATCCAGACTGTGAAGAAAAACACAAACTAACTGCTAACTCTTTTCAAAAAAAAAAAAAAACTCTTTTCAAATTTTCTCCTTGCCATTCCCATCCTTCCCTTTGTTTTTATTATTTCTTTTCCCAATGAGAGAGTGTATTTTTAATGATGAAACCCATTTATAGATATTTACTTTTAAATTTATCACTGTGTTTTGTCACCTTACTTTGTAATTTCAGAGCCCATTGCATTAAAATATTTCAATAAAATTTCCCATTTCCATCTGGCCTTCAGAGTGCTTGAGATTTTCCAAGATAATGCCTTAGCTTGTCTTAGTTCTGCATGCATGGATGAATACAGAAAGGAGTGTATGCCCAAAGAGAGTCAGACATCTTCCACAGGGATTTACTTCTGCGTAGACTCGCTTTCCTTGAGAGACAAGATGCTAAGCCTTCCAGAAGTTACATTCCTGACACTCAAAAGTTAACATGGAGCCTAATTCCCTAGCGCACGCATACTTCCTCCTTGTGTTCTACTCTAGTGTTTCTCCCATAACCTTTTTAATGAAATTAAGTGGAAAAGATATTTATACCACTTTGATACAGATTTTAATTATCATTAAGTATTAATTCATGTAATTATTAATTATTTATTCTTTATTAATTAAGTCAGAATTAAGCTCTCGGTTAGTTGTCAAGGTAAATATATTCTTTGAGAACCTTAAAATGTCAAACTCCAATTAAATAAAAAGAAAACTCAACCTTAATGAAAGCTATGCTTCTAATACTCAGTGTAACCATAAAGACAAGAAGTTATTCCACGATTTAACATTTAAGGAAGTGAACTGACAGAAACAACGACCAGAAAAATAAGCATGTATTTTCAATTTGTGACTTTTGTCACATATAAGTAATTTATGCTCTTGTTTCTCTTAGGTCTTTTGGAAAGAATTAATAGAAATGTAGTAAGTTCAACTTAGGATAATTAATGTTTAATGAGAACATTGTTTTAATTATAAAATATACATAATGGGAAGATAAAAATAAAACACATTTTCTCAACAAAAGAAAAACACAAGACACTATATAGAGAATTAATTTTAGAGAATGAAGTTAAAAATTCTACAGTGAGAAGAAAATTTATACATCATAAATCATGCATGTATACATCATACATGAGTGTATGTATCCATATATATATATATATATATACTTTCATAAAAAATGAGCTAAAGTAATAAGAGTATGTGAATACCAAATTTAACATGCTGAACAACTCATCTAAAATGTCTCCAAAATATTTAGGACACATATCTTCAGAGAATCACCTCATGAATAATTTCTGCATCATTATTTTTATAGTTTTTGATGTTTCTATATAGAAAGATTTAGATAAATTTCCTTCAAGTCTCTCAATTAAAAGACACAGAACACAAAGTTTCATATTTAAATAATAATTTGAAATTCTAAGTGCAGAAAGCAACTGTGAGGCATTCATCCCCAATTGATACGTCTACAAGGAAACTCCTAAGACTCAGGGACCATCAAGGAAGAGGAACAAAAAGCTTATTAGAACCAGATGACATCTGCTGTATATGACATTGTCTTCATATATGAGATGGACCAAACCTACAAATTTGAATAATATGGCTGCCTAAATAAAACATGCATGATGACAACATCAATAAAAACACAAACACGGATGGGAGAAATCTCCAAAGGCCCCAACCCTGGGTGACAAGTTAGGTGGTTAATGGCATCTGAGAAAGGGAGAATCTGTCTTCTCCATGGACAAGCTCTGCTGATAAGTTTTCCAATTCTAAGAGGTTCAACACATAAACATATGAACAACAGTAAATAGATTCAGCGGGCATATATTTTATATGCATACATATGCATATATTTAATAATATATTCTCTAATACCATTGCATAATATAAAATAATGTAATTATATATATTTTTTTTCAAAGATGCCATCAGAGAGATTGCAATAGCATGAGAGGGGTTGTGGAAAAGAGTAGAGGGAAATGATGTGATTATGTTTTAATTAAGTAAAAAGAGGTCATGAAGTTGAAAGAGAGATGTAGGGGTATGGGAGGAATCAGAGAGGGAAAAGCAGAAAAAAATATATAAATATAACTACTCATGTATAAAATTATCAAGAATAATAAAATTAATGTTTTAAAAAAGAAAATGTCTGATCAATAAACATTTAAAAAGAGGAAATGTACTTGAATTATATCTTTAATTTGTTATTTAAACATTTTAGATTTGGGGCATAGAAAAGGATCCTGTGGCATGAAACTGTGGATCCAGTTTCAAAATAATTTCCTGTATACTATTTTTTTTCTTATTTTTTAAATTAATTACACTTTATTCACTTTGTATCCCCCATAAACCCCTCCCTGTCCTGCCTTCCCTCCCCCTTCTGCACACATGCCCCTCCCCAAGTCCACTGATAGGGGAGGTCTTCCTCTTCTTCCTTCTGATCCAAGTCTATCAGCTCTTATCAGGAGTGGCTGCATTGTCTTCCTCTGTGGCCTGGTAAGGCTGCTCCCCCATCAGGGTGAGGTGATCAAAGAGCAGGCCAATCAGTTCATGTCAGAGGCAGTCACTGATCCCATTATTATGGAACCCACTTGGACACTGAGCTGCCATGGGCTACATCTCTGCAGGGGTTCTAGGTTTTCTCCATGCATGGTACTTGGTTGGAGTATCAGTCTCAGGAAAGAGCCCTGTGCTCAGATTTTTTTGGTTCTGTTGCTCTCCTGTGGAGCTCCTGTCCTCTCCCTATCTTACTATTTCCCACATCTTTTGTAAGATTACTTCAGTTACTCCCTTGCTTATCACATATTAATTGAGATTTAATTTAACAAAGGTAAAATAGATGTTGTTCTCCACATCTTAAATGAAAATTAAGATCAAATAGATCAGGCAAACTTAGAACATGAATTAGAATGTGATAATGGATATGGCTGGGAAAGGAAAGGAAAAAGGAGGGGACGGGAGAGGACAGGAGAAGAGAGGAGAAGGGAGGAGAGTTCCAGGAGGGGACAGGAGACGGGAGGAGAGGGAAGGAGAGGAGAGGGAAGGAGAGGGGAGGAGAAGTCAAAAATGGAAGACTTAAAATCCGCCTAGGCTGAGATGTTGCTAGAAAATTAAAGAGATTCATGTTTCACAGAAGAGGTAGTCTTAGAGTTACTAACTTGTTAGAGTTACTGTGAGGAGACACCATGACCACAGCAACTATATGAAAAACATTTAATTGGGGTTGGTTTGCAGTTCAGAAGTTTAGTCCACTATTTTTATGGTGAGACACATAGAGGCATGCAGGCAGACATTGCGCTGGAGAGGTGTTGAGAGTTCTCCATCAGGATTGGCAGGCAGCAGATAGTAAGCGAGAGAGAGATTGGGCCAGGCTTGAGGATTTAGTACCTCAAAGTCCACCCCCAGCGACACTTCCTCCAATAAAGCCACAGCTCCTAATAGCGCAACTCCCTATGAACCTATAGGCCCCATTTTCAATCAAATCAGTACTCCTTTGAAGTGCAATTGAGCAATAAGCTAGAATTTCCTAGGTAGTTGCCGTAATATAAGACATTCTACGGTTACGTGTGTGTGTGTGTGTGTGTGTGTGTGTGTGTGTGTGTGTGTGTGTGTGTGTGTGTAAAAGACAGTGGGAAACCAAAAAGCACGGTGAGTTGTACATACCCTCCAGGGCTTTGAAACACATTTTTGGCATCTAAAACAAAGACAAAGTTATCTGTTCCTGCAGTACTTTGGTAGAAATGTGTTTTACACACAAGGGTCATATATTTGTATTTTGCTCCATTGTAATGGATTAAGGCTGAGTCCCACAGCACTGTAATATTTGTATTGACAAATAGAAACCATATTTATTCTGAATGCATTTGTAACTAAGTGTACAATTCACAACTTTATCGCTTGTTTTATGAGTCCATTTGGCTTGGCACAGAAAAAAAATAATTAATCAAGTCTGTAGAACTCAAGGCTTGGTCTTTATTTATGTTTTAAACTGCTTATTTATTAACATCAAGCGCCTCCCATTTGGTCTCCAAGAGACATATAGTTACATGGAAACAGCCTTTTTCAGTAGATGATTGCAAAACTACAGATGCCTTTTCCAACACCGTCACAGCTGAGGAGGTCCAACGAAATGAAAAACAGTTCTGATGAAGTGAGAAACAGAAAAGCGGTACCACGCAGACGTTATTACATAATAAAATGCAGACCAGCATCCATTTTTTTTTGAAAAACCCCTTTTATTAAATTTATGTGAATCAAGAGGAAAGGGTGAAAAGTATATTTACTGATGATAAAAAATATATATCTTGTCTGAGACAATTCCAGTCATTTAACTTAATGCGTAGTCTTTGACACAGTTTTATTTTTTCCCTTCCATCCTTTAGCGCTGGCTGTCATCGACTCCAAAGATAAACTTTAAAAAAAGATTAATAAGGAAATCAAATTTGCAGGTAATAGTTTCCCAGGCAAGCAGCCTAACACTGGGTGATATGACAAAACACTTACATGAAAATTAGTAAGCTGTCCTCAATAATTCTTCTCTTAAAAAATATTTCAGATGACTCATCTTACCCTGTTTCTACAGTCACTTTAATATGGGTGTCTAGATACCCACTGAAAATTATGCCAGCCAAGTAGCTTATGAAATCGTGGGATATGATAACTTTGAAAATGTTCCAGGTAAAATTGTACACAGCGTTGTACTACTGGGAGACCAGTACCCTGATGGATTGGTAAATACAAGCAGATGTGCTTTCCTCATTATATAGTGCTAGAAGTATTGCTTAGACTTCTGATGGAGTGGACCGATGTAGAAACTCAGTATTAGTGATTTGTAGCTTTTTAAAACAGTTTTAAGATTAATGGGCCAGTGAGATGATCCTGCGGATAAGAGCATGTAACTGACGTTGCAGAGACACAAACTCAGTTCTGGTACCCACATTCTCTGGTTCACAACTTCCAGCATGCAAATCCAATGTCTGAGGACCTGACCTTTTCTTCTGGGTTCTATGAGCACCTGCACAGATGTACACACAGACATACACACAGCAACACACACACAGACATACACACATAGACATACATATAGAGACACACAGGTAGACATACACAGAGAGACAGACACACACACACATACACATACATTCATACACACCGACAGAGACACAGAAACAGACAGACACATACACAATTAAATGTTTCTGTGTGTATGAGTATGGGTGTCCCTAGAAGCCAGAGCTGTCAGATTCCCCTGGATCTGGATTTCAGGCAGTCGTGAGCCACCCCAAAACTTGGGTGTGGAAAACTAAATCTGGGTCCACTGCAAGAGCAATACATGTTCTTGATCACTGTGCCATCTCATCACTCCTAAAATTGAAAATATGTCTTTTTAAATAGTTATCAAAGTTTGGTAGAATTTTTATTTTTATAATTATTTTTATTAATTGCAGTTTATTCACTTTTTATCTCCCATGTACCTCCCTTCCTCCTCCCCTTCCAATCCCACCCTCCCTCTTCACCACCCCTGTCCCTCTCCCAGTCCACTGATAAGGGAGTTCCTCCTCCCTTCCCTCTGATCCTAGTCTATCAGGTGTCATCAGGACTGGCTGCATTGTCTTCCTCTGTGGCCTGGTAAGGCTGCTCTCCCCTCAGGGGGAGATGATCAAAGAGCAGACCAATCAGTCCATCCCTATTGAACCCAGCTGGACACTGAACTGCCATAGGCTACCTCTGAGCAGAGGTTCCAGCCCATCTCTACAAGCAGTCCTTGGCTGGAGTATCACTTTCAGAAAAGACCCCTGTGCCCAGACTTTTTGGATCTGTTGCTCTCCTTGTGGAGCTCCTGTCCTCTCCAGGTCTTACTATCTCCCACTTCTTTGGTAAGATCCCCTGAACTCTGCCCAAATATGTTGGTTGGTCTTGAGCTGAAGAACTTCAGAAACAGGTACAATTTTTCTTTTGCCTTGTCTTTATGAGCTGAACGCATTTCCCAGAGGTGATTGCATTAAATTTTGTAGGTTTAGAAAGGTGTCAAATGTCCTTGAAGAACATGACTGTGTCTCCATTGGCAACTCAGAGATAAAAATAAATAAATAAGAAAAAAGACCAGAGAACAATAAGAGTTGTTTTCCAGGGAGAAGATGGCATATCTACTTTGACAATCTAATTTATAAAATTTTAGAAGTTAAGAAAACCTAATTAAAATCTATATGTGAATTGCCAGAACAAATATTGATATTGTGTCACATTTATTGTAGATGCAATAAAAATGTCAACCTTGGGAAAAATTAATCACATCCAATTTTAATTTTTTTATTTATTACAATTTATTCCCTTTGTATCCCATCTGTAGCCCCCTCCCTCATGCCCTCCCAATCTCACCATACCTCCCTTTTCTCCTCCCTCGCACCTTCCACAGTCAACTGATAGGGGTGGTCCTCCTGCCCTTCCATCTGATTGTACTCTTTCAGGTCTCATCAGGACTGTCTGCCATTGTTTTCCTCTTTGGCCTGGTAAGGCTGCTCCCCTCTCAGGGGGAGATGAGCAAAGTATACATGAGTGAATCATATCCATTTTTATAGAAAATTTCTTCTATTCTCTCTCTCTACATATGTGTATATAAAATATAAATATGGTGTATACATAAATGTGGGTATATGAATATAAAAAGTTTACCATATATGCTTTTGTTTCGGTAAAAGTAATTAATAATCTCTAAGCATATATCCTCAGATTTAACCCTCTCATGGAAGAGAATTTTTTTCCATTGGTCTTTAAACACATTTCTTGCCTTAAATGATACTCAATGCTTAGCACATGCTTTACTTCACTCTTACCATACTTCACAGAGTAGGTCCTGTCTCTTTCATCTAGGAGAAAACTGTGTTCCTCAGAATTTAGGTCATACACGAGAAGACCAATTAGTAAGTGGATTAGTCAAAATTCAGTGGTAACTCCAAAGTCAATTTTCTGAACCAATATTGCTTCAAGTTAGCCAATAAATTAACTCAATGTATTAGGACAAAAGGAACATAAAAGTGATTCCAATTAAGTCTGTTTAATTAAAAAAAAGTCATAACAAATGAATAAAACATTTGTGTGAACTGAATGCAGACAAGGACATCCACAGCTGTGCTCAGTGTCCAGCCCTAAATGTCCTTTTGCCTTCTTGCACCACTTCCAAGGGCATTGCAGAAGAACAGTAATCTCTCACAAAGCCTGAGGAGTGACATTTTACATCTGCAAAACTAGGCTACACATTTTACATATATATATACATATATGCTTTATAGCTGCATTTATATGCTATAAATATTGCTATGATTTACATTTCTATAGTATTGACATTCTCCCAGGTGAAAGTCACAAAGATGACCATGTACACGTTGATCTGAAACACTGTCACATAAATTTCACAGGAGATAAAGACTGTATCTCCAACCAAGGACCACATATGGATATAACCTAGAACCCCTGCTCCGATGTAGCCCATGGTAGCTCAGTATCCAAGTTGGTTCCCTAGTAAGGAGAACGGGAACTATTTCTGACAGAAACTCAATGGCTGGCTCTTTGACCTCCACCAACCCCACCCCACCCCAAAGAAGAAGCCCCGTTGGTAGGCCACAGAGGAGGATATTGCAGCTAGTCCTGAAGATACCCGATAAGCTAGGGTGAGATGGAAGGGGAGGAGGACCTCTCCTAGAAGTGGACTTGGAAAGAGGCAGGGAGGAGATGAAGGAGGGAGGGTAGGATTGGGAGGAAATGAGGGAGCAGGCTATGTTTGGATACAAAGTTAATAAATAATATTTATTAATAATAGGTTAATAACTAATATAAAATAAAAATATAATTAAAAAACAAATTATGCTAGATACAATCTGTAATGTGGCCTGTGATCCTTTATTTCCATCATTCATCAGCCTTTAAAAAGGAAGGAAAATAAAATCATGGTTTTCAAATCTATAAAAAAAAAAATTCTGTACAAGTGTTATTCTGATGGTGCATAACCCCTTTTTAGTATATTTATTCATACTGTGCCCAAAATTCTAATATGTAACGAACAGATTCAGAGTAAGTTTGGTACATTAGCAAATAATTTTTGAGATCTCAGTCTACTAATATTGTAAAAGATTATCATTACCTTGTCTTAGTTGAATCCAGATCTTTAGATTTTAACATTTATTTTATTTGTGTGTATTCACAAAAATTCATTTATTTGAGTATATGTATGTGTTTGTGCCTATACACACACACCACACATAACTGCATTTGTGTAAAGTTAAGAGAACAACTTAGGGTGATCTGATCTTGGGGTTTCAAACTCTGTATTCAGGGTTGAATGAAGCCACTTTCTGAGATAACCTAACTCATTGGCCCTTTGGAAATTAATAAAAACAATCATAACTGAAAATTAGTCCTCAGTTGTTCAGAAATACACATAGCATAACACAGAAAGAAAGAAATACTGTGTTGAACATTTTTTTCATTTTTATTTTATATTAATTACAGGTTATATACTTTGTATCCCAGCCATAGCCCCCTCCCGCATTCTCTCCCTATCCCCCCTTCCCTCCCTCATCTCCTCCCTGCCCCTTTCCAAGTCCACTGATAGGGGAGGACCTCCTCCCCTTCCATCTAACTCTAGCTTATCAGATCTCTTCAGGAATGGCTGCAATGTCCTCTTCTGTGGCCTAGCAAGGCTGCTCCTCCCTCGAGGGAGGGGGCGAAGAGCCAGCCATTGAGTTCATGTCCAAAATATTCCCTGTTCCCCTTACTAGTATACCCACTTGGGTATTGAGCTATCATTTGCTACATACAAGCAGGGGTTCTAGGTTATATCCATACATGGTCCTTGGTTGGAGAGACAGTCTCATAAAAGACCACTGTGCCCTGATATATTTGGACCTTGCGGAGCTCCAGGTCATACTAACTCTCCCTTCTTTCATATGGTTCCCTGCACTCTGACAAAGTTTTGGTTATGTTTCTTAATATTTGCTTTGATACACTGCTAGGTAGAGTCTTTCCGAGGCCCTCTGTGGTAGGCTCTTATCCTGCTCCTTGTTTACT
>CM053767.1:14838025-14934534 GCA_028658305.1 Pachyuromys duprasi
GGTCCTCCCCTGTTGGGAGGAGGGAGATGAGGGAGGGAGTGGGAGGGTAGGAGGGAATGGGGGAGGGGGCTACGCCTGGGATTCAAAGTACCTAACCTGTGATTGAGATAAAATATATAAATTAAAAAAATAAAAAAATAAAACACGTTAACACTGAAGATCGTTTATCTTAAAACAATGCAAAAGAAGAGCCAAAATTCTTGATTCAAGCACAACAACAACAACAAAAAAAACTTCCTTAGATAACACCAAATGATATGTAGGGATGGGGGAACCAACTGAGCACACACTTCCTGGATTAGATTATTTCAAGCCCAGAACAGTCATGCGAAGCACACTGAGTCCAGTCATGTGCCACTAAGTAGAATGTTTCTAAGGCAAACTAAAGGGTTGGTTTGTGCTGACTAAGCCCACACTTTTCTACTCTCCCTGCTCAGCTTTACAACATTGCATCGACTGGCACAGAATAAGTGTCGGGGCGGCGGGGGCTGTAGCTATGCATATTTACATTTTGTCATATCTAAACTGGGCAATGCTCACATTCTGGTGCCTGTCTCCAGTTTCTCCTCACTGGGAACTAGCATCAGCCGGTGAACATTTTGATATGAGAGCAATCCTTATCTCCTCCATGCTGCCTTCTGCCTATCTTTTACTTGTCCGGCATATTGAACAGTCTGTGTGTCATTAATCCGCACACGTCCTGCTCTGAGCTCTTACTGGTGTGTCCATGTTACCCTGCTTAATACAGTTGTGTATGCTTGTGCTTCTCAGTCAACTGTTCTGGGAGATAGGCATTTTATAACTCTTCTATTTTGTTTTGAATGGAGAGTCTTTAAAACACTGTTTCTTGGTAAAATAAAATTATGTTTTTCTTCTGGAATATAAACTGAAAAGGAAAAAAAGAAAAATAAACTGAAAAGGAGTCTTTCGGTGCTTAGCATATATAAAGTTCATTTACAAACTTTGAGAACACCATTAGCTACTGGACATCCAATGATGACCCATAAAAGATGTTAAGTTCAATGTTATTAAATTGCCTACAAATGTTAATTTAGATACATTTATACATGACACATTGCATAATATTTATTAGAGATACATTATTACCTGTGATACCTCCTGGCATGTATGTTTGATGTTACTTAGCATTTTTTAAAAGTTCCAATCATTAATTACCTACATGAACATGATCAGGGAAATAGGATAATTTCCCAAAATAATACTTAGAAATCATCACATACATCAAATTTGCCCTCAGTTTTCATTAAAATTCCTAGAATTGATGGCTTAACCCAAAGCCATGTTATGTATTTGCTATGTAATAAGTTCTTATTTTGGTAAAATACGTATGATAGGAATATGTTTAAGGTCAACAAAAGACAGGTATGCTTCTGAAGCACATGCTTTATGTGTATACCAAGTTAATAAAGATATAATTTTTATAAGTTTAACCAAATGGAAGATAGGCTTTAATAACATATAATATGGTTTCTACATAGCCATTAAAGTCACACACACACACACACATAAGGTTGAAAAACTGGAAGAATTATACAGTAACATAACAACACACAAGGAAAATGTTTCGTCTTACACAAGAAACTGGTAGTAACACAGAATGTGATAGATGATTGGACTTTAGTTTGTTATTTTGAGATAAGTTTAAGTCAGGGAAAGGGAGGCGAGGTGGAGGATTGAAGACGAGTGTGGGAAAATACCCTGCAGCTTTCACTTAATTTTCTTAATGCTTTGGAAAATGCGTTTTATCATGTACTATCTGAACATTTTGCTTTTACTTCTTCTTCATTTATTTCCTTTAGAACAAATGTGTTTGCATATACAATCACAGCTTGTCCATCAAACTCATCAAGCGTGAGGATGATACAGGGCTTTTCCCAGTTGTATTTAGATCTATGGGCCATCTGCCACTTACATTAGGACCCTTTACATGTTTATGTCAAGTCTCTTAGGTCTCTTTTAATATGAAACTAATTGTAGCTTTTATGATCCATGACATATTAGATATAACCAGAGTTCATTCTGACACCACCAATTCCAACTCAGGACCACAAGGCCCTTTTCTTGCTGATCTTCCTGGTTTGATTCTCACTTTGCAGAGAGAACCCTGATTGACAACACTGTCAGCATCATTTGCTCAATTACCAAAATATTGCAACAACAACAAAAAAAGTTTCAGAATTCCTACACTCATACAACGAGAGAAAAAAGAGGAAGAAATCTACTAGGTGGGTTTAATATACACAAGGACATATTGTGATCAAATTAATTGGGTTAGATCATTTATCCTTTTAATGTGGTTATGTACTTTATTTAAAATACAATTAATTATTTGAAATACTGTTTGTATTTGGGATTTTTTCCCAATTTTGTTGATTTAAATCTATTTTAATATGTAGAAAATTAATGTGTTTCTAAATGTCAAAACTGTAGACAAAGCACACTCAGAGGGGTGTCCTCCTGCCCTTGGGATTCTACCGACTCCTCACTAACAGGCAACCAACTGCAGTGTTTTGTGATTGTTTTTTCTCATATTTTGTTAATCAGCATTCTCTCGCTGAAAAAAATTGTCTAATACCCCCCAAACTATAAAAATACAAATCCATCTTTATTATTTATTCTTCCAGAGATTGTGGTTAACGGGTATATCCAGTGGCTCTATCGCCCTTAGTATCATGGTGTGATAGAACCTTTCACCTCTTCTCTAGGAAGTAAGACAACACATGGCCAGTTGACCTAAAGACTCCTTAGTCCCTGAGGCAGACAATCACAGGGAACATTTTAACAACTGGACTCTACGTGGTGGGGTTTTCCATACAATTCTTCTAATAATGCAATTGGCAACCTCACTCCTTCACCCGCAAATATGCACACATGCACACATGCACACTCATACTGTGGTAGCTTCAATGAGAGGGGCCCCCTCCCCAAGCACATATATTTGAATATTTGATCTTCTGTTGATGGGATTGTTTTGGAAGGATTGGGAGGTGTGGCATTGTTGAGAAGGTGTGTCACTGAGGGTGGGCTTTGAGGTTTCAAAAGCCCTGACTGTTTCCAGTTATCAGTACTCTCTGCCTCACAGTTGAGGATTAGATGTAAACTGTCAGCTACTGTTATAGCACTGTGTCTGCTTCTCTAGCACTGTGATCCCCAAAATTATGATAATGGCCTCTAACCCTCCAGAACTGTGAGCCGCGATAAACAAAATCTTGTGTAACTTGCCTTGATCATGTTGTCTGTACAGCAATAGAACAGTAAATCACATAAACACATCCTTACATACACATACACACACAAGCTATGAACAGTGCACCTGGTGACCTCAGACCCCTACGTGCATTGATTTATAAGTACAACCTTCTCTGAACAATAGAGGAGATATTGTCTCCCCTGACAACAATCATAGTTAGACAGTTCTTATCCAGTATATTTCCAATGCATCCTGTAGGCAGAAGAAAGGACAATGTGGCCCACACTGGGTTTATATACATCCACGGGAAACTGTACTCTTCAATTGAACTTTTAGGGGTGCTTCCCTATTTAACATCCTACACCCCTGAATATGCCAGAATTATGATTAAAATCAGAGGCATTCTGGAAAGACACATGCACAGTAGGAAAAATGAAGACATGACCTATGTATCGATGTAAATAGAGAGCCACCTGAATTCCATTCCTTAGCAAAAAGCATTTCCTTCTTACATACTGCATGAAAAGAGACTCGGGGTATAACCTGGGACCCTTGAGGATTCTCAGTCATGTGGCCTGCTGCCAATCTTGACATGATATCTTTCTCTAATCTCTACTATGGCTTCCTTCCAAATAAAGATATCTTTTGTGTGAGCCCTTGCAAAGAAACTGGAAACAGTGTCTGGAGACATGGCTCAGTAGTTAAGAGCAAGTGCTGCTCCTAGAGAGGGCTAGAGCATGGTTCTAACCACCCATGTTGGCACCTCACACACACCAGCAACTCAAGCCCCCAGGGGATCCAGTACTCTCTTCTGGCCTCCGTGGGCACCCATATTCACATGTGCCCAGAGTAACACACATGCATACACTTAAGTGAAAACCCAATATTTTTAAAGGACCTGGAAATGTACAACCAATACCCTCAACTATTGCTGATACCATCACCTCTTAAATAGCCCACAAACTCACCCTGGCTTGACACTGGTTGTGTTTATCATGGATTTTGTTTTCCCTTTGTTGTACGAATCTCTTATGTTTAACTTTTGTTTGCTTTTAGTTTGGGGAGCATTTGATTTTTTTTTCAACAACTACATTAAATATTATGTTTGACACCCAAATTTCACACATAATTTCCATTTTTAAAAGTCCTTCATGGCTATAAATAATATATAATTTGTCTTAAAGAAGAAATCTCTCAAGAGTAAACTTTTTACTGCACATTATGAACTCAGTTTCAATGAGATGGGAGAATGTAACCAACTGTAGAACAATGTCCCAGCTGAGAAAGAATACTACATAAATAACACCCAGAAGATTTTAACCACAACATTCTTGGACCAAATGCTTCTTGAGTCTGTTGAGTTCAGTGTGTAACTAAATTATCTCTGAGGATGAGGGTTCAGAATGTTTCACGCGGCAGCCAGTAAGGAGGGACCCAGTGATTCTGGAAGCACTCACTGCCTTGTCATGGCCTCGTTTTTGCTTGCACACTGTTGATACAGCTAAAAGTTCAACTCCTTGACTCAGCTCCCATGTCTCCTAATGAGGGAAGCGTCACACTATCCAGGCGTCTCCCAGCGCAGTGATCAGAAGGCTGTTGCTCCGCACACTCTGATTTATGGCAGCCTGATTAAAAATCACCCACAGGCTGGAAACCCCAGTGGAGAGGTGTGTACTGGCTCCAGGCCACAGCTCACGTCTTCTCCCTCCTTGATTTCTTCTCCCTTGCAAGATCTACAGATGGAGGGGCATGCTGTAGGTTTGTTAAATTCTCCTCATGGGAATGCAGGGAAGAACTTTGGCCTCCTTGAAATAATTTACACCTAATTTAGTTAAGAGATCACAAATGATGGGGCTCCTCATACCATCAGCAAGAAGCATCACTGGGAAGATTTTTCATGCAGGGTAGCACACATGGCAAACACTTCGTGTCTTCTGGTGCCAGAAAAATAGCTCAGAGTAAGAGATCGCTTTCTGACGATACCATTCTAAATCCTTGCAGGGGGGAGAGGGTGTGCAGGGGGTGGGGGATGTCAGGGCAGATGGCCTGGGGCCAGTCAGGAAACCCTTAATCACCCAGAAAAACAAGGAACAGGAGAGGTCATTATTCTTAGTGGGCCAAGCTGTAAAACAATGTTTTTAAGTCTTCAGATTTATTGCAGAGCACCTTGAAATATCTCAGGCAATTATAAAAAGAAAAAACCAAAGACTGATCCAAAAGGCATTTGTAAAACGCTCTTGCTTCTTTTCTATAAACAAGAGAAAGTGCCCAACTGTCTTCAAAGAACTTTCTCATTTTATCACTGAATTATTTTATCATATGATAGGCGTAACACAATGAATTAATTTTAAACACGATAATAACAATGGACAGAGAGACTAATGAGGCAGTATATAAATAGATAGCAGATAACAGAGAGATGATAGAGAGAGAGATAGGCAGATAGAGAGATAGGTAGATAGGTAGGTAGATGATAGAGAGATAGATATTTACTTTTGATCATGTAATTTACTGGACTATCTTCCTCCTGGAAGCATACAAACCCCCCTATGAGAGACTAAACAAAATGTCTTCATGTGGATAGGTCAGACTGGACCTGGTGCCATATTCTAAAATCCAAAGCAGCAGCGGAGACTAAATGAAGATAATATTTACAAAGCTCTGCAATAGCCAGTCTCATTGGACCTAAACTTCCATTTTATCATACATAAGCCATACCAAGAATACTCACAGTTGTTAATCTAAGGCATTATGGTTTAGTTTTTTTATAAATGAATCCATTTACTCACCCCCCCCCACCATGTGTGTATACTTGTGTGTATCTGTATATACCAATGCACCAAAGTATTAGTGGTCAGAGGACAATGCAGGACCTGCTTTTCACCTTCCGACATAAGGGAAGAGATTGCACTGAAGTCATCAAGTTTAGTGAAAGGCAGTACCTTTGCCTGTTTAACAGTCTTACCACCTCCTAAGTGAAGCAACTTTTTCTCTAATTAGGTAAATGACGTCCCCAAGGTCAGACAATTAGCAATAAATAAAACTTGTATTTAAGACTTAAACCATGCGATACCAAGATATGCAAAAACATGTTGCATGATAAAAAGTATCAATAATGATTTATTTACACTATTCCCTATTTCTAGCACAGTCTACTCAATGTACTTATGATTCCATCTTATCTTCATAAGTGAAGGAGAAAGAGCAAATAGAGAAAGTCTGCAATGCTTGATCTGCACTTCTATGAAGCTCACTCATAGTACAAGGAAGCCAAATGGGTATTAAAGGAAGTCATTATGAAACAACTTCTCCTAGAAATAGGTTGCAGACAGAAAAACATCCACCTCAGTGGACACAGTTGATTATTACGCAGCACTTAAATTCAGAATGTATAGGAAGATATCAATATATAGCTTATACTGATATGAAACATGGGACTCAAACAACTGCTGTTTCATTTTTGCTATAACTTAGGGCAGAGGTACAGACAATATTGATACAAGGAAATTCTGTACAGAGATCAATTTATAATAAAGAATTGATACCTGGACCAGGCGTAGTGGCTCATGCCTGAAACCCCAGTTCTAAGGCCATCGGAGCCTGCAGAACAGCATCTATTATAGAATAATCTTTAAAATGGAGAAATTTCCTATTTTATTTCCCCTCCTGAGTGAGATTCAAGTATTCTCCCTTGAGCCCCGCTTACTACTTGGATTCTTTGGGTCTGTGGAGTGTAGTATTGCTATCCTGTACTTTATGGCTAATATCCACTTATAATTGAGTACATGCTATGTGTGTCTTTTCTGGGTCTGGGTTACCTCATTCAGGACGAGTTTTTTCTAGCCCCATCCATTTGCCTAAAAATTGCACGATGTCTTTGGTTTTAATAGCTGAATAGTATTTCGTTGTATAAATGCACCACACATTTTCTTTATCCACTCTTTGGGACAGCTAGATTGTTTTCAGTTTCTGACTACTACGAATAATAATATTCTGCTGCTATGAACATGGTTGAGCAAATGTCCTTGTCGGATGGTGGAGCATCTTTTGGGTGTATGCCCAGGGGTTGTATAGCTGGGTCTTGAGGTAGATATATTCCAAATTTTCTGAGAAATCATCAGATTAATTTCCAAAGTAGGTGTACAAGTTAACATTCCCATCATCAATGGAGGAATGTTCCCCTTTCTCCACAACCTCTCCAGCATGTGTCATCCCTTGAGTTTTTAATCTTAGCCACTCTGAGGGGTGTAAGATGGAATCTCAGAGTCATTTTGATTTGCATTTTCCTGATGACTAAGGCAGTTGAACATTTCTTTAAGTGCTTCTCAGTCACTAGATATTCCCTTGTTGAGAATTCTTTCTTTAGCTCTGTACTGGAACTGGTAGATCAGAAAATAAGGGGAGTGTCAAGTGTGAGAATGGAAATCTGAGGTAGGGGGCATCTCTCCGGCCTGATAGAGACCTGGGATAGGGGAGGCCCCAGGAAGTCTATGGAGATCATCCTAGCTGAAACTCCTAGCAATGGAAGATATGAAGCCTAAAATGGTCACCTCTGTAGCCAGGCAAGACTTCCAGTGGAGGAATAAGAATACCAACCCACCCACAAAATCTTTGACCCAGAATTTGTCCTGCCTAAAAGATGTGCAGTAACAAAGATGGAACAAAGATTGAGGAAATGGCCAACCAAAGACTGGCCTTACTTGAGACTCATTCCATGGGAAAGAACCAGTCCTTGACACTATTAATGTTACTCTGCTATGATTGTAGGCAGGAGCCTAGGATAACTCCTCTGAGAGACTTCACCCAGCACCTGATGAAAACACGTGCAGAGGCACACAATCAAATATAAGACAGAGCTCAGGAGTCCTGTGGAAGAGTTGAGGGGAAGCAATGAGGTCACTGGAGGGCTCAATGACACCACAAGAAGACCTACAGAGTGAACTAACCAGGGCTCATGGGTGGGCTCACAGAGACTGAACCATCAACCAAGGAGTGTACATGGACTGGTCCTAGGCTCCCTGCTCATCTGTAGTAGATATGCAGCTTGGTCTTCATGTAGGTCCCCCAGCAACAGGAGTGGGGCCCTCCTGACTCTGATACCTGCTTTTGGATCCTGTTCCCTTACAGGCTGCCTTGCCTGGCCTCATGGGAGAGGATGCACCTAGTCCTGCAGCAACTTAGTGTGTCAGGGTGGGTTGCTACCCATGGGGGGACCTTTCACTTCTCCGAGGAGAAGGAGAGGGAAGAATAGGTTAAGGAGTGTGTGGGGGTGTATTGTGAGGAGGGGGAGGCTGTGATCAGGACGTAAGGTAAATATATAAATTTTAATAGAGAAATTGTTTTTTAATAGCTAACATAAGAATTGAATTATAAAGCTTTGTATAAGAATTTATGGAATATCCAAGTTCATAGTACCTTAAAATGTTTGAAATTAGAGAGAAAACACATTAATTTACTGTTGAACTCTAAATCCTTAAAATGAGAGCTCCATGTGGCTAGTTTGGAAAGCTGTGATGTTGAATGGAAACAAGACAAAAATGATTGAAATCGTGTATTAGAAGCTCATACACATCCTAAGTGGCCCAAATACTCATCTTGAGCCTATTCTCAGGATGATGGTAGGTATGTACCCTTGAGTAAATAACATACAATAGAAGCCATAGACCGATCCAGTCAGGTCAACTAGGTGGGTCATTTAACTTACCTAACCATATTTCCTTCATTTAGAAAACAAAGGCATGCAACTGAATCATTTGAAGTCTGCTTCAAAGGCAAAACTTGGATTATGAGCCATAACTTGCTGATAAAGATTTTTATTATAAAAAAGATGACTCATAATTTTGACTTCTGTAGATTCGATTCGCTCAAAGGAAATCAGATTAAAGGTTAATGGGAACATGGATGACAGATCACATTATGAGATAAATCTAACAAATTCCAAACATGTATTCCTGTTCACCTCACTATTTGTGAGTTTATTCCCTACTGATTGGCTTTTTTTCCCTAGACACTTCATTTTAATTACTTATTTATACTTTTATTGAAGATAGATTCCTTTCAGGGTCTGGAGAAATGGCCCAGCAGTTAAGAACACTGCTTGCTCATCCCAGAGGTTCAATTCCCAATACCACATGGCAGCTCACAATTGTCTGTAACTCCAATTCCTTGGGCTCTCACACCTTCACACAGACATACATTCAGGCAAAACACCAAGGCACATAAAATAAAAATAAATTGCATATAAGAAATAAAATAGATTCTTTTCCATACAATAAATCCTGATTGCATATCCCTTCCCTCTGGTCCTCCTAGTTCCTCCCTACCTCCCATCCCAACCAGATCCACTCCCTTTCCATCTCTCAATAGAAAATAACAAGCTTCTAAGAGATAACAACCAAACATGACAAAGTAAAATATAATAGAAAAGGTTAAGTGAGCTGAGGGTGGGAGTAGAGGAGGAAGTATGGGGAGTGATAACTAACACTAAAGCCTTTGAAAATGCCATAAGGAAAGCTATTACTGCCAAAGCTTCCCAAAATGTGACAATATGGCATACATATATACATTATATATATGACATTAAATGGAGTTACCTTATAATGGGAAGGCAATGCCTCTTCAAGACATCATAGGTTAAAATCTCAGTGCTGGGTATGGTTTATGTCTTTTCAAGTTGCTAGTGAGGTCCCACCAGCTCTTAATCCAACATTCAAGGCTATTGCTATTGCTCTCATTACCCTTCATAATTTGAAAGTATGGCCACATTGCTAAAGACACCATATATTTGAGCCACAGGACATGGAGAGATCAAGATGGTATTTACCTGGATGCTTCATCACTACTGGATAGTTTTTACAGTGCTGGTAAGTGTTTTGCATGGTGCCAGGGAAGAAAAATAATAAATAATCTTACCCAGCTGTGCACCCTTCAAGCTATAACCACTAGCCTGGAAAGATAAATTCAACTAGTGTAACAGTGGCAGAAATGCTACGGGAACAATCAACCTCATTCTGCTTGGATTTAAAACCCATGCCACAAGAAGAAATCCTTGCCTGGTAGTGTTAACCGGGCAGAAATTCCTCATGGCTAACTAGGTTATAGGCTCTAGGACAGAACCTAATACTATTGCTCTGGTAATGGACAAAGTAATAAACTTCCCCTAAGTTCTTATCTTTATACCCATAAATTAGTTTCTCTCTCAACGTTAACCAGAAAGGTTTCCTTTTATGGTA
This sequence comes from Pachyuromys duprasi, assembly GCA_028658305.1. Taxonomy (NCBI): domain Eukaryota; kingdom Metazoa; phylum Chordata; class Mammalia; order Rodentia; family Muridae; genus Pachyuromys; species Pachyuromys duprasi. Next base: position 14,848,469 of record CM053767.1, read on the forward strand.
GATGATGATTAAATACAGAGACTCACAACTTGTAGAGAATAAAACTCTTTGGAGTGCTCAACTCTAAATAGTACTTCCATTTCCCTGAAAACCTCGGGATCATCATGACATCAGGGCTGAAAGATTATAAGCGCGAGAGGCAGAACATCTGCACTGAAATAGTATTTGCCAGACATGACAGGGCCATTGCACACATGAACTCCATGTGGCAGTGCCTATGCTCAAGGCCTGAAGGGGATCAAGTCAGCAAAGTTCCAGCACGGATTGGGAAGGATCTCATTAAGTCTTAACACTAACAGAAGAACTATTGACAACCGATGGTTTCTGGGGGATGGGGAGTCCGTTCGTTATGGATGAGGATCCTGAGAGGCCAGCCATGCGTTAGCAGATAGTCCTACTCTTACACACATACTGGCAGCACTAACTGGACCCAATAGTTCTGTAAAAGAAAAAAGAGCACATTACACCACAATGAACAGCATAGCACAGTATCCCTAAGGGTGCAGTAGTGGCATACATGTTTCTAAACAACAACTCTTTAATAAATCAAAATTAAGAGGCAGGTGTGGTGGGGCACGCCTGTAATCCCAGCACTTAGGGAGGCAGAGTCAGGCAGATCACTGTGAGATCGAGGCCAGCCTGGTCTACAAAATGAGCCTGGGAAAGCTGAGGCTACACAGAGAAACCCTGTCTCAAAAAAGCCTACAAACATACATACATATATATATATATATATATATGTATATATATATATATACATACAAACATACATACATACATACATGAATTAGATTTAAGGCCCACTGTACAGGGGGGAGATCCTGCCTGATACTGGAAAGTTAGTGAGCTACTCAGAGCTAGTGAAGTCATGGATTTTGGAAAGCAACCTACAACCACCATCTTACTAAAGTAGCATAATCCCTAACTACATTGTAAATATTTATCCTTACACCCACCAGTAAATATACCCATCATCAAGGGAACTTCTCTTTGCCACAGGTGTGGACCATTACAGAAAACCACAACCAGTCAAAATACAGAACTGTATTTTGTAGAACCCAGTCCCATCCAATATGTCTTCAACCCAACATCCGTCCCTAAGGCTCAGAAATCATTGCAGAAGGAAGCAGAAAGATTTTGAAGAGCCAGAAGATCAGGACAGTTGCTGTGATAGTGTACCTGCTAGAATGGAAAGAAGCTACAGGCATGAAGTCTCATCAGTGTACATGGCTGCCTAAACATACATGACCTAAACAAAGATGACACCAGTAGATATAATATGGACAGAAGAAATCTGATTAGTATTCAAGCCTATACAAAGAGCTACACACAACTAAAGAACGCTGAAAGTAGGAAACACAGTCTTCTTCAGAGAAAACCACACAAATTAGCAATCTAATATGAAACGAACATCACATATACATATCACATACATACAAGCAACTTTTTATTGACTTAGAACATTGTGTTTAATATATTTTGGATTCTGTGTGTGTTTGTATAGCAACAATTGAAAAGAGGCCATGAGTTTGAGAGAGAGCAAGAGGCGTACATGGAAGGGTTTGGAGGGAGGAAAAGGAATGGAGGAATGATGTAGTTATATTATAATCTCAAGAATTTAATATATTTTTAAAATAAGTTTTAACTTATTTCTTATTCCATACTTAATCAGCTGGACAAATAAAATACAAAAACCCTAAGAGTATAATCAATAGGAAAGCATGCCATCAATACATGGCCAAAGATTGTATTACATGAACACAGCTAAGTAATACTGTTTCTCTTATTTATGCACAACTATTATTTCAAGTAAATAGTGGGCATGAAATAATCTAATGAGAGAGTATTAAATGAGAAAAAGGCCTGAAGAGGTGTTGAATCAATCTTAAAACTTAGAAGAGAAATAGGTGTCTGAGAAGATAAATCTGGAGAAAAGGAAGAAATAGCAAGAACCCGACACTTCTGAATACACAAACAAACCCCAGGGTGTGTGGACAGTATCAAATGCTGCTGAAACTTCAACCAAGATAAGAAATAGACATCTCTATTGGGGTTGTTACAAATAAAGTTTTATCTATGATCTTAGAAAGGGACATTTTAACAAAGAGTATAAGTAAGGAGATGACACAAGTTGTTATTATATTTTTATTATTTAAAACAATTTTTAAAAATTTAAACCTATTTTGATCATATTCTTCCTCTCCCTGGAGTCTTCCAGATTCTATTGCCCTTCCTACCCACCCAAATTCAAGTTCTTCCTCAAAAAAAATAAACAAAAACCCAATACAACAACAAAATCCCCCAAGTAAACAAAATAAGACCACATCCCCTGTCCTAAAAAAAAAAAAAAAAAAAAAAAACCACCAAAATATAACCAAATAAAAGCACACCAAAAACTGTGGAATCCTTTATATGCTGGATGACTACTGAACATGCGGCCTGTACTGGAGTGTTTGATCTACCCAGTGTTACTCTATTGGAAAAAACTGATTTTCTCTCTCCCAGCAGGTATAAATGACAGTCAATTATGCTATTGTCTAGGTTTCATTCATTCCATTCGTTCATTCATTTTAAGTATAAAAAATATTATATGATTAAAACAAAACGATCATATCAACGTTAAACACGAGAACCCAAAAGGACAGAATTTTAAGTCAGTAAGTATCAGTAACAATGGGACTAGAAGAATTCTTAAGGGAACAGTATTGTCAGAACCGTGTTTCAGTGGAGGGAAGATGATATGGGCATTTGCAATGCCAGCAACCAGGAAGACACTGCAGATTTGTGTAGAGGAAGGGCAGATAAAAGCTTGTTGTCATGAGACAGGACATCCCTTTCACTTACAAGCCCTCAGGGCACATCTCTCTGAACTTCAGTTTTCATGCTTGTGGTTTGTCGTGTTAATTTCTAAGTCACAATGCTCTAATTAGGTGATTAAGGTGATGAACACAATGTACCTAAGATAATAACTGACATACAAAAGACGAGAAACAAGTATTAAATATCCATTAAGACAGCCTTGTAAAACAAGAACATTGAAAGTGTTCAGCTGTGTCTATGGGCCTTCTTTTTGCAGCTAAATTGTGCTCTGAATGTCTGCATCTTCATAAAGTTCAGATAATAAAATCTAGTTCTCAAGGACCTGTTATGAGGAGGTCATGAGGGTGAATGTTCTCATGAATGGAATTAGTGCCCTCACAAAAGAGCCTCAGATAGAACATTTATCTTTTTCAATTCTCTGTTATATGGGGACACACAGAGAAATTTTCATCCACATGGAATTGGCCTTATAAGGCAAAAATCCCTTGTTGATTTCCTTTAACACTATCTATTTCTATTAATACTATCACCAATTTCTGTTGTTTATAAGATACTTTGCTAGTAGCTCAAACTAGGAAACTATCACTTGGTCAAACATGTTACAGTAAAAATTAAAGCTGAAAATAATATAGTGGAATCCTGAAGTTGAAATTCTTTGATAAATAACAAAGAGCAACATATCTAAGTAGCAAGACAAACAAGTTAAAAGCTGTAAGTGGTATTACTCATAATTCTTCATATTTAAACAATTATCATAGGGCCTTTAACAGTACATTGCAGAACTGGAGATGCAGCTCAATTGAAAAGGTGCTTGCATATAACATGAAGGCCTAAGTGTGGAATGTCAGCATGCCTCTAGCCAGATCAGACACAGGTAGAGCTCAGTAGCCATAGAGCTAACTAAATCAATGAGCTCCAGGCTCCAAGAAAGACCTTGTCTTTAAAAGTTGGGCAGAAAATAACTGGAGAAGAAACCTAGTGTTAATCTTTGTCTTCCATACACTGGCAGACATATGTGTACATACCCACAGATACATGTAGATGATACCCACACACACGTGCAAAAATCAATTTTATTTAGAAGTAAAAGAACAGATGAAATCATACTAAAAGTAGACCAAAAATATGTTTTGGATACATGCTTTCTTTACAGTTAATAAAGAACAACAAAAGAGAATAATTTGTTCTTGCTTATTTTATGCTTATAGTGGTTGGCAATATACTATGAACTTGACTTGTTTTTCTGAGACAGGGTATCATGTATCCCAGGGTGGCCTTGAACTATGTAGCTGGGTATTGAACTCCTAATCCTCCTGTCGCTATCTCCGAAATGCTGAGATTATACGGCTGTACCACCATTCCTATTTGCCTTTAAACTTACTTTAAGGTTCCCCTTGGTGTGATGTCTAAAGTCATACCTACACAGGTGTCGATGACCAGAAAGCCATACTCTGACACTCTGGAGCAACCTCTACCATTAAGAACCCTGTATGTAGCATGTAAAATAAGCAGAGCTGCACAGTTTTAAAGAATATTTCACTGCGCTCTCTAAACCACACAGAAAGCAATATTCATGACCTTCCATTTGGACAATCAAAATAAAAATTTTAAGGGTAGGTGAATACAGCCAGAGAAAATAGAAGCTGCTCTTACTAGCTAACCTTTCCTCCAAATTTAACCAAAGACTCTTTCTGAGGTTTTGAGGAGTTCAGAGTGTCCCCACCCTCACCCGCATCATTCTTCATTTGTGCCTTTCTCTGTAGTTTTGGATTCCAGCTGGAATCCAGTTTACCCAAACACCCACTGAGGCTGTTCTCCCGAGGCATCCAGCCCTGTGGGCAGGACTGGAGAGTTCAGATAGTTCAGATAAGGCTTGAGATCAGCAGCCAAGCACTTGGACCAACCAGTTTTCTGAACCGGACTTTCCAAGTTTTGCCCCATATTAGGCCATATAACTACAAGTAAGTATTTGTTGTGTCAAATTGGCTCTGCAAGTCTTTAGCACATCTGGATCTCACACAAGCCTAAGACATTACACAGTTGACATGGTGCGTGTTCTTGAGGAGATCTTTGTTCTGTAAAGTAAATTCCTCAAAGGAGGAAATGATAAAAATGACTTTAGTTACTTTCTGGTACATGGATTGATTCTAAGTCTTGCTCCAAGTGGTTAGAGTTGGAAATACGATTGCCTAGTTCTACAGCAGAGCACACAGTGCCCAGGCAGAGAGCCAAGGCTTAAAGCATTAGGAAATCTTTCCTGAAAGCATGAAGACAAACAATGACATTGCCTCAACAAACAATGAGAATGCCTATTTGGAAAAAAAATGTGAAGACCAATTGAATTATTGTCTGTGTCTTGGTTGCAGTTCTTTTGCTATGAAGAGATACCATGACCACAGAGAACTCTTATAAAAAGAAAACAGTTAATTGGGGCTTGCTTGCACTTTCAGAGTGTTAGTCCATGAACATCATGGTGGGAAGCACGGGAGCGGGCTGCTGCTGGAGAAGTAGCTGACGCTGGGCCAAGCCACACACCTCTTCCAGCAAGGCCACACTCCCTAATCCTGCTAAACAGCACACCAACAGGGGACAAAGCTAGCAAATATATGAACCCGTGGGCGGCATTCTCCTTCAAACCAGAACGGCTTGCATGTTAACTCTAAATGAAGCCACCGGTAAGTGGCCATGCTACTCATCCAGTTTGCAGGTTTATATAAAGACAAACTCACCAGGAAATGATCCAGCATATCCAAAGAAAGTGGGTGACACCTACATATCCATGTTCAGTACTTCACTATTCAGAATAGGCAACATAAAAATCGGCCTAGGTATCTAGCAACATATGTAAATATAAAGAAAACATGGCATGTGTGTAAAAATTCTTTCTATATATATTTGATACATATTTTATTTATATTCATTTTTGACCATATCACAATCCCAATCTTTATGTTGAATAAAACCACCCTCGTACACAAAGATTATACCCATACAATATGTAAAAATTAATATGTAATGCGTAAAATAACATATTTTGTGTGTGATAAATGTTTCTACAACATTTATTTTGTTATATATTTATGTAGATTAAAATATAAGATTCATAATAATGTTATTGTTGGTATATAGTGTATAATACATATTTATATATATATATTTATATAATTTGTGTGTGAGGCATTATTTAGTGTAAAGAACGGGACTGTGATATGCACAAGAAAATGGATAGAAGAAAAAAAAATCACCATATGGGGAAAAATTAGCTAAATTCGGGAAACAAGTTGTGGTGGTTTAAATAAGAATGGTCCCCATAGGCTCATAGACTTGAAAGCCTAGATATCAGGAAGTGGAACTACAAGAGAAAAATTAGGAGATGTGGCCTTGTTGGAGTAAGTGTGGCCTTGCTGGAGGAAGTGTGTCGCTGGGGATGGACTTTAAAGTTCCAAAAGCCCACAGTAGGGCCAGCATCTTACGCTACCTGATGCTTACATGTCAGGCTGCAGCTCTCCTGCTCCATGCATGCAGCTCCCACCACGATGATAACAGACTAAGCCTCCGAAGCTATAAGACTCCAACTCAACACTTCTTTTGTAAAAGTTGGTCATGCGCCTCTTTACAGCAACAGAACACTAAGATACAATTATTGTATGAAACAGACAAAAAACGAAAAACAAAAGGAGTAAAAAAATAAACAAAATGGCCTGAAAATGGAAGATAAGCTATTTAAAAAGAAGAAATTACCAGATAAAAGAGGAGGGAATAAGAGAACAGAAGGGAATGTGGGGTGGGTATAAAGCTAATATTGAAATACATAGAGTATTTTACTCATTTGGATAAATACATGTTAGCCTCTAATAATATCTATTTGTGATTTTAAAGAAGAAATTATTCAATGTACTTCATACGTAAAAATGTTGCTTTTTAGCCATTTAACTTTACTATAAAGGTACAGTGCTCTGGAAAACGTAATTGCCAAAGGAGGAAGAAAACAGAAGGAGAGGAGGGGCAGAGAGTAGTATCAGAATCAGACTCTTTTTGCTGTTATAAATCAGATGAGAAAAAAAAGGTTCCCATTTGGACAAAATATTTCATTGAAAGAAAAAACAAAAAAAACAAAAAACAAAGCCTAGAACAATATATCACCGAAAAGACTAAACAGAAAACCACAAAAGCCAGAATGGTACTGTCAAAAATACATGTATAAAGATCAAGATTTATATGTCAAAAATAACTTATTTTAAAAAATGAATAAAATTTAAAATCTCCAAAAGCTTGTGAGAAAGAAGCTGTTGGGTGTTTTAGAAGGCGCCCTGTGGACAGATGGAAAAGAGAGACCCAGGGCAGAGCACATGCCAAGTGTGGGCCATAAGCAGTGGCCATGACCATAGCAGATCTTTACCACAACAAGAGCTCTAGAAGCTGGAACAATGTCCAGAACTCAGAAAAGAATCCAACAATCCCAGTAAGATTTGAAGTGTAATTAGTATATAGAGAGGAAGGTTTAGATTTTTAAAATAATAATATATAAAGACATGGAAAATCCATAATCACAGAAAATTGGCAAAATACAAGAAGAATGAAACATATTATTAAACCAAATAATATGTTCCATGTACACATATACATAGAAGATTTAAAAAATTTTTGCCTTTAAGATAAGTGCATACATGTATAATATTTCTGAACTTTTTTAATATTTTTGATAAATGGGATAAAATATCAAGAAATGAACGTAGACCACATTTTCAAAAACCAATTATTTCATTAGTTTCTTGGAAACTAGTCAGGGAACAAATGTGAACGCATTTTACAATAAACAAAGTACAGCACAGATATCACATACTGCCATTAGAATAGAACATATTGGAATCTTAGGTGTTTACAATCTATAAGTAAAACTTGTAGTGTGTGGCAGATAAAAGTGAACAAGGAGACAAAACAAAAACCCTCAGATAGCTATTCAGTTGTCAATTATCAAGATGTAGTCAAAGCAAACAACATCTGCAACCACTTAGCAAGTCAAGTTTTATCAGATTAGCAACTGTAAAGCACTATTACCTATGGTAAGTCACGGATGTACTAACACATAGCGTCGGTAGCATAAACTCACCTTCAAGTTCAAGTATAAGAGGAATGTTTCCTAAAGGAGAACATAGTGATGGAGTCCTCATGCCCTTCCCCATTTAGAGTTTCCTAGTCTCTTGCTTGTCATCTCTTCCTCAAAGAGAGGAGGGTGGACATCACATCTGTTCATTCTTTCAACTATGTTTAAGCTGGGAATTACACGAAGTACTGGTGTTAGCTCCTGTAGAAAGCATTCAACAGGAAAGGTGAGGATCTTGTTCCCATACATATTAGTAGAAGGTAGATGGATGGGTGTATAAATAAATGAGGAAAATACTAAAGTAAATACTATTGAGATTATTAAATGAAATGCTAGATGACTATTTGAAAAATGGTAATCAGAGGAAATATCTTTGATGAAGGGCACAAGCTAAAATATGAGAAGGAACCAGCCAAATGAACATCAGGAAGGAAGCAATCCAAACAGAAAGAAAAATAATTAAAGACATTTAGGTGCAATCAGAAGTGTCACTTCTTTTAAAATCACACAGCTGGGACTAGAGCACTTCCAGAAGTCCCAAGAATGAGGGGGAAAATGAGGTGATGCTGAGCATATGGTGAGGAAAGACTGTAGGGGGATGTTTTAAGCCATAGAATCATGTTTAGCTCTTGTTCTATGAGTGTTAAAATGTGATGCGAGATGTTAAAGCAGGTAGCGATGGAATCTGATTTAACTTTGAGGAAAATCATCCAGCCTTTTTCATGGGACAAATGAGGAGGTCTGCCGGCAAAGCTAAAGCTAGCATCCGTTCAGGAGACAGATGTGGTAATCCATGGCCTGAGTGTAACAGACAAAAAAAGCCATGTTGGGGTTTTTGATAAGGTATTTGCTAGAACATATATGATCAAGACACCCCAGAAAGGAAATGTATCATAATGCTCTAGCAGCATCCAGCCAGAGGGGTATCTGTTGTCCTCTGTGTGAAACACCGATGTTTTGTAGAGGACTATATAAACTGAAGAACTTCGTATGCCATTAAACAAGATCAGTTATACATTTTACCTACTGTAGCAGGAATTATCTGATACTGAAGATCTAATACTTAAAATTATTTGTCTTTGCTGTATATAGTGGACCAAGATTAAATATGTTGAATCATCCAAATCAATAAACATAATGACAGAGAGGCTGTGCAGATTCATTTATGTGTGCCTCTCTGTCACAGGCTATAAACTTTTTTAGATGTTTCCCTACCAGTATCCCAGAAGTATGAACTGTTATCCCTATTTTATAAGGAAGGAATGGAAAAGTTTTAAATAACTTGCCAAGTCTCACAGCTAACAACAAGGTCAAATCGAAAGTTCTAAATCCAGAGACTAAGTCCTTTCCCTATGTTATCATAGGCTTTCTTTTAATGGAATGTCTGAAATTTCTATCAAATACTTTAAATCCTCCTATGCAGTTTCTGTTCCCATAATGTCAAAGTATTTATTCAAGGGAAAAGAATGGTCTATCAGTTTGTGTTTAAATGCCAATGTCATAAACATCAGCACGCTGAACTATAAGTGTTTTGATTACTCATTGTAAGCCAGTTATTCATAAGGTCTCAGACAGATAAGTAAATCGATGTTCTTGGAAGAGTCAGAATAAATGTCATCCCTCATACTTCCTGTGCTTCTTTCTATCCATAAAATCAGTTACCATAATAATCCTATCTTTGCCTGCAAATCCTCACAACTTTCTTCTTTCTCTCATGCTTTCCAAGTCTAGGAAACCTGCAAAAGCAGGTTGTGAATTACAGGTGGAAATGTAAATTAGTTCAACGACTATGCAAATCAGTGTGAAGTCTTCTCAGAAAAGCAAAAACAGAACTAAATTTTCCTATATCCTCTAGCCATACCAAAAAAAAGATACCTGCATGCCCATTTTTCCTTTTAAAATATGTTTTTGCCTTTGAAGAATTCATAGATTTTTACAGTGCATTTTGACTATACCTATCCACTACTATCTCTCTTGGACTCTTCCTATTGTTCATACCCCATCTCTTCCTAACTTCCTAAGCTCCTGTGTGAGGGGTGGGGCCTCAGGAAGCTCCTTCCACAACCTTGTTGGAATTTTGAGTGACTTGATTTTGTGCAGGTCTTGTTCAGGCCCTAGTTGCTATGAGTTGATGGATGCAAAGGCCATCACATGTCCAAAACTCAAGATTCCACAGCTCTTCTCTCCATCCATGGGCTGTTATATTCTTTCTGCTCCATTTTCCACTATTTCCTGAGCTTTAGAAAGGGATGTTGCAGTGACCAATTCAAAAATGAGCATTCATGGTTACTTATACTTGGAGTATAAGTATAACTGGTTATTTCTCCTCAGCATTGACCACTACCCACCAAAAAAAGAAGCTTCTTTGACAAAAGTTGAATGCAACACAAATTCTTCTCTTTTTTCTTATAGAAATACTGAAAATATACAAGTAAAGAAATCATCCTGGGGATACAACAATGGATGAAAAATATAAAGAAAATGTGGTATATATACACAACTGAGTTTTAGTCATCCATAAAAAACACATTATGTTATTTGCAGGAAAAGGTATGGGACTAGGTATCACCATGTATGGCAAAATAAGCTAGACTTAGAAAGATACATACTGTATGATTTTGCTCATGTGTGTGTGGTGGGTTCTAAATATTAAATATTGATTTACCTTTTAGTTAAACAGAGGTTATTCCTAAACTAGCTGTAAATCACCACACAGATACTAGGATTTATTTAATTAATTTAGAGCACAATGCTGGGCAATAGTTACTTCATCCTAAACCTCCAAGCCCGTATAGTTTCCTCCCATTCAGATTTCCCACATTATACTTGCTTTTAGCCATATCTTAGGTCCAGCTCATCCTCGAGGTTCCAAGTCCTATCCTGCTGATCTCTCCTCTCCCCTACTCCTCCCACTCGCTGCTTCCTTTCTGCTCCCCTCTGGAGGAGGACATCCCACCCTATTCTCTCCATTGCTCAGCACTGGCTGGCAATTGACAATACAGAGAACAAATGGTGGCATGTTTATACAAACTTGAAACAGGTGATGCTTAGAATAAACATCACAATGCAATGACTAGATTGAAACCAGATAGTGGGGTAGAGAAATCAGGATTTGAATGAACAAGGGTAGACTGTATATATTCCACAAGAACATTATACCAACATGTGTGGAATCTAGATTTTTTTTAAAAAAATGAGACATGAAATTGGAAGGTAACTATTTGGAAAGAGGATGGTGAACAGTGGGAGAGGAAATTATGAATGAAGAAGTGGTGGGTGGGTTTAATGTGATGAGAGTAATTTACACAAATGTATGGAAATGTGAAAAATGAAACCCAGTATTTGGGAGAAGTAGCAAGCCTGTGAATGTGGCCTTCTATGAAACCAAAGTCATCATCACTCAAAAGAGTAGCTTATACAACACATAGTCCTTTCAGTAAGCTGCTATGTCCATCCCACCTATGAATTCCAACCTTTGAGAATCCGTCTATGTAGTGAAGAATGTCATTCATGGAGAAAGACTCCTGGAGCTCCTGTTGGCATAAAGAACATAGAAACTATTAGGAACCAACAGTGGTAACATTTGCAGCCGTGTGTGCAGAACACTCACTATTCAAGCATTTAGTTTTAAGAAAAAGTCTATGGAATCTTGTTTAAAAGTGTTTTCTCAGAATCAAATGTCATGTTATTCTCCATTTTTTAAATCTGTAATCATTTGGTCCACACTTGTTTTTCTTACCTGACTCATATCCAAACCTCTACTTCTAACATTTTCTTTATATAACTGCTGTCCAAATTGAAGGGATAAAGAGAAAAATGAACTATTTTTAGGAAATAATTTTTAAAATAAACTCTTGGTTTTATGCCCATCGCCTTCCCAAACAAAATAAAATAAACAGAAAACGACATCCATTCTTGTATTAAAAAAAAAAAAAACTACAAAAGACACCAGGGTTCTCTGAAGATAGCATTGGTGTTAGAAGACTGAAGTCACTTCTAATTTTGACAAAGTATTGATGGCACATTAAGATTAGGAAAAAAATTTTTAAAGACAAGACCTGGAGCAAAAGTAGCAAAGCAGAGGGCTTTACATGATCTGACTCCAAAACGTGATACAAAGTGGTGGCCTTCCAAAGCAGTATGACATTATATCTGATTCATAACAAACACATTGACCAGTGGAACAGTATAGAGAACTTCAGAGTTAATCCACACACCTGCAGCCAGTCAGCTGTCAACAACAATGTTAAGAACATAAACTAGAGAAAGAACAGTCTTTTCAGTAAGTGATGCTAGAAATCGGGTATCTGCACACACAGTAATGAAACTAGACCCTCATCCCTAAGGAGCAAGGCAAATCAACTCAAAATACAATAATGACTTAAATCTAGACAGTGAACTAATGAAACCGCTGGAGGGAAATGTAGGGGAAATGCTTTGGAAGATTAGAATAAACAGAGTAGTGAAAGCAGACAAATGGGAGTGTGCTAGATTTTAAAGAGCTTCCACACAGCAATGAAACAGTCACTAGCATAGAGAGACAATCCTCAAAGAAGGAGGAAACATTTACAGCCTGGATCTGACATGGGGGATTGACAACCAGAATACCTATAGGTTCAAAAAAGTAAAAGTGTGGTAGCTCAGATTCTATAATACCAGCACTTCAGAGTTACCTAAAGCAGGAAGAGTCTTGTGAATTCAAAATCAGCCTGGGTTACAAATAAGATCATATTTCAAATAAACAAACAATAAAAACTCTCACTAGCAAAAATAAATAACACAATAGCATATAATCAGTAGTCTTAAATCCGCATTTTCCAACAGAAGACATTAAAATGGATAATAAATATACATAATTATGACCAAGTCATCAGAGAAATGCAAACTAGAACTACAATGTGCTAGTACCTTACTACAGTAAGAATGGGTCTCATCAGGCAGGCTGAATATAAGTTCTACTGAGGATGGGAACAGAGAGCCATGAACACTGCTGATGATACTATAAGGAGCCTAACCATTGTGGAAAGCAGTACTAGAATTCTTCAAAAAATTAAAAGTAGGTCTCTTACAAAATCTATCAACCTTACTACTGAATTTTTTTGTCCAAAGGAAATGAAATCAATAAGGAAATCCGGTCATTTGAAGAAACTTTAATGAAAATGAAGATTATTGTGTTAAATGAAATCAGATAGGCACAGGATGGCATCTTACTCACAAACAGAATCTTAAAATATTAACCTCATCAAAGTTTCACATAGAATAGTTGTAGCAGAAAGCCACCTGTAGTGGTCTTTTTAAAAACTCTATTTTGGGGTGTTGAGGCCTCTACCTCCCTTCCATCAACCCCCCAATCTTAAATAGGAGAGAAAAAAAGTTAGTGAAGAGAGTGGACCCAGACCCCTTTACTTCTCTCAGCTATTTAGGGTCAAGGGGTGCTTTCAGGACTCTATGCCAATACCTGTCAACCTCAGGCACATTTTGGAGTCTCCACCATGTTGTTACACCTAGAAGCATTTCTCCCCATCTGTCTGCTCCAAACTCGCACACCTCTCTACTCTCTGGTCAGTCCAAACTGCTCCAAGCCACATGCCAACACCAAATGCCACACCGAACGCCACACAGAACTCCACACAGCCTCTTTCTCGGTCTCATATTTATACTCTGAGACCTAGACCACGCCCCTCTCCTTGTGGCACATGGGTGGCTGTTACCAGCTGACAAAGATCACTCCCAGAACATGACAGTTAACAGGTGTGGACAAACTGTAGTGCAGCTAAACTCCCACAGTTGGGATTTTTAAAAAGCATATTTACATAATAAGAGACCAAAGGATTAAAAATCAGTGCCTATTATTTTAAAGTTTAGAGCACAAGCCTGAACAAAGGCCAGCTAGGTGAAGACATGTCCAGCCACCTGGGAGAAGAACTAGCCTTATTGTATTCTTTCCCCGCCCACTAGTTACACAGTTGCTAGAAAACTGACTCAGGCCAGAACTATTTGTGGTCTTGGCGCCTAAAATAGACCAATCATTTCAAAACACAATTTCCCTTACCAATCATATAATGCCAAAGCACTTAAGTCCCAGCTTGAGATTTTAACCTTGAAAAAACCTTTTTCCCCTAGACCTCAGGGCCTCATTCCTCTCCTATTTCTGCAGGAAGTTTGCGTCCCATGTTCGAACACATACACAATAAAAAACCCCTCATGTATTTACAACGGAGTCTATTCCTGGTCTTTGGGATTCATGAACTGGGCACAACAATAACATACAAAGAAACCAAAACTTCCATTACAAATAGTGGTGGCCACAGGGTGGAGAGAGTTGGGGTGGGAGAGGAAGTTTGACCAGTTGATAGGAAGTTACAGTTAGAAGCAGGAATCTCTGGCTGTGGTTTAACTTAGACATAATAATACCTAATGCTTTCCAAAAGGCTACAACAAAAGAAGTCTTTACTGTAAGAGCTCATGAGTATTTGGAAACATAAATATGTGTAATCTGATTTAAAATAAACCAAACATTTTTAGATATTAGACAAGAAAGTATCCTTAATTGGAAGAATACAGAAATGTTATGAATACTTATCTTTTCCTCAAATTAGATTTGACTAATTCAAAGGAGAAAAAGCCCACATGTGTAAAAAAGTTAACATGGCACATTTTAAACTATTTAATCTAAAGGGTTGACATAAGAAATAGTATACATATATTAATTAAATGGACTTTGGTTATGTCACTATAAGGTGGTATTATGTCACTATAACACAGTGTTACGTCACTATAAGGCAAGGTGGTGTTACATCAGCGTAAGGTGGTCTATTTGTCTACAATACCTTAAAATCAGTTTCCAGATGGTCTTTATACTTTTCTGCATCTTTGAAATTTTTGTTGGAAATGAATTTTTCATTTTTTTAAATTAAAAAACCGAAATACCCTTAAATTAAGATATGTTATTTTAAAAAATCAGAAAAATATTTAGAGTATGAGGAGTCTTTAGCATCAGATCATTATGAAGTCTCCTAAACTTAACTGCCTAGTTTGTGTTACTTTTTACGTTAGTAACGTTTCCATTGATACAATAAAGCACCATGATTAAGGCAACTTAGAAAAGAGAGAGTTTATTCTGGCTCACAATTTCAAGAGGTTAACAGTCCATTGTGGCTGAGAAGCTTGGGATGGCAGCAAGTAGCAGGCATGGTGGTCCCAGTAGAAAGCTATGCTTTTCCATGTTGGTCCCAGCAGGAAGTAACACTTTTCCCTTGGAAATATGAAGAACCATCTAATCACCCAAGGGTACCAAGAGACAAAAGAATTCATCCAGGTTAGTTCCTATCAGTGAAGCAATGAGATAATTGGGGTTGCTTACAGAAGCATATATGAAGGGTTACTGACAGGAGCATGTCATCCCAAAGAAAGTGTCAGTAAAAATGGCCACCCCAAGAATAACTGACGAGGAGTCCTCCTCCCATGTCACCCTCCCACCTTGCGTACATTCTATTGATCCTTAAGACCACATGTGTGTGAGACAAGTATCTCAGGTGAGCATTCGTCCTCTCCCTTCCAGGAAGGGATCTTGCTACTGCTGGAGAGTTCTGTTTAGTTCACTGCCAGGACTCCAGAGCAGGACAGTCTGCAGGTCAGCATTTTGTTCCATGAGCACAGCCTCAAACTGCGGCTATATGATTAGGTCATCACAGGGCACAAGAAAGCAAATACAGAAGTTGATTAAAAGCTTTTTTTTTAAATACTCCCTGGATTTAGGAACGATGGAAAAGAAAGAAGAGGTTCCATGAATTCTTAAATCCATGGTTATATCAGATTTATGGTTTTAGTTGTTCAAAGCAGCATGATGAATAGCATTTAACATTGCTAATTTATGATCCCAAACAATGATTCCAGTTATCGCAATAATTTAATAAAAAACAGCATAATGCCAAAAAAAGGGAAAGATTAAAAACAATCTTATCTTTTAAGTTCTATGGATCATGGGAAAAGGAAAGTAATCCTTTCAAGTTGATAACTATCTTGTAGCCACCCACAGTCACATTTCACAACACAGTACCTGAGGCCTTTATGAGAGTCAATACTAGGATCTATGTTGTACCCTACTTACAGTCTCTAGCATTGGCACACTTGACATTAATCTTCATATTATGCCAACTAGCCAATTACTTTACTATATACCAAGAAGCTTTGTGGAACTATCCACTATTTAAACATACGTTATGGATTATAACCCCTTCATTTCACTTACTCTAGAGACATTGAAAATTTATCAATCCCACAGATATTTGATGGCATGTATAGAATTATAGCCATGCATGCTTGTTCAGGCTCTGTGCTGGAGTCCCCGTCGGTACTGAGCAGCTTAAATATAAACTGCAAAATCACAGTAGTTCCTAGAACAAAAAAGGAATTCAGTCACAGTTACTTTCATCCCTCTTTCCCTTCATCTAGTTCATAAGGAAATATTTGAAAAATGAATTAAAAAAAATAACTGAGAACTTGGTAATGTAGTACTGCTAGCAATCAATGAACGTTCAGGAGGTAAATTCCTGCTTAAATCCTCTTAAAGTTGTGATTAAAATTACCTTAAGCCATTTCTAAGTCTCTAAAGTTGTCCTTTGCATTTCCGGTGAATCTGTGGTTGTGCAAGTGTGCATGCTTGCATATGATGGGGCTGGGAGTTAGGCACGCATGTGGTGGGTCAGAGGTCAACCTCAGGTACCATTCCTCAGGAGCTGTCTATTTTATGGCTTTTTATTTTATTGCTACTTTTGAAACAGGGTCTCTCCCTTACCTGCAGCTAATCATAAGCTGCAGAGTCCTTCCTGTCTCTGCCTCCTGTGCAGTGAGATAACACCCATTCTTGAAGTCAGGTCCTCATGCTTGCACACCAAGCACTTTTCTGAGTCATTTTTTTTTTTTCCAACTCCACACAGATGACTTAAAGTCAATGATTTACAACTTGTATTTGTTTGTTTTCAATTCTTGTCCTCTTTACTGAGGGCCAACATTTGAACACCTAGTACAACCTCAATTCTGCTGATAGTCTTCCCATTGAGAATTAGCCTCCATTCCCTCTCCTTGCATTATAATGAGGTTTTCTCTCCTTTTTGAGATAGAATATGCTGAATGTGGTACTATTTGAGTTCCAAGAGACACCCTAACTGTAACTTTTTCTTGAACACTCACTCTTAGGCATTCAGCTACCCTGAGACTCCTTGCTAGAAAAACCACATGTAGATGGTGGTGTTGGATATCCAGAAGAGTGTGACCCTGAGCTACCCCAGGTGTACCACCAACCACTTCAGTGAAGACGCCACCTTCAGGTTTGTATTCCAAGACCCTGGTATGTTCTCTGTATTTTTGGAGTAACCCCCAGCCTCAAATCCATGGCACAGAGAAGACCTGTGTCTTCTGTGCCTGCAGCCTATGAGCACAATGAAATATTTCATTCTCATGACTTCTGCTACTTATCATGAGAGGACCAGGCCTGACCCCTCACCCCCCAAAAGTCATCAGTCCCAGGAACTAGGCCATAGGTCACCATTTCCAGGAACAAGACCATAAAATTCCCTACCCAAGGATTGGCCTAGAGGTAACCACAAGAATGGGAAGATATCTTATTTCAGGGTGGGGCATCTGTCCTGGGCAGCCCACAGACCTTGTAGCTGCACATTCATGGCACAGAAAATACCTAACATTCCTGAGGTCTATTGATAGCTCCCTCAATGTTAGTTGTGTTAGTTAGCCAATCACTTTGTAACATACTTGATCTTGCTGAATGTCACCCAATCCTGTAACTGTTAAGCTGGAAATTCCCAGTCCTTCCTCAAACCCCAATACAAACCCTGCCTCACAGCTGCTTGGGGCTCTCCTCTCTGATTCACTGAGTTGGTGACAATGGAGAGACCCAGCTTAAGTCCGAATAAAGCTCTTTGTTCTTGTATACAAGATCTGGCTCCTGGTGGTTTGGGGACCCTAAGATCTGGGCATAACAGTCACATAGTAACCAGTGGCCAGAAGGAACACTACTCTGACACTTAAAATGTATTCAAACATGTAATATTTATCAAAAGCATAATTAAGTGGACTATCTTTAAGTCAGGTGTCTCTGGAAGTTGGGTTATAGAGATTTTGTCCAAAATGCTAAGTGAATTCAGATGCTTAGCATGACTAGGTTGAAGGGCAATGTAAGGAGTAAATAATGAGAATAAAAGGGGATGAAGAGAAAAAGAGTGAATTGAGGTGTTTTTTTTTTCCTTAAATCCCACCTGTCTCTACAAATTATTGCCTGACCATATGATCTCACATACAGGGAATGTACAAAAGTAAAAGTAGGTATTGGGGGCCAGGGGTTCTTGTCAGAGAGAAGAGACATGTACAAAGGATGGATAATTGCAGTTATTTATGATGGATCTAGTTAAAGCGTTCTGTATACATTCGTACACACACACACACACACACACACACACACATATATATATATATATATATATATATATATATATATTATTGGCTAGATTCCACATATGTAATCTATTTCACTTTAATAGTATGCTGTTTTCATTTTACCATAGGCTCATTTAGTTTCTTAGTCATATGCTTACTTATAAGAAATTAATTAGCTTTTGGACAAGATTCTTATTGATATTTCTTATTCCTTATTCTAATTTGGATCCTAAAGCAACTATGAGTGCCATTTTGGATTTATTTTTTCTTTACTTAACTATTCTGGAACTTATCTTAAAATTTTACTTATATCACCTTCTGAAAAAAAAAATGATGTATCAAAGCAATTCCTTAGTAATTTCAAGTTAATTTTTTTTAACTTTCTTGGATAGATTGAAGAGGACATCACTTCTATAAGAAAGTCCCAGAGGAAAATAATCTTATAAGAAGTGTTTGGGTAGACTTCTTTCCATGTAGAAACTGCAAAGAAAATTGGTAATCTCAAATAATAGTCATTGCTACAATTTTAGTATTAATATTTTGTGAAGAATGACGTTCTTACTTATCACTAATTTTATAATAATGAGATTCTTGGTTCATTCAACAAATATTTATCAAGAACTCAGTCTGTATTGGGCAGTGTGCCATGCTCCTGGGCTATAATAATGAACAAGCTCTTTATAAAACATTTATAGTGGTTGGAAAAGCAGAGGTAAAAGACAAGAAACATAAACAATTAAATATGAGATAAGCCAATTGCTGATGGATGCTAGAAAGGTGAAATAGGGCATTAGGTAACAAATGATGTGCGTGGAATCTCAGATAAAAGAGATTCCTGGAAAGGTGACTTTGTTTTTTTCTTCCTATTACATAGTTTTTCCCCCATTCCTTTTATTTCTTTATTGTGTTTATTTGCAACTAATCATTAACTCTCAGAAAACCTGGAAACACAACACAAAGCATTTTTATGCCAATTTCAGAGTTCTTCTTCCATTATTTCTGAGTATTTTTGTGTATATGTCCTAAAAAAAAATGGATGCACTGTTACATAACATCAGCACACAACAGTATCAACAGTGCATCAAGGGTATCATTTTCCCTCTTTCTTTAAACTCTTCTTTTGCCTTACTGGGTAAATCACTTTAGCCTGTCTTCCTGCTGAGGAGCTACATAAGGGAAATTTGTTAAGTCTTAGATATCTGAAGATACCCCTGTTTCAACCCAATTCAGGATAAAAATAGATGTCTTCACATTTTTCTTCTAGTTCTTCCTTCTAACTGTTCTTTATTTCAGGTACCGTACTGATAAGTCTTCATTTGCAAAGGCATGCATTTATTGTCCATGGTACTTGGTCTCACACCAACATTTTCATTCAACATGAAATTTACTTTGACCATGCTCCTACATATCCTACTGTCCTTCCTGGGAGGTAATAACGCAGGAAGAAACAAAACTTACAGGGCTCAAAGAACCCCTGAAAATAAAAACATTCAGAGAAGCCCTTCTCACAATTGTATAAGCAATAACAATTCCTGGAAAAGGAAAATTCCAGTCAGCCAATTCGCAATCAAATTGTGCAGGAAGTTCCAAGCATACAGTTTTCCTGAGTCATCCAGTACCCATGCTGGGCTAGGCTTTTCAGGAATGAGTTGCCTTTGAGTTGCTAATGCTCCAGATCAGCAACTCTTCTCCTACATTCCTCCAAGTAACATCATGAACTCACTGGTCCACCAGGCTAGACTTTGTGGAACCATTTCTTTAGTCTGCTGTTGATACCGTATCTGGGTAAACAGACATATGTTTCTATCTTCTCACGAACAGTCATACAGCATGATTTATGTATTTCTAGAAAGTCTAGGAGCTACAAATGCGAGGAAATCAAATTTTCATACTGAATCTTATGTGATTCACTTTCTGTGGTAATCATTGGTTGTATGCATTTCCCCACAACATGATTCTTTTCTTTTCTTTTTTTTTTGTCAGGCAGGGTTTCTCTGTGTAGCCTTGACTGTCCTGGACTCGCTTTGTAGACAAGTCTGCCCCTTGATTTCACAGATGCACCACTATGCCCAGCTATAGTTTGGTTCTTTATGGCAGAAAAGTATGCTGTTCCATACCTTTTTTTTTTTTCACTGACTGAAAAACCTTTAGGTAAATACCCAGGAGTGGGGCAGCCAGGTCATATTAGATCTATTCTTAGTTTTTTGAGACCCTCCTTGTTGGTTTTCATACTGGCTGGAGTAACTTACATACCCACCAACTTTCTTTTCCATCTGTAGACTCACCAGCTGGGAGTTTCTGAGGGTATGGCATTGAGTTTGGAGTAAAATGAAATTTCAACAAGGACTTTAAAAATTTTTTTTCTCTAGCTTATTGTTGTTTGGTCATAGCTTCTTTGTCCAGACATGCAACCATTTAACTGTACAGTATTTATCAAACTTAAGTATAAAATACACAGGCTTCCCCCCCCCCTCAGTTTTCATTCTGAAGACTTCCATGCCACTTAGTCATTAAATAAGAGAAAATGCTTTTCTATGTTCATCTGTCCTTTTATTTTTATAGCTTCTCACTTGTCTACCATGCTCACTTATCACCCTCATCCACCACCCCTCACCCCATGTCTACTCTGCCCTTTCCTCACAAACTGCTCTAACACACTCCTGTCTAATAGCCTGTGTATGCAGTTTGCTTTACATTTACCTGATAACTAATCAAGCTGAATATTTCCCACATTTTGTCATTGATTGAAAATAGATTTTTTTTTTCCTCATGTAATATATCCTCTTCATCTAATGCCTCCCAGCTCCTCCCCACTTCCCTTCCCATAAGGATCCATCCTTATTCTGTTTTCCATTAGAAAACAAAACAGGCTTCTATGGGATAATAATAAAATAAAATGTAATTAGATAAAATATAAGATGAAATGAAAACTAAAACGTCAGACTTGAACAAAACAACAAAACAGAAGGAAAAGGACTTAAGAAAAGGCACAAAAAACAAAGACCCACTCCTTTTCACACTCAAGAATCTAGTAAAAAAAAAAAACCAACCAAAAAAAAAAAAAAACCCTGCAGCCATAATATATACTAAAAGGACCTGTAGGATATATATATATACATATATATATATATATATGTATATAAACACATATATATGTATATAAAGATAATTTAAAAGAAAGAAAGACGGAAAGAAAAACTCTAAACTGATATATTGACATTATGAGACAAGAAACTTCCAAAGACTCCATTGAATTCATTTTCTGCTAAACATTCACTGCTGGGCATGCAGTGAATAGTTAAGAGTAGTTTTTCACCAGCGAGACTCCCTTGAAGGAACCTAAATTTTTATTTGCAAGTGCTTATCAATTGGAGATTGCTTCTGGGTAGGGATGGGGATGTGTCCACTTCCCCTTTTAGCCCTAGAACCTCAGCTGCTACAGACCCATGCTGTATGTGCTGCCTCGGTCTCTGAGTTCATGTATGCATTGGTGTAGAGGACCTTGCTTTCTTGATGTCCTCCATCCCTCTGGCTCTTATACTATTTCTATCTCCTCTTCTGAGGCACACAACTATACATGCAAGCAAGATACACACACATAAAATAAAATAAAAAATAAATAAGAATATTAGCTTACAAAGTTGTTTGGAGTGCACCCTAGACTTAGATATGTGACTGCTGCCTTTCTTGTACCTGAACTTCTTGTCTCCAGCATGGAGATATCCCAGAGGCAACTGCCTTCAGGCAACATGGCTTCCACCTTCGGTGAAGTGCATATTGTTGCTTATACCTCTGCTTCTTTATTCCCTGGCATGTAATGCATTTTTCATCTTCCACAAACTCACCAAGCTTAATGCTTTGCATATGTCTCTGCTGACTTGAGAACTTCTATGAATGCATTACTCTTGGCAGTTTTAAATTTTATTTTGCTGGGCAGTTGTGGCACACATCTTTATCCCAGAACTTGGCAGGCAGAGACAAGTGGATCTCTATGAGTTCGAGGCCAGCCTGGTGTACAAAGTGAGTCCAGAACAGCCAATATTACACAGAGAAACCCTGTCTTGAAAAAACTAAAAAAAAAAAAAAAAAAAAAAATTACCAGGATTTGTGAAGAGAGGCTCAAAACTCACATGTTCAACCTTGGCCTTCTGTCAATCTCGAAGTACTTCCTCTGTCTCTACTCTCTGATGTTTACTTCTCCCTTAGTCCTGCTTTTTCCTTTCCTTCAAATGTGAGTTCTACTTTTTCAATCTCTTTTATTTTTGGTGGATCATTTTTGTTTCCTTCCATGGCTCCAACTGTCATGTTGTGCCAATGAGCTTTTTTTTTTTTCATTTTTCCTGGACTCCAGTCTCATTGCTATTTTTGTTATATTTAATTCATCATCCAATGTCAGGAAATGGTAGATACTTAAAAAAACATTTTTATTTAGTTGGGGCTAGAGAGACAGTTCGGCAGGTAAGAGCAGTTAACTTGCAAAGGACTTAGGTTCTATTCCCAGCGCTGACATGGCAGATCACACCTGTGTGTAACTCCAGTTTCAGGCAAACTGACACATTCTTCTCACCTCTGAGGAATGCACATAGAACACATGCATACAGGCAGACAAAAAAATATCATACATATAAAATAAATAAATCCAAAAAAAAACTTTGAGTTGATTTTCTAGTAAGAGTTGAAAAGATTCCTAATGTTAAGGGCAATTTATCTATGATTAACAATTACCAGTTATATATGATTAACAGTTATTTCCTGAATGCCCCAAAACTTGATGAATGATTTGTTCACCTTGCCCTGCTTTACTATAATTTTTATGTAACTAATTTTTAGAACTGTCACATATTAGAAATATCACATATCATATATTTTACTAACATAAAAAATTGCAGAATAAAATTTTTTTAAAGACAAAGAACTATGTCTGTTTCCAACTTCCAATTATAGTACATCCTACAGTCCACTGTCGACCCTTAGTGACTATAACCACACTTGTGTCAGATCAACTTTCTGAAGGTAAGACCCTCAAGTCAGAAGTTCCTATTTAACTAATCAGTGCACATGCATCTTAGGCATCTCTATCTAAATGGAGTTGAGTACCTCAGTCAGTCTATCCTTCATTTTGGATTTAAATTATTCTTTTCAATCCTGATTTCCCATAGAAGAAAAGCCTATAGTGGTTGCTCTTCTGACCTGACCACTTCAACTGTAACAACTACTAATGGACACCAAAGTTCGAGGCTGGAGAGATGGCTCAGTGGATAAGAGCACTAGCTGCTCTTGCAGAGAACCCATGCTCAAATCCCAGCTCCTACATAGCGGCTCCCAACTACCTGTAACTTCAACACCAGGGACTACAACACCCGGAAGGCTTTGACATTTCAGAAATGGGGAGAGGTAAGCCTCCAAACTAGGTGGTGTGATATTAGAACCCCTACCCCTGTCCCCCCTTTTTTTTTATTTTTGAGATAGGGTTTCTGTACCTAGCCCTGGCTGTCCTGAATTCCCTGTGTAGACCAGGGAGATCAGATCACTGAGATGTACGTGCTTCTGCTTCCTGAGTGCTGGGTGGGATTAAGGGCATGGGCCATCATGCACTGCAGAGCCTATGTTTTTAATGAATAGTCAAAGACATCAAGTAAATCCATGCTCTCTGTCAGTTTTGATTGAGTGATGCTGGAAGCAGGAAGATGAAAAAGAATTCAGTCACCAGATGCAATTAGGCAAGTTCAGAAACTGATGGCAGTGTCAGCTGGGATACTTGTGGAGCATATCCTTGACATTTGCCGTCTTTTGGTGGGGGAGCATTTGCCTATAAGAAATTCCCATAAAGAGCCTGAATGCTTTAAGTTAGAAGAACTCTTAGCATGCTCTGAACCTTTACAACAATTTGTCTTCCTCTATATTATGTTTACAACAAAACAACAACTAAAAACTAGTATTGAAAGTTTTAACTTAATTTTATTTTTCTACAGTTCACTAATGGGGACATTACAAAAAACAATTGAGAAATTAAGGAAATATTATAAAGAGAAAGGAAAGAAAAGAAAAAGAAAAAAAAGATGAGATAGGTGCCCAGAAAATCAGCTTGAAAATCATCCAAAATCCTTTGATGATTGACATAGGTCAAGATACCTGAATTTCATTACAGAGATGCCTTAAACTGAAAATAAACTATTTCTGTCCTAACTAGAAAAAAAAAATTTCCTAATGAAGAAAGCAAAAAGAGATACAGTTCCGGTGTAATGACAAATGGCCCCATATCTCAGAAAGAGTTTTTGTATTCTGCCTCTCAGGGAAGCATCCAAGGAAATCAAAGATTGGATCTGTTTTATGGGGTGTTTACTCTGCTGAAACAAGAAGATATTTGACATAGACACTAAGCTGGAATGTGTAAATGTGAAGATATATTCTTTACTTATGTTTGCAGATAGATTCATTCCCACAGTGTTCAACTTTTCAAAGCATGAAAGTTGTCCAGAGAGTGGTGAACTCATTGCTGGGGTTATTAACCACAAACGGTAGAGGTTCCTATCATTTATTTCCTCTTACCTTTCTGTCTATACATTCTCTACCATGTTAAAAATCTGAAAATTCGTGCAAACCAGTTCCAAGCCTAACCTTCCTCATACAAGAACACTGAATTCCTGGGAATAGCTATGACAAATCCAAGCTAGCCAAGTACAGATCGTAGGTGTCTACTTAGAAAATCAAGGCAATAAACTGTTGAGTAAGTCCCTAGGACAAGGGCAAATACACATTCCAAGTGAGGTCGTATTCACACAGACTAACACACAAGCTTTGCCTGTAGAACCAAGGCATGGCTCAAAGCCAAACACATTTCAAACAGCCAAACTCATGCAGAAGAGAATCCAAGGAATCAGTCCAAAGCAAACCGACACTTTTGTCTGATTTGAAATGATTGTTTAGATTCAGTAAATACCCCACAAACTATTTGATTGCCAAGTAGATGAGACAAGGAAAAAAAGAAAAGAGAGAACTGGTAACTTTGAATGCATGAACTCCGAATTTTGATAAAAATTTCTAATGCCCAAAAGGACTCTGGAGAATGAGTTAGTGTTCATGCATGTTGACATCTTCTGTTTTTCAAGAAACATGGGAACATATTAACTCAAGTCCTTAAGAGTGTCAGATTACAGAACAAATCCCTTAGGTTTTCATTTTGTGAGTTCAACACCCAGATTCAGTGGCTGTATCATACTCTTCTTCAGAAGGCCAGCTGAAGAAGGCACATATGGAATAGAACCCGTGTTCTTGAGCTGGATCAGGAGATTGCCAAGTACTCTGAGGAGTGCTGCTCAAATTCTTCCACTGAATTTTAATCACACAGAAAGGTAAGAGCCATGCAGGCAGGCCAAGAGCTGTGTCCTGTGCTTTTAAAATTTCCTCAAATCACAAACCCCCTTTTGTTAGTTTTTAAAATCCATGTGGATTTTTCATTCTCTCTAGAGTTTTGTTTGTCTTACTCAGAATTTGAAACAGAATAAACCTTTTGCTTCAGAGAGAATATGCTCTACTTTCCTATCATGATATACAAAATGTGCACTATCTTGGATGCAACGATTTGGAGCTAGTTAAAATTAACAAAGCTTTAAGAAAATTCATAGTCTGTATACACTGTATACTGTGTTTTACAAGAACTGCTATTTATATGCATGTGTATATATATTTTTTTCTATGTTATATAAAGATATTTTGTATAAGATACACACAATATATTGTATGTTGAGCACATTATACACCCACTCCTAACCTCCTCCTTTTCCCCTCTCCCTCCTGTTAGTACCATTTGTTGCCCTGACAATTTCACTTTTACTTTTGTCATATGTAGACACAAAATTAACAAAGTATTGATCATAAATTTTGAAGAAACTATGGATAAAACAAAGTTGTCATTGTAAAGAACTGAAGTATGGATATTAATTTCTTTAAATTTTAAATATTGGCATTTTTAGATAAAGGTTATTAAAAAAATGTACTCCTGTGACACTTAGCAGAGCAACTAAATTAATAGCCCTTGAAAAATTAAAAAGTAGTTAAGAGTCCCTATACATATAATATGGCCCAAATTCCCTCCCAAAGAACTTACATTTGTCCCATGAAGTCTATTTCTCCATCAAGTGACAACCATCAATTCAATAAAGCTAACAACTCTTATTTGGGGGCCAGAGAAACCATTCAGTAGCTAACAGCATTGGCTGCTCTTCCAGAGGGCCTGGGTTGGATTCCCAGCATTCACGTGGCTCCTCACAACTGGCTATAACTCCACTCCTAGGGGACCTGTCATTCTCTTCCAACCTCCAAGGGCACTGAACACATGGCTGTGCATACACGTAGACATGCACACAATGAGAATATTCAAACACATAAAATAAATTAAAAAAAACTTTAATATCAAGTGAATTGTAACTTCCAATTTTTCACTATATTTAAATTTTAAAGTTATACTCACTATTGGTTGCTGATCATAAAGTTGTTCATGCTAATATTTTAATTAAATGAATAGGAATTATAAAGACATTCCCATCTTGCAGCAAGAAATTTATTAGACACTGTGATGTTTACCTTTTTAGGTGAGTAAAGATCTACTATTCCATGCTCTATTTGTACTTTCATATGGCATTTTTAGCTTTCAGCTAGAGCCTCGTAGAGACACATCTTAAGCTAAAGTAGTGTCTCCAACAGGACACATTAATAACAGTGAGAATTTGGAGACAAATGTGCCCTTTTATTGTCTCCAACTACATAAGTTGTCTCCTTAGAAGAAAAGTAGATATGTTTAATTCAAGGAAAAGAAATTCACTACAACACAGCACAATGTAGTCAAATTCAAAAATTATATCACTAGAGATAACGTAATGCAATAATGATAAAGATGACAGGAAACCTGACAAAGAAGGGAGAGTAGCTACAATGACTATCTTCATCTCCAGAAGGCTGGATTATTATCTCTACAACTCAAATCCAACCATGACTTCCATGAGCCTCTGGTAGTATTTCTACCCCTACGGAAAAAAAAAATGTATTAGGTACCCTAGCAATGGAGTTACAGATGGTTGTGGGCTGCCATAGGGGTTTTAGAAACTGAATTTTGGGACCTGCACAGCAAATTGCTGTTAACCACAGAGTCATCTTTCCAGTCCTATCTTTCTGATTTTAAAGAAAATATTTTTATCAGAACACCAAAAAGGGGTATGGGCTAGACCATGTCGCATCTAGTTCATGCAGAAGTCAGGTCTCCCTGCATAAAATAATGCTAGTTCAACTGTACTAAATAGTCTCTCCTAGTAGAATAATAAAGCCTCCTCTCTTTAACCAGTCATAAAATTCATAGCATAGTGATGTGGGATTAAACACTAAACTCAGCCAAGGGAGGTGAGGGACAGCCATCTCAAGCCATGTCCTCCTTCACTGCCATGGGCATTTGGAAGTGAGTATGACTTGTTTGGTCTTTGTGAATGGGAGCATCCTATTAATGGCAAGAGATGAGATAAACAGAACCCAGTTTCCTGCCATCTCCTGGAGTCTGAGTGACTTCCCAGCCAATCATATCAGCCTGTAGATTATATGAATAAGACATAATTTCCTCTAATTACATTCCACTATTTGGGGTATTAGTCATAAGCAGTTACATTAATTTGCTATCTATTATTTTTGCTAGCAGGTATGTAATGTATTGTTATCTATTAATTTGCTATCATGATAAACACCATGACTGAAAGCAACTTGGTGACAGGCAGTTTATTTGGCTTAGAAAGTAGAGATCATTATCAGGGGGAAACCAAAGCAGGGTCGCAAGGCAGAAACCTAGAGGCAGGAACTGAAGCATAGGACATAGAGGAATATTACTCTTAGCTTGAACCTCATGAATATAACTTTCTCAGTTACCTTTCTTACATGACCCAGGATACCACTTGCTCAGTGATATCACCATATCCTTTCACATCAAACATCAATCAAAAAAATATCCCAGAGCCTTGCCTGTGGGCCAGCCTTATGGAGGTTATTTTTCAACTGAGGTTTCCTCTTCTCAGATGATTCTAGCTTGTATGAAATTGACAAAAAGAGAAGGAAACCTTGGGCTTAAAATAGCAGCTGTCTCTAGTGAAGAAACTAAATACAGAATGTACTTCAACCAATCGATGTAATTTGATGCAAATAAAACACAGTAAATTTAGACCCTGGATTATCTACATCCTTCGCACACTGCCCTCTCCCTTCAGTGAAATTAAAAGCCTGGGGAACAAAAAAAAATTAGAAAAGGAGGAACATAAACTTTGTGAAGCAGTCAGTGTTCTCAAAACAAATTCCAAACAAAAACCAAATGGAAAGAATAAAAAAATGAAACTGCTTTAGTGTGAATGCTAGCCAACACCACATGACTTGACACTTTGAGTTATGACGGCTTACAAAAAATATTAGAAACTTTCCAAGAAGGCATAGTTCATGTACTGATGGGATTTGCACACTTTGTTTGTTAGCTTTGAGTCTTGTGTTCGTATATTTTTTTTGGCCTGTAATAATTTCAGATTTCTACTGACAAACTACATCATACCGAAGTAGGAGTTCACCAAATATGTTTAACAAAAGTGTTGTCATGAGTAGAACAGACTCAGCAGGTTCCTGGTGATGGTCAGGGTACAGATGCCAGGACCCAGCACTTTTCTGCCCACTCATATGCGTACGATTGTGTGTTTCCTTCTTTCAAACACTAAACCATCATCGTTCATTAACAGAAACACAGTTTGAAAGGTTGAGACAATATTATGCACACCTGAATCTCATATCTTACCTTTTAACATACCACAGAGAAAATAACTGTTTTCTACTGTTCGCTAAAAGTCACCTTTTACATAAGATGGAGATTTTCTTTGAGTCTAGAGATCTTTCCATTTATGAGAATATACACAACAGAAGAGTACTGATACTACTTGCTCTTTGACAATCTCTGTCTATCTCTGTGTCTCTGTGTCGCTATGTCTTTGTCTCTCCATGTCTCTCTCTTGCGCACGCTCTCTCTCTCCCTCAGAACTGGAACGCCAGCTTAATTGTCTTAAATCAAACTCTCCCTTACAAACATGTGTACCAGGCTACATGTATATATTTGTGAATGTGAGCTATTCAAATGTGTATACTGTCTCTCAATAATACATTTTAATGTTCTTAAATTTGTCTTGTTTTTATGGTTGTCTACCGTGATGCAGTTTTAGGCAGTCTTCTCAAATGCTCAAACACAATATCTGGTTTCCAATGAGTGTGCTCTCACAGAATGTCAGATAGATTATTTAAACCCTTGCAAATGGTCCAGCAGTCTGAATTTTTTTAAAAGTTCAAACATAAGCAAACAAGTAGCAAAAATCAATGTGCACAGAGAAATAAACTTTAACTGAAGCAGAAGCTTCATTCTCGCTGGATAGCTTTCAGTGTGACAGAAGGCACTACACTGACTCCTGGGAGAAAAGAAGCATCACCAGTCTCACCCAGCTGTGATCTCTACAAACCACAAAACCAACCAGGCAAGTGGTGCCCATGAATGCAATAGCTGCTATGAGGGCAGCCAACTACTCTCATCTCATGTTTGAGACATACTCCACAGGAAGGAACATATCTCCCACACTCAAGCCCAGAGCTTGGGCAGTCACAGGCCCTGGTAGAACTGGAAGGAGGGCACTAGGTTGTCCTTGCAGGATAATTGCACAGTCTCAATGACAACATGCATAAGACTTGTGCAGGCTCAAGCCAGACAAAAACCCCGCATGGAGAGGGGAGGTGGGGATA
The DNA here is from genome assembly GCA_028658305.1 of Pachyuromys duprasi. Lineage (NCBI taxonomy): Eukaryota > Metazoa > Chordata > Mammalia > Rodentia > Muridae > Pachyuromys > Pachyuromys duprasi. Next base: position 14,878,641 of record CM053767.1, read on the forward strand.
AAGTCATATTCCTAGATAAAGAATGACTGATAATTGATACCTGCTTAGAGAATGTGGCCCCAGCGGGTTGACCAGACTAGTGGAAGTTCACACATCCTAAAGTATATGGGCAGCATAAATTTTACCTGGGTTTAAAAACAAATACAAAGCAAATTTGAATGAGTTGGGAATGAAGGGTGGATCTTGGAGGAGTTGGGGAAATGCAGTAAATATGATAAAATTACATTGTGTGAAATTCTTAAAGAACTAATAAAAAAATGAGAAACAGAACAAAGTTCCCATGGAAGTAGCTTCTAAATATTTAACACTAAATTTCATAAAATGTTAGAAGTTGCTAGAGTAAGAATACTATAGCCCTTGATGTCAACTTGATAATGGTTACCCAATATTTCACATGCTGACATAAAAGATGTAATATCATTTATAATCCTGAATTAGTATCTAGAATCATGAACTACATGAATAACAATGACAGCTGCCCCTTGTTACATATAGTGAAGTTAAATAAGGCTTCAAATATTGTTCTTGACCACTTAGAAGTTTTAAGATTTTATCTATGACCAAATTTTCTTTTAATATATATGTATATTCGTATATATGTATATAGAATGTGGCTGAGAAATATGTTATTAGCTAACATACTAACTTTCCCCACTTTTGCATTTATTGTGAATTTATGTTCAAAGTGGCATCTATAATACTTCATTTTGAAAGAAGTTAGTATTTGCAATAAATAATATTGGGATAAATTTAATGTCTGTAGACAAATCTGCACAGCGACCACTTAAATTCTCTTTATTGACTAACTTTGTTCTTTGACAGTGCCATGCATGTATATAATGCATTCTGATTACCTTCTGTCACTGTCCTCTCTGACCTCCACCTCATACTATCATTTCTCTTTCCTCCCTACAAATCCCCTTTCCACATTCCTGTCTTTTCATTTTGTTTGTACACCCCTGATTGTAACCAGGGCCATCTGAGTAACCACAAATTTGGAACCTGGTAAATTCACCAGGAGTGACACATCTTAAGACATTGACTTTCCTGATTCCAGGGTCCACCAGTAGCCAACAGGTGTAACATGGAATGGTAGGGTTCCATGAGCCTCTCTCCTATCCATGGCAGAACCAGTCTTGAACAGGTTTAATGTGTGCAACCATAGCCACTGTAAGAAGGGAGGGTGGGACTGGGAGGAGTTGAGGGAATAAATTATAAAAGATTAAAGTAAATATTTTTAAAAAGATCATGCTCACAATGGTTGTATCACTCTTATCTTTTTTTTTCTTTTACATTCTTTCTGTTTCCTCTCTGTAATTTCTCTGTGCTATACAGGGGGTGGTATAAAGGTCTGTTCTGTCTAGTGCTCAATAGTCACTTTTAACAGGTTGAGCAGCCATCAGTCTCTGCATTCACTGTCATTCTCTGAAAAGAGTTGCATTTCTGGCTAAGGCTGAGAGTAGCATTTGTCCATGGGTCGAAACATAAATATTTAAAATGCAGTTTGGCACTACTGTTTTCTTGTACTGATCTACCACCTCTGGCTCTTACAATTTTTTCTGGCTAGTCTTCTGCAATGTTCCCTCAGCCTTGTGAAGGGAATGTGATATAGATCTCCCATTAGGGCAGAGCATCCCTGGAGGGAGTCTATTCTCTGTCCCTTGATCAGTTGTGGGTCTTAGTGTTAACCAACATCTACTGCAGAAAGAAATTGCTCTGATGAGAGTTGGGAGATGAATTAACCTATGAATACACAAGAAGTCACCAGGAGTTGGCACAATACTATACCCTTGTTGTACAGTTACAATAATAGGTTCCCCAGCCCAGGAGCTTCAGCCTGTTTAGTTACAAGTTCAATGCTTTCTTAATTTCATTTCTCAGGACCTAAGTATCAGATTACTGTATCTTTGGATTACATCTTGTTAGATGTTTGATTTTTTTTTAAATGAGTATTTGAGTTGCTGACTTGACTGATATAAAAATTGTCAAATGGATTTTGATGATGATTTCCAATCATCTCTGACCTGAAACACACTTCCTAGACATACTTCTGCCACTTAGCATCACCTACATTTCTGAAGCAGCATTTTTAGTAACTGTGACAATAAAATTAGTTCAGAAAAACATTAAAGACAGTCTGTCTCCTGAAGTATCAAATATTCTGCCAAAATTTCCTTATATAAACAAACAAGGATTTTCTTTTCATTAGTATGTAAATTTACTTTCACATTCAGTAAACGGCAAGAATTGTTATAAAGTAAATATCTGTATGATTTGTTACCAGTACATGTTTGAATGGCCATATACTCCAGATTATGTAACATTTTCTCAGGCACAAAGGGATTACAATTGAAAAGGTTTAACTAGGAGCAAATTTCAGAAATCCCTGAGCGTTATATGCCCAAGAGAAATGGATCTTTCTTATAGTATCTCTCAAAAACGTGATATTAGAAACTCCAGACTATGAACTATTCCTCCCACACTCTGTTTTTCCTCTCAGTCAAAGTATTCTAAAACTTCTAGTGTATTTTGAGGTTGAATTTTTTTTTTACCAAGTTGATGGCCTTTATCCTAAAGAATATCCTGCTTTGCCACATGTGCTACATAGCATGGGTTTTTCTTCATGGCAGCAATGGCTTATGCCTTCATACTGTTCTTGGCCTTGGTCAGAGAAGCTTCCTTTTGCTGTTGGCAGTGGTCCAATTTAGATGAACATAATGATGTTCCCTAATGTCTCAGCATATAGAATCTATCAAATTCTATTGACGAAAATACATAAAGACTATCCTTTATTAGAAATTTAAAATAATAGATAAAACAGAAATGATACAGATTTGCAGAGATATAAACATCACTTAGCAGAATCATGTTTTGAAGACTAATAGAACCATTAATGAATTCACTGCCTCAAGGGGAATGTAGTAGCTGGGTGGTGGGGCATGCCTTCAGTCCCAGTACTTGGAAGGTAGAGGCAGGAGGATCTCTATGAGTTAGAGACCAGCCTGGTCTACAGGGCTAGTTCTATAACAGCCAAGGCAACACAGAGAAACCTGTCCTGAAAAACAAAAAAAAAAAATTTTTTTTTTTAAAGAGGAATGCAATAAAAGAATTGGAAGCTAAACTAACAAGAGTTAGCCCCCTACAAGAAGCCATTTCTTAGGTGGCTCATGGCCAGCAATCATAGCAAATAAAGTAAGCCAGGGTATTCTTTAAGTGATATTCCATAATCAGTATGCCTGGTAAAAAGGGAACTTCAAAATACAATATTTTAGAATATTTTGATTGAGATGAAAAAAGAAAGAGGAAAATATTTCATATTTTGGAGTTGATTGCTCCTAAGGAGGCTATATAATTGTATATATTCCAACACCAAGAATAAATGGTTATTCCTTAAAAGCAAATCCTACAACACATTATTTTTAAAAGAATAAACTTATTCACCTTTTAATTTTTCACAGAATATATTTTGATCATATCCTTCCCCACCCAAGTCTTCCAGAGTTTCCCATCCCCTACCCAACCAATTTCATATTATTTCTCTCTCAAAATCAAAACAACAAAAGACAAAAAAAAACCCATAAGGGAAAAAAAGCATTAAAAAAAACATGGGTTTAACTTTGTATTGATTAATTCTTGAGCATGAGGCCTGCCCTAGAGTGTAATTGAAATAGTCAGTGTCTTTGGTGGCTATTGTAAAGAGTGTTGTTTCCATAATCTGGAAAGAACCTAGATGTCCCTCAACAGAAGAATGGATACAGAAATTGTAGTACATCTACACAATGGAATACTACTCAGCTATTAAAAACAAAGCAATCATGAAATTTGCAGGAAAATGGATGAACCTAGAAAAGATCATCCTGAATGAGGTAACCCAGAAACAGAAAGACAGACATGGTATACACTCACTTATAAGTGGATATTAGCTGTATAATGTAGGACAGCCATCTACAGACCTAAAGAAGCTAAACACTAGAGAGGCCCCTAGGGAGGATGCTTAAATCTCTTCAGAATGGCAAACAGGATAGACATCAGAAGCAGGGGAAGAGAGGAAACCCAGGATGGGAGCCTACTTTAGAGGGTCCTCTGAAAGGTTCCATGCAACAGTTGATCAAAACAGATGCTGAGACTCACTGCCAAATTTTGGGCAGAATGCAGGGAGTCTTATATAAATAGAGGAGGTTGGGAATAGAGGGACATGAAGGGGACAGGAGCCCCACAAGGAAACCAACAAAGCTAAAGGGTCTGAGGCCAGCAGTTCTGCAGAGACTGATGTACCATCGGAAGACCATGCATGGAGAGGACCTAGACCCTCTGCTCAGATGTGGGCAATTGACAGCTCAGTCTCCATGTGGATCTTCAAGCGAGGAGAGCAGGGGCTGCCTCTATCACGAACTCAGTTGACTGCTTTTTGATCACTTGCCCCTGGTGATGAAGCCTTGCCAGGCCATGGAGGAAGAGGACCCAGGCAGTCCTGATGAGACTTAAGAAGCTATAGCCAGATGGCAATAGTGGAGAACTCCCCCTTTCAGTGGACTAGGGGAGGGTGATAGGGGGAAGAGGGAGGGAGGATGGGACTGGGAGAAGTTGAGGGAGGGGATTTCCATAGGGATGCAAATGAATAAATTGCAAAAAAAATTTTTTTAAGTTATTTGGTATCTTTCCACTGGAGATACCAGATTGAGGAGAAAATTGATTTTACCTCCCCCAGGAAATAACAGGTACAGGGTTTCTTGGCTAAGAGTGGGACTTTAATGCCGACTGCCCCTTCTCTAGGATGGGATTTTGTCCGCAGGCCTACAGCAGACAGGCCTTTCGTGTTTTGTCACAGTCTCTGTAAGTTTATATATGCATCCGCCCTGTGGCATCTGGGAAAGGCATCTGTGGAGTTATCCATTATCTCTGATTCTTGTGACCTTTCCACCTCCTTCCACCCCTGATCCATGAGGGGTGTGGGAGTTCTGATAAAGACATCCCATCTAGGACTGAGGCTCCAAGCTCTCCCACACTGATTACCAAGCTGTGGATCTGTGTTCATTCCTACCTACTGCAGGAAGCAGCTTCTCTGATGAGGGTTGAGCCACACGGTGACCGCACGTTCCACACCACTCACTGAGCTTTGTTACACACACACATGTACGTGAATATATCACCTATTTTAAATACTGTCTCATATCTTTCCTTCGTCAATGTGTGTATTAGACTCCAAAACAAATTGCCTAATCTATTTAAAAGTATTTTAAATGGAAGCTGGGGAAGTGAATCTGGGTGTAAGAATGAGGACTTGGGCCTGAGAACTGCAGAGAGCTGGCGAGCCAGCTTCCATCCAGGCCCAGATCCAGAGCCTTGAGTTGGCCCACCCCAAAATCCACCCTGTCCATGAACTGCTGGACTGTGTGAAGGAACTGATCCTACAGATCCAAAGCTGCAAGATCTCTATGACACAGGGCTACAACAGGATATCTGAGAGGAGTCCTGGTGAGGATCCAGTATTCACAGTGCAGGAGAAGGCAGAGGCTTCGAACCAGACCAAGGAAGGGCTCATTGGAATGAAGATTTGCAAGTAAAGCTGTTTGGGCAAGAGCATCTAGCGTGTGACACACCATGACACACTCTGACACTCTACAGCTTCCCCAGCAAGATGGTTTTTGTTTGTTGTTGTTCTGTTTGGTTTTGCAGAGGAAGTTGAAGGGACTGAGGGTGGATATGAGAGATGGAGAGATGAGTGGGGATGGGGTGCATGATGTAAAATTCACAAGGATCGATAAAAAGCTAAAAAAGAACGGGGACCATTCAAAGCTCCCCAGCTTGGCTGCCATGCCTGTAATCTCAGCACCGGAGGACAGAGCCAGGTAGATCCCAAGAACTTGGCTGGTCAACTGTCCAGACTGCCTATCAGCCTGTGAGTTTTCAATGCAGTGACAGACAATTTCAAGGCAATGGTGTGAGCAATAGAGGGGTGAAGGAAGACACCTCTCATCCTGCTCTGGATTCTGTATGTGCACATCCACTCACATGTACACACACACCATGCACCACACACACACACACACACACCTTAAGAAAAAAAATTCAAATTGGCTTGGGATTCTGCTCAAAAACATTATAACTTTTTGTCACTTTGCAGGAACTCAGTAACATCAAAGAACACAGAATCCACCCAATTTTGTTGAGTGTATATATACAGATATTATTTGAAACGTGAATTTCTCGTTTTCAAAAGCGCCTGCCAAGATGTGTTTCCTGTATTGGAAGCCACACACCTTGAAGAAGGGCCGTTTTCCTCCTCCAGCAGATGTTCAATCGGCCAGAGATTTAGCAGGCATTAAAAAGCACCAGTCACCTGAACTTCGGAGCCCACCATGGAAGATTTGCTCTGTCTCAAAGTGTTAAACGTTGATTTGCAAATGGTAATGAGAAAAGAGGCTGACAGTAACTGCAGAAACCCAAACCTGCGCAGCCCCTGCAACTGTCAGGGCCCAGAGGCTCCTGGAGTTCTGAGGGCTCGCCTTGCTTTATTGGAAGTCGTTAAAATGCTGCAGCCTACCCAGCTGATATTAATAAGACTCACCATCCTCGAGGCCCGCAGCTCGTCTATGTAATTCGCAGCAGCCCCCAATTATCTGTGGGAGATCTGCAGCCTGAGTTGCAGCCTGCGGAGGGGGTTCCACGCCAGCAGGCGCTTAATGAACAGGCCAGCTTATAAACACGGGCTAATCTCTCCCACATGAGCACCTGAGCAGGCTCACCAGTGACAACTGTTTAAATTTTCAAGGAAATTAATGACCCGTAAAGAGGCAGCGCTTATCAACTTTGGAGCAGGGTTGATAGAGCAGAGTTACCATGGACAAAAAAAAAAAAAAAAAAGTTTATAATCGTCCATAAGTGCCTCATTCTGTGGCTTCATCCAGGGAACTTTTATTGACATGGTTTCTCTTCTTAATGCTTGTGCTGGCGGAGAGCAGAGCGACCCAGTTCAGGCTGTTCCTGATACTGGACTCCTAGGGTCGCTAATGAGCAGCTCCCTAGCCTCAGAGCACAAGCCACTTAAAACAATTAAGACTGGGGCTGGTATCCTGACCCTTAGCGAAAATTCCCCAAAGACACATACACTGTTCTCGTCCACAACGCATTTGTAATAGATCAGCTCAACCCCAGGTCTGCGGGGGTGGGGAGTGAGGGTGGGGATGAGGAATAGCCCTGCCACAGTGCTGGCTGTCTGGCGAATGCAGCAGGAACAGGTAATTAAGTGCAGCTTGGCCAAGTAGCCAGAAGCGACTTTTAAAACGCAGATCTAGAAACAGCTCATGGCAAAACTCACTATATTCTTTCCCACCATCCCAGCTTCACCCCGATTCCTCCATCACCAACACCGCTGCCTGGCTCTCCTGTTTTGGAACTTCTATACATCTTTCAAGCAGGAAATCTGTCTTGTAGGTCTGATGCATGCTCCCGACCATCATTGCACCCCCCCCCATTCTGGAGGACCACTTAACCTGAAAACGCCTCCTTTTCAAGGGAACTTGCCAGGGTCTAGTATCATACAAAAAGGAGATGTCATCCAAAGAAAAAAGAAATAGAGAAAAAATGGAGGACAGACACGCTGGCCAGTGACTGGTGTTAAAATGGGACACAGGCGCTGGTAATGTCAGCAGCTAAATGGAAAGACACTGTCCCATGTCACCTGGTGTGTGTGTGTGTGTGTGTGTGTGTGTGTGTGTGTGTGCGCGTGTTTTCAGCAGAGAGGCAGTGTCACCATCAGCTCTGGCTTGCTTTGCTTACGGTTTGGGTTGACTTGTTTGTGCTTGGTTTTTTGTTTTGATTTCTTTGTTTTTGCAGGATGAGGAGTGGTTTAGTTTGATTTTTTTTTTTTTTTTTTTTTGCAGGACAGGATCTCATAGAAAGCCAGACAGGCTTTAAACTCCATAATACAGGTTACCTTGAATTCTAATTCTCTTGCCTCCATCTTACTAAGGGCTGGTATATAGACTCCTGCCAGCACAGCACATGTGGCTCATCATCAGTTTTTTTGTTTTTTGTGTTTTCACGGATTCATGGGGCTGGGGTATTGGGAGGGGAGGTGCATGTGAGCTTGCGTACCCAAATACACCATAGCGTGCAAGTGGAGGTCAAAGGACAACTTACAGAATCCAAGTCTTTCCTTCCACCATGCTGGTTCCAGGAAGCAAACTCAAGTGGTCAGACTTGACAGCAAGCAGCTTTGCTGGCTGAGCTATCTTGCCAGGCCAAATTCTTTTTTTTTTTTATGCAACTTTTAAATATGGTTCAGCAATACATGTTTGGTGGAAAGATGTGAATATGCTTAAGTCCAGGTTCTGTGGCAGAGAAGAGTGAGCATCCTGGCTGGGTAAGACACTCATATGTCTCTCTGGCTGATTTCAGCAGAAGGCAGCCATGTTTGGTGAAGAATTGAACTATTCTCTCTCAACCAGATTCCTAGAATAACAGTGTCACTCAGACAGACAGCCTCTTCTCCAGCACTCTTTCCTATGGTTCTCCAAGGCCAAGTGGACAGTTCCCTTCTGTCATGATGCAGCCACTGAAGTCTGCTTGAGTCTTCCTTGCAGAGTTGATTTAGTCAAGTACATTCATCAATCCTTTGTGGAGTTTTGCGGCAAATAGCAGCACTTTCTTAAGAAGAAATGCTTTAAAATAAAAATAAAACAAAAACGACCATCTTACAATCAAACCCACTCCAAATATACACTTTCAAGTGAAGAATATAGAGTTCAGAAAGGAAGAAAAACAAAGCTATACTAGAAACAAATACATATTTTATTTTCTTCTATGTATGTTTGTATAGAAAAGCACAGGTATGTATCTGTTACCAGTATAGCTTTCTGTCTTTCTTTTATATATTTAATTTTTTTGAGACAGGTCTCCCGTATAGTCAAAGCTGGTCTCAGATTTCCTCTATAGATGAATAGCTGAGGATGAACTTGAAGATCTCTTTCTCCATCCTTCTGCTGCAATAATGCTGAGCATGACGGGATGATCCACCATAGCTGACTGATATATTTTATATCCTTTCATCTTTTCCCTTCTTCTAGAGCAGTGGGTCTCAATCTTCCTAATGCTGAGACCCTTTAGTACAGTTCCCCATGTTGTGGCAACCTCCAAACATAAAATTATTTTTGTTGCTACTTCACAAGAGTTTTTGTTACTATTATGAATCATAATTAAATGTCTAATATGCAGGATATTTGAAATGGGACCCCTGTGAAAGGGTCATTTGACGCTAAAGGGGTCACAACCAACAGGTTGAGAACCATTGCTGTAGTAAAAGCATATTTTGCATTTCTATGATAAGGAACAAATCCTACTTTATACACATTTTCTTCCAAGATTTATTATGATGTGTTGCTACATGTTATCAAGAAAAACAAAGAAATTTGTCAATACACATATAGAACAGAAATTATTTAACTCTTTATTGATTATTTGTAAATCTTACATCATGTACCCCAATCCCATCCATCACTCCTTCCTGCCCTATCTAGTTGCCCTTGCAACTCTACCCTCCAAAAAGAAAACAAAAAGTAAAAATAAAAATGGAAAAATAACATAAAAAAATAAAAACAACTTGCTGTGGAAGCTGTGGTGTGTCACAGTGTGTCCCACAGAATACCCTTTTGTCCACACATCTTTATTTGCAAATGTTCATAGCAATGAGTCATTGGTGTGGTTTGAGGCCTCTGGCTTCTGCTACACTATCTGCTTCACTAACTTCACTGAAGCTCCTCTTGGATATCCTGTGTTGTTGCCCTGTGTCACGGAGATACTCCAGCTTCAGTTCTGCAGGACCAGCCCCTTCAGGCACTCCAGCAGTTCATAGATGGGGTAGTTGTTGGGGTGGGCCAATTCAAGGCCCTGGATCTCAGCCTGGGTGGTGGCTGTCTTGTTCAGCATGGCAGCTCAACTTCATTCCTGCCACCAGAGCCAGCTCTCCTGCTTTGCCGAGGTGAGGGGTGCTTGTGGTAATCTGCAAAAGGTGGGATTGGCTCTCCTGATCGTGCTATTGGGGTCAGTTCTCTTGCACCATGACATAAGGGCCAGCTCTCTAGCACTGCCCTAACAAGAGGCAGGGATATCTCTCTCAGTCTCACACCTTCAGGGCCAGTTCTTCCATGCTCATACCACCAGGGGCAGCTCTTCGGTGCTGCCCAGGAGAGGTATGGGGGCCACTGTCCCAAGTGCTGCAGCCAGCGAGGGGCAGAGCCAGCTCACCTGCCCTCATGCCCTCAGCCCCAGCCTATATAAAAGTTATTATAAGCAATAAGAATGAGCATCTTTGTTAACTCTTAATGTTCATGACATGCTCATTGAAAAAGTAGCAAATCATATTTTTAAATACTTAAAATTGACCATAGGACAGTTTATGTAGTTCCTTGCCTAAATTTTTATATTTTGGAAAGTATTTTCTGCTTACTAAAATAATAAATCTTAAATAAGTTTGCAATTTTGACTGGTAATTTCTTTGAAGTACTTATCAAAACACAGAATATAATTTGTAGAGAAATGTTAATTCAGAACATGGCTGTTCTGGCAAAAGATCACATCCAAAGATCTTCTGGATTTGTGTAATCCGGCTGTCATACAAACACACATTTAATCCAGGAGACAGAAGCAAACATATTCAGGGCCAGCCTGGTATATAGCAAGTTTCAGGTAAAGAAAAGCTTAGGTCCAGGTGTGGTGGTATACTGTGGAAAGCTGCTTGTTTGTCGTGCTGCTTAACAAAGCAGAGAAAAACATGTTTTCACCCTGGCCTTCATCTTGAGACAGAGAAAAGAGGAAGTTTCACCAAGTTCCTTAAAACTTGTTTGTTTGACCTTGGACCATATCTACTATAGGGAAGTAGTTTTAGAAAACAAGTTTGGCAGTTCCACAAACTTCTTTCTTGTATTGATGTGTCTTGTTTTTGCTTTGCCTATGAAAAAATGAATTGTGGAATAAATTCACACTACAGTCTTATTGACAGGCCTCTGATCCCATCTGTAGTATGACTTTGCTTTAATTATTTCAATCCTCACTCCCCACTCAGGAACTCTGATGGCAGGCTCTGGCAGTATACGCCTTTAATCTCAAAGAAGGTAAAGTTAGTTTGTAGAAGGAATCACCCATATTTGAAAGTGCTGTTTAATTGAGCAGCAGGAAAGGTGAAGAATCAGAGAAAGAGTTAACAGAATAGAATATGCCCTACTCTCATGAGAAAAGAGAGGAAAGGGAAACTACTCAAGTGGCAATGCAGAGATAGAGATAGACAGAGAGATAGAGAGACAGAGAAGGTATTTTTACAGGGAGAGTTTTACAGGGACAGTAATAGAGAGACAGGTTTCAGAGAGAGAACCCAGGTGAAAACTAAATAAGCCAGAGAATGAGAAGGAGCCAGGGGATGAAAATATATTGCTGAAGATTGAGCCAAGCAGAGCAATTCAGAAGCTGAAAGAGAGAAGTCAGGTTGAAAAAGTTAGCAGGGAGAGAGTTCGAGCCAGCAACAGCTGAGTTGAATCAGCCAGTCCAGAGCTCAAAAAGAACAAGAAAGGGTGAGCTTATTCAGCACTATGTCTCAGAGGCTGAAAATATTCTAGACCTAGGTTAAGTTGTGTGGAGGCTAGAAGCTTCCAGGACTAGATCTAGGTAAGCCTCCCTGACAACAACTGGAACAGGCAAATAAAAGTTCATTTTACAATAATTAATGAAAATATAGAGAAGTCTCCTTCCTCTTGTTCTATGGTGGAAAAGAAATAACTATTGTTGTACTCCTGTAACTATAAACAAACAGTCACTATTCACAAGTTTCAGGCATACAATGGGAAAAACAGTTATTAATCAAAGTATTACACAAATTGCAACTCTTCATACTGGTACCCATCAAGAGCAGTGATGCAGCAAAAGCATATAAAATAGTTATCAAGCTAGGTGGGGCATCAAAGGCTTCCTTCAGAAGAGGAGGTTAAGAAAGGCATGATATTAATTATGAGAAATTTGGGAAGACTTCATTGAAGAGAATTTGTGAGCAAAGACCTGTGGGAAAAAGATACATGGCACATAGAAGGAACTAAAGTCTCCTGCTGGGATGATGGCTCAGGGAAAGTGCCTATAAGTTGAGGCTAGAGAGATAAATGGATGTCAAATGGATAGTTTTGTTTATACTAAAAGAGGAATGGGCAACTATTGATTACGTTATGTTAGATAGCTTTATTTAATACAGAGATGGCTTTTGCTGAAGAATGGAAAGTGGAAGACAAGATATGTAAGAGGCACAGTGGCTGAGAAGCTATTACTATAGTCCTAATAATAGATACCGAAAGCTTGTTAAAGGGCTGGAGGAATGGTAGTGGAGGTGGAGAGAAATTATGCATTATTTTGGTTTATATCTATTATATGTTATATTGTATATATAAATGGATTCAGGCCAAATATTCATATACATAAAGTAAAAATAAATTATGTATATATATATATATGTGTGTGTGTGTGTGTTTATCTATTGTAGTGTGAGCACAAAAAAAAGAGAGATCATGTCAAGACGTTTTAAGTACCTTAAAAACCTTCATAGGTCAAAGCAGTAAGCTGGAATGTTCTGTAGCTAAGACGAAGTAAAAACAACAACAATGGGCTGGAGAGATGGCTCAGAGATTAAGAGCACAGGCTCCTATTCCAGAGGTCTTGAGTACAATTCCCAGCAACTAACATGGTGGCTCACAACCATCCATAATGAGATCTGGCACCCTCTTCTGGCATGCAGGTGTACATGTAAACAGAACATTTGTATACAGAATAAATAAATAAAACTTTAAAAATAAAAGTTTCTTTAAAAACAACAACAAAGAAAACCTCACCCACGCTGTAAGACTGACTATTCTATTGGCTCTAGTGATACAAAGGACAAGAAACGTTCTCAGTTTATATTATGCTTTCAGTATGAAGAGGGAGGTAGATCATGAGAACTCTGACCAATCAGTTGATAGATACATAATTATATAGCATTATTGGGAGTGGTTAAAAATTAGGAAGTGGATCTTACCTGAAGAAACTAGGCTGCTGGGGCCATATTTTGAAGTTCTTGTGCCGGCTTTTTCTGTTTTCATCCTTTCATCTTTTCCCTTTTGCTCTCTTCCACTCCTATCTCCTACTCTACTCTACTCGCTTCTTTTCTCCTCCTCTCCCCTTTCTTCCCCTCTGCTCTCCCCTGCTTTTCCACCTAGCCTTCATAAGTCAAACAGATTTCCTATGAGATAACCTGTAATTATGATTTTTCTCCCTCATCACCATAGCCATAGAGCCAGCCAACCATGTACTGAAATCTCCAAAACCATGAGCCAGAATATATCTTTTCTACTTTATGCTCCCTCTCTTTAAGAAATTTTTGCAGCTCAAAAAATGTAACACAATACAATGTCATCATTTGACAGTAACTGATAATCTTTTAAATGAATAAAAACACCATGTCTCTCACTTAAAACATTCCCTAGCCCACCATTCTTTAAATAAATATGAGAATATTCACTAGCCAGTAAAGCAGGCTGTTACTCTCTCTCTAGCCTAATCTTGTATGACTATTACATTTGCTGCCCCAGAAGAGCAAATCATCTCTACACACAAACTTGCTCAATGGTGAGAGCTCTTTAAATATGGCCACCACCACTCTTTGCTAGTATCCATCTTATGATGTTTGCATGAGCCTCACAGAACCTAAGCTAGGAGAAGACCTAACTACATAAACGGTGTTTTAGCCTTAACTTTGTGAAAAAAAAAAAAAGAAAAGAAAAAAAAAAGAAAGAAAGAAAGAAAGAAAAGAAAAAGGCATGGTAGGTGAGAAAGAAGTAGGTGTTGAACAAGACAGATGGAAACACCTGCCGCAAAGTACAATGGATTTGGTACAAGGAGTGAAAATAAACAAAGTATCAACATGACTCCTTCAGCCTGATGGAGGATAAACATCCTTGACTGAGTTTAACTTGAGAATAAATGGGAGTTTGGTTTTGATCCTATTGAAATTGAGGTAGCCCCAAGACAGCCAAGAGAAGATGTCAAATGATGGATTACATATATGAGGGAAGATCTTGCTGAGGTATAAATTTATGACTCATGTGGTGACAATTAAAGTCATGTTGTATTAGTTTTCTGTTGCTGCAACACAAGTTACCACAAGCTGAACCACTTAAAACAATCCATCTATTATGTGAGTTAGTGTGGCTCAGGACTCCAGGCGAGGGTAGACTGTCTTCTTCGCTCAGGGATTCACACACAGTGACCAAGTGTCAATAGAACCTGAGGTTTAAGACCTTTTCCCAAGTTCATTCCTTGTTGGCAGAATTACATTTCAAGGGTTCAAAGGACAGATAGATACTGTCAGATACTGAACGATGCCTTCATTCCCTGCTATGGGACCCTTCCTAGAACTTACCAGTTCACAAGACTTCCATCTCTTCTCATTAAATGATGCTCATTTGAAAGCTCAGGACCCTCTTTTCATCCAGTTAGGCCCAATCAGGATAATCTCACATTTGATTAACAGAAGTTAACTTTGACGCCCTTAATAATGTGAAAAGTCCTTTCAACTTTTCCATTGAATGTAACCTAGTAATCGGAATGAAATCACATCATGTTTAAGTCTCACTTCCTGTATTAGAAGAGAAAAATACCACAGATGTCTACCGTGGGAAGCAATCTTAAAAGGGATCTTAGGCTTCTGTTACAACATGTATCTAAAAGGTGAGATATTATCTGAAAAATGGTGACCATAAACAAGTAATTCAACATAGAGCCTCAGAAAACAAGAAGAATCCCCCAAGAGCATATGAATGTCTGATATTAAGACACAGTAATAGAAGCTTCATTATTTTTACTTTTATAATTGAAAGCCCAATATGATTAATCATAATATATCCAAGTATTTAAAATATTTTGTCTATTTCAGGCTACCCAACCAATAAAAATTTGATACAGTCTGAGAAAGTTTAATAATATTTTAGGCTCATACTGCAATAGGATCTAAGATGGAATAAATATGAAATTTAAACTTAGAAATAGCCTAGGAAACTGTCCTCACTTTATTCATGATAATACTAACAATAGCGGCTTTGCCAAAGACAATCAGCCAGCGAATGGCTGGTCCATAGCTCGTCTCGCTCTGAAATCCACACTGATTTCTTTTCTTTGACTAAGTCTGTGCTGAGACTAAAGCGGGTCATGATGTTTTATATCCAGCACATCCTTAGGTTTAGGATACAGTGAGGACTATTGAGGATGCTCTAGTCTTTGAGAAACAGTCCTTACAAAGCATGAGAATAATTACACTTTCAAAGGGCATGCGAGCGGTCCTCCTGGTATGCAGTGATGAATGAGTCCTAAAGCCACCACTGTGCTCTAAAGTGATCATTTGAAAAGATGGAAGATCCATTTAGTTATTGCTCCAAAACATGTGCCTCAGAAATGTGTTTTGTATAATTCTTATAAAAGGCCATAAGTATTAGTTTGATAATACATTATTCCATTCATTGGAAGAACATTGTTTCATGCACATATATATATATGTGTGTGTGTGTGTGTGTGTGTGTGTGTGTGTGTGCATCCAAGAACTGTTTGCTATCATCCTGCTATGTTCACTGGCTTCGAAACCAAACAATAGTAGACATGAGCCCACTATCTGTTTTGTACAGGTCTGGAGAATTGTTTAAAATACCCGTATTTTTGGTTTTGAATGAGTTTATTAAGTATACCACGAACCAAAAGAAAATAATAAATAAAAGATGGCAGGTAGGTAGGTAGCAGAACATCTCCAAATTGTGTCCTCAAAATATCCAGCAGAAATTGACTGAGGAAGCCTCAACAGGCAGCTAGCTGGAGCTTGCCAGGGAAAGGCTATGTCCCCTCAGGTACAGCTAACAAGAAAAGAGCAGCAAACAAAGATAACATCAAAGAGGGTGCTCAAAATATTCAACAGAACCCAATTGGGAAATCTAAGGCCATCAGACAGAGGTTCCAGGAGAGCATTCTCCCCATGACTGAGCTTCCAGCTTCTCTTCCCCTCTGCAGGCAATTTTATATCATAGGGTAAACAAAGTAACATTTGCTGGAAATGCTTTTCCTCCAAGCTGTTCTCAAAGACACGATGATTGTATTCCTGGAGTATTTTTCTCTTTTTCGTTCAAGGTCAGGGAACAAGCCCATTCTTAGACAAGAGGTTTTGGAGAACATCTTGAGACAAAAACATTTAGCTCTGACCTGGGTGGACAGCCCTGCTTCTAGCAGCAGCAACTCAGTGAGCTCAACAGCACATGAAAACATGCCAGTATAATGTACACTATGGTGTCTACTATGTAGTAAAAGGGTATGTAAAAATTACCTCCTTAAATCTCAGTTCCATCTCTTAAATACCTATATGACTCTTCAATCTCCATTACTTTTATGAAAACTAAATAACAAATGTACTTTACCTTACTGTTGCATAATTCCCAACATTCACACACATCCTTCATTAGCTCTGCTCAGTCCTTGTGTTACACTTATGACTTTATTTTAGGAATAATAAAGTCTTCCTGTCTTCATTTGCATGCTTATTACTTTATTTTCATCTTTATTGTTCCATTTTATTAAAAACCTGTTCTCTTACACAATATGATTCAAATCTAGTAGAGTCCAAATAATTCTATATACCTGAGAAATATTGTATAATAGCATTAAGAATCTCCCGCTTTTTGGGATTCTTGCTTGAGAGTAGAATTTAGAAAAAATTTTTAAATACCCTTTTAGAAAATATTATGAAGAAGGCCAAAAAGTGATGGCACATGAATACATGCTTTGAAAATACCACCAGGTGGTTGAGAATTCTGTTCCCAGGGATAATCTGTTTCCTCTCCAGTACCTTCCTTCACATTGGAATCAAAGGATGTTCTATTAAAAACTGCTCTGGTCTGTGCTCACAAAGATGTGTTTCCTTCTCTGTAGCCAAGTCAGTATTCAGCAATCCTTTGTCTTAATTAAAATTATTCTAAGCAGCCTGTCTCTTTCTTTTTTCATTCTTAAGTGGCCTGACTTCATTTACTTTTGGGAGTCAGGAAAATGTATCTCTCTATTTCTTTTAGTTTTAAATTTAATGTTCACTTTATGTATTTTATCTTCAGATTTTTCATGTTCAGTCAACTTGTGACGATCAACAGAATTATTCCAGCTTATATTTTGGTTGTGTGGTATCACTTGTTAACACAGGGCACTTTCTGGCAAATCGAACAGATCTCAGTTGTTCATTATGTCTGATGATTTTTTTATTTTATTTTATCATTCTTTACAATTTTTTCACTTTATATCCCGATTATAGCCCCCTCCCTCATCTCCTCCTGGTCCCACTCCCCCTCCCTCTTCCCCCCTTCTATCCTACCCTAGTACACTGTGCACCCAGTGTACCCTAGCACACCGAAAGGGGAGTCCTGCCATCTGACTCTAACCTATCAAGTCTCATCAGAACTGCCTGGATCCTCTTTCTCTGTGGCCTGGCAAGGTCGTCCTGCCAGGGGGAAGTGATCAAAGAGCAGACAACTGAGTTCTTGTCAGAGACAGCCTCTGCTCCCCTTACTAGGGAACCCACATGGAGACTGAGCTGCCATGGGCTACATCTGAGCAGGAGCTTAAACACAATGGCTAGGAGAGAGCAGCCTCAGTGAACTATCTTAATAAGCATGTGCTAGATATTAAATAGACCCTCTCTAATTATAAGACAGAGATCACCAACTGAAACTGAATTGGGAAGGAGGATTTTTTTTTTCAGCAGATGCTCATGAAATCTGAGTATCATTAGGAATTGAAAGAAGAGCTAGAGGGAATTACAGCTCAGACCTTTATTAAATAAACCTAGTCAGCCTCTCCATGCTCTCCTTTCTCTCTGCACTCATTTCTCATTTCTTCTTGTTCCTTTATTTATCTCCTGTCAGCTCCAAGATCCAGATAAAATGAATTTTCATTTCCACCCACAAATAGAGCAATTAATGAGATGCTTACCTTTGATTAGAAAATATCTTTTTAGATTAGAAAATGCAATAATGTGTTCAGCTCCATGACCACTACTCCATAAAGGCACAGCACCACAAACGGAAGCCCTACCAGAATCATTAAGAGTTTAACCTCCTAAATGAAGGAAGAGTCCAGCTGCACAAGCAATGAGATTGTGTTCAGCACAGATATTAAACATAAATGTGAAAACTAGCATTAAATTATGTGACATGAGGTCTTAAGTTTTTCTAACTAATAAAAATACTTGAATAAAATAGAGGTACTTGAAAAAAGACACTGATTTGATTTGTAGAATCTATGCAAAAGAAACAATTTCCAATTCATTAGAGTCAAGAAAAGAGTGCGGCCTTTATTCAAACCAAGGCTGCAAAGTTACATTAAATTGGTGAATTTTTCATAAAGACATGGCTATCAGTTAGATATTCTCTGGTAGACAAAGTACACAAAAGTCCAGTAGTGTGCTTTGAAGGAAGCCAGTGCTTTGACATAGCTATCAGGCTCAAAGAAAGATAAAGAGCCCAACAAGTCTAAGGGTGCTGCACCTAATAAATGCCCCACAGGCTAAAATTAGCATCTCCACCAATACTGAGAGCAAACACGAGATATTTGCTTATTAGCTGATCAGAAACAGCCAGGCTTACTACGGTGCTTCTCACTCTTCAGTGCTGAAGTATGTAGAGAGCAGTGCTTTGCTTCTCGCTGTATTGGAGAAACCTAACCATTTCTCCTCGAAGCACACACATGCTGGCCATTTCGATATCACTTATGAGCTTGATATAATGCAAATGCTCTGTCCCCTACTCAACTTTCCATACCAGAATCAGCAGGTTTACTGATCCCTGGGATGCACCAAAGACCCCACACATGCTGAATTTGAGGTGCAGTGACATAAAGTAAAACAGTAAAAGTAGCCAAAGCCAAAAGCAGACAAGGTTTTATTAGTCAGGCCATCCCAGCTAAATGTCAGCATAGGACAGAGCTTTCACCAAGTTGACGAGGAACAATCCAGAGAATTGCATTTTCTAAGTTATTGTTAAACGTTTCTGAGATTTTTACTTTTTAATTATGTATATATGTGTCTCTGTATGGTTGTTTTTGCTTACTTATTTATTTGTTTTTGCTGCTGTTATTTTCTTGATTGATCTGTTTTCTTTTTTAAAACTAGTTCTCACAATGTAGCCTTGACAGGCCTGAAACTCACTATATAGACCAGGCTGGGCTTGAACTCACAGGACTCTGCCTCCCTTTGCCTCCATGGTTCTAAGTACTGTTACCTGTGGTTTGGTGCTTGTGTGTGCAGTACCCACTCAGATCAGAAGAGGGCATCAGGTCCCCAGAAGCTGAAGTTACAGACAGTTGTGAACCACCCAACCGGGAGCTGGGAACAAAGGCTTGGTCCTCTGCAAGTAAGTGTTCTTAACTCTTGGGCTCTCTCTCTCTACGCCCTAGCTTCTAAATTTTGAAAGGCAGAATTCTAAACATAAAGAAATCCTTTAAAGAATAGCTATGGCCGGTATTGCCAAGATTACATTATGTAACAAAAATACCTATAATCTGACAATAGCGTCTTTACTGGCAAAGTCTTTGATAAGGAATCGAAGAAGGATTGTCCTGGGTGGAGGCTCTCACAGATCCATGCATATTTGAGTCTGTCAGATGTATATGTCTGAAATTTCTGTGATTTTTGTCTGTCCTACCCTTACCTCTGAGATGTTCTCTCCAATTCTGTCATCTAACACGTGTCCTCCAATTCCTTTTTGCCAAGAGGAAATAAAGAAAAAGATATTCAAATGGACTACACTGTTCCTGTCCTTATATTTTTACACTCAAGGAACACGTATATATGTTTCCAAAATCAAAACAAAATTTAAAGGGAAACGAACTTTATCATGGGTCACGAGGCTGATGTTGGTGTCTTCTCAGCTCCAGGTGAAGGCTACGTGATACTTCAACTCATGGCAGAAAACAGACAGGCCAGAAGGTATTACAAACAAACAAACAAACAAAAACACATCAAAGAGAACCTTGGTTTAGAACAAATTCAGCACCTGGAAAGTGAGAATTTTTTTGGTTCTCACCAAAAAAAAAAAAAAAAAAAAAGACATTAATTTTTTCATGAGGGCACATTCTCCCAAAAGCAAACACACTTTAAACAGCTCATCTCTAATGTTGTGGCATTGGGAACAAAGCTTTAGCACACACGCGTCCTGTTCTCTGTTAGCTTTAAATATGTTTGGGGATCCAGTGGAATAGTCATTTTCTATATGGTCCTCTGAAGGTGTGTTAAACTGGAAGTGTTAACACAGGCCTGTTAGCTCAGCATTTGGGAGGCTAGGGCAGGAAGACTGTGTGCTTAGTGTCACCTGGAGCTACAAAATATGACTCTTTCTCATAAGACAAAGGGATAAGGTGATCTATATCCCTTGTCCCTTTAAAGCTCAAGAAACATCACAAAAGAAGGAAAGAAAACATTTTAAGAGCCAAAGGTCATGGAGTTTAAGGGTAAAACGACATCTTCTGGACAGGATGGGATACTGGGCACATGAACTCACAGCAACTATGGTTTCTTACATTAGACCTACACAAGATTAAGCCAGTGAACATCCCAGCAAGGATGGCTATGGGGTATATGAGTCCCTCCCCTAGCTGAGCAGTTGTTGACAGTTGGTGGGTGCTGGGACAGGGAGAGCCAGTCCTCTTCGGAAGTGTAGTCTCTGCTAGGTTCACCATGTTCCATTGAATGGCCCCAACTCCATGATGTATGGGCAGCACTGATAAGATTCAGTGGTTTCTTTTTAGAATAAAATTGTAAAGACCAAATAAAGTTGAGAAGGGGACATGAAGAGAGGGACCTGGGAGGAATTGAAGGTGAGGAAAAAGGGTGAATGTGAGCAAATATATTGTGTGCATGTATGAATTTCTCAAAGCATAAGTTTACAATAATTTATGGTAAAAAGAAAAAAAACAATATGCAAAATAAGTAAATAAATAAAATACTTTCTAATTTTTTTGTTTCAAGGATATGCAGAAAATAAGTAAATGAATGTTTTTTAAACTTCATTTCTTCTCTCTACAAACACACAATTTCAACCTTATGCACCTGTTCAAACTTAAACCAACATCTGACTACATTTAAAATACATCCTGATTGCAATCATACAAGGGTTTCCACCATTCATTTAGAAATAATATATATTAAGCAGACTTTTGGGGATAGATAAGCTTCTGATTTTTTTAAAGGGCTATATAAGTTGAACGGAAATGTAAAAATAAAAAGAACCTAAATTTTACACACACATTAGCAAATGTTGTCTTCACTACAGTCCGTTTAGGAGGCCAATTGGTTTAAGAAACTGGTCCTTCCCAACCTGCTGACTAACCTTTGGCTCAGCAAGTATTACTAAACTATAGGCAAAGCCATAGTGTGTGATTTTGTGCAGTTGGTCATACACAGTGCGCTATAATGTTGGCATAAATTTCTGATAGACACAAAGAATTCTATGGCACATTTCTATCAACACTGAAGGAAATACAAATTTGTTCACCCTAGGATACATTTGGGATCCTGCCAGCCTGTCATATTCTACTATACTTGACCTACAGATTCAAGACCTGTACCACGGTGGAACATACATATTGACAAAACCGGTGATGTCAAGCTTCCCACTTTACCACCAGCCAAGAAAGGACCAGAGCTAAACAGACTCATATAAAAAGTGATTCCTGATGGTGGGCAAATTCAAAAGACACGTAGTCCTTCTCTTATGTTTATCCTTTCCTCCACAGTTGTATGGGGAGATCATAGCCTACCCACAGAATCTGGTCCAGAATCCTCTCATCAAACTGGCAAGCTCTACAACTAGCAGATGGAGGCTTTGCCACGTCTTTCACACCTACACACAGCAACAGCTGCAGTGATATACCTGGCACCCGCCAGAGTCCTGGAGACATTTCAGAGGAAGGTCAGAGAAGGGTGGGTTTGAGCTGGCTGGCTAGCAGAAAACAAGGATACCCATGACATCTGTAACAGGAAGAAGTAATGCCCCTTGTCAGTTTTATTTCTCAGAAACGTATTCTTGCTAAAAAGCAGGCAACATTCTCTATAAAATACTGATGTGATTACTTTATACATGCTATTAACTGCATCGCAACACGTTCTCCTCACCCTCCACAAAGGAGGAAAAAGATCCTACAAAAGAGTGATTTCATCATCTGACAGTGAAGAGTTCAAAACCCACAGTAAATACACTTAATCCAATGATGATGACGACTCCACAAAAATCTCATTGAAATACAAATTTCACTATTGTTTTTCCAAATCCCACAACTTGGTGTATGTTGGGTTAGTGTATATTTAAAGTAAAGAACATGATATACTTTCATTTTTTAAGTTTATTTTTTACTTAAAAGGAATCTGTGGCCTATGTGTTGCCACTGAATTAAAGAAATCAACACACAACTAAAGGAAATCATGCTAACATTTAGCAACCAAAATATGTTCTATATTCAATGCCTCCTTTTTCTATGACTTTTGGGTTGGTTTCTGTAAAAAAAAAAAAAAAAAAAAAAGCATGTTTGTTGCAAGTAAAAACCTTCTGTGCTCTTAGTTACAAAGGAAAATCAGAAATAAATGCAGATAGGCAGTCAGAAGCAATGCTGATTTCAAATACAGGCAAGGTATGCAAACCTCAGAGAGTGATTGCAGTGTAACCCTTGTATCCAAGTTTTTCCAGAATTTTAATCATGAAGGAATGTTGGATATTGTCAAAGGCCTTTTCTGCATCAAATAAAATGATCATGTGGTTTTTTTGTTCTTCTGCCTGTTTGTGTGATATAATACATTTATCAATTTACAACCTTTCGGTCTACCATAATGATCTGCCTGTATCATCAGCTGGTTCAATAATGTCACAAAAGTTGTGGGAGTAAACAACCACTCTCGAATTGGATTAAGGCCTACACCATGAGTTGAGACACATGAATACTTGACACTGCTTGAATGACAAAGAACCTAAGACTAGATAGGCCACGAACCTAGGTCAAAACCAAATAGTATTGTTCTGCTAAAGGAGCATGGAAATGAGATGAATCTTGACAGCATTTTGTTAGACACACAGTTCAGTTTCTCCCTCAGCCAACATCAGCAGATCAGGAGATGGGAACTAATACCGAAATCTATGTAGTGACATGATTTTAGTTCATCCTCAGTTGAAAACAAACATGTGAGAGGGCACGTGATCTTGGTTAGCTGAAAACAGACATGTGAGAGGGCGCATGATGTTTTTTCTGGAAGCTGTCTCATGCAAGGGGTGTGGTTTTTAAACAGCCTTTTGCGGACTCTGAGAGGAGTACCAGAAGCCCATGGACAGGGAGACAATGCTTTTGATCGCTACCTTTTTCAATGGTCCACATTGGTCTTCAATGATCTTCGTTTTTCAGCACTTGACTTCGCAAAGAGAAAAGCTTTTGCTGACTCATTCTGATTCAGTGGCTTCTTGCTGTTTCTGATAAACCATGCTGCTGCTCTTAATTGTGTGTTGAGATTTGGTGTTTGTTATTTGCTGGTATCTGGATAATGAAAAGTGGAATCACCGCCAAGGAACTATGTCTAAAAAGGTCCACAACCCCCTTTTTCCTAATAACCTTCTTTCCCCCCTTCCTCTGGTCAGTGGGTTGGAAGGGAGGTAGAAGCATCTGAGTACCCTAAATAAAGTCGGGTTTTGAAAAATCAAAGCCTACAAACCTACAGATGGACAATGTGCAGAGAGTGAGAAACCTTGGAACACTTGGTTCTAAACGGGATGTCTGCATCCAATCCCTCCCTTTAGGGCGTAGGGGACGACGTGGAAGAGGGAGAAGTAAATCATGAAGATTTTAAGAGCCAATGGGGATGGAAGACACCAAGGGAACAGTCCATTCCAGACAGAAGAAGACTAAGACACATAAAAACTCAGAGAGACCGCGGCGGCACACACAGGTCTAAGTGAGATGGGGTCCCAGAAGGGAGACGGAAAGGGCACTAGAGCCCTCATCCTTAAACCAGAAGCTATCTCAATTTAATTACTATCTCAAATGGAGTCTCACTGAGTATAAAAAACACACTTAAAGGAGGCTCCATGCCCAGCGGTAGATAGCCAACACAAAATAACTCAGTGGTATTTTTCCAGATGTTTTGTCTCATAATGCTCACTCCAGGCATTTTTTTTAAAAATCTTACTTGTTTTTCCTTGCTTATTGACTATGGCTTCCATATTGTGTTTTTATGGCCTCTTTGTTGTTGTTGTTTTGGGTTTTTTTCTTCCTTTCCCCTGTTTTTGTTTTATTCTGGTTTGTTTGTTTTATTAGTCTGTCAGTTTTCTATAGAAAAAAAAAACTAAAGAAGGTATAGAGTTGGATAAATTGGGAGATGAGAAGGGTCTGGGAGGAGACAGTGAAGGGAAACTGTGATCTGAATATGCTCTTTTTAAAATTATTGTTCAATAACAAAAGAAAGTGTGACTCTGTCCCATGGTGGCCTGAATATTCTTTGCAAGTAAAATGTACCCCAGAATATGTGTAAATTAACCCAATCCAGGCAGAAAATATGTTGTTACTGGCAACAGTAAATTAAAATAGGATATCAGTATAGCATTGCCCTTTGATTATTTATTAATCAAAGTTGTGCTATAAATAAATGGAATTTTTTGTTTCATACAAAAAATTGTTTCCTACAAAAAATGCTACAAACTGTGTTATAGAGGAGGGCTACATAAGAATTGAGGTTTAATGCTTTCTGTGCCTATCTAAATGCTTAGGCAATGTTATATTTTCTGACATTCAACAAACATTTTTAAGTATCTTCTCAAAAATGGACTCCAGAGGATACAAAGACAAGCATAAACAAGTAAGGTTTTTTTTTTTTTTCTGCAAGGAATAAAATGGCTGAGGAGTTGAGTAGTCATAATAATTGTATCCCAGTGAAATAGGACCAGGCTTTATCCAACAGGCAGCAAGTCACCAAAGGTATATACTGTACAGTTCAGTGCAGAATATGGAAGTGCCCTAAATTCAACTGTAATTGTAAGGAACAGCATTAAAAACAAAGGAATCCGTAACTTATGTGATCTAAATAAAAGGGAAACTGAAGTGAACTATGGAGAAAACAGAGGGAGAAGCAAAAGCTAAGAGAGGTTACAGTGGTGGTTGGGGATTTAGCTCAGTGATAGAGCATAAGGTAATAAGTGCAAGGTCCTGGGTTCAGTCTCTAACACCAAAGGAAACTAGAAAAGAAACGACAAAAACATAAAGAAAATAATGAAAGGTTAAAAAAAAAAAAGACACAGAAGGATGGGAGAATGGTGGGAATAAAAAGAAAAGGATAGGTTTAAGTTACAAGCTATAGTTAAGGACCAAAGAAATTATTAAAATCAAATGCCCGAAGAAGGAAAGAAATGGAGAAATACAGCTAATTCCGTGAAATGTTATTTGCACAAATGCAGGACAACAGGCTTATTCTGTAATTTCCGTGGATGGCTGTGTAATTGAAAGAATGAGGACTAATTTAGGGGACAGACATCTGTGGAAATACTGTAATTCTTGGAAGGCAGTGTTCCCTCAAGAGATATGCAGGGTGACAGAACAGGCAGAAGGCAAGATATACACTAGAAAAACTGCGTTCCTTACAACAGCTAACTTGCATTTATTCTTTGAGGATTTCATAGATGTACACAATATATTTTGCTCAAATCTATCACCTCAATACCCCACCTCTAACTCCTCCCATATGGTCCCAAAATGTCTCCCTTCTAATTTCAAGGCTTTTCAAGAAAATTAGCATCCAACTTTTATACCTCTAGTTTATCTAAGGAATATATTTTTCTAAACAGTTATTTAGAATAAAATAAGAATCAATTTTAGTATTAGATGGAAATTTTAACTGTCATTATGTTGATGGCCAGTATTCAAAACACTTCTGATGAACCTTTCCATAGCCATCCCAGATACAAAGAAGCACTTGTCCACAGACCAAGTAGGTTTCCAAGGAGACTGAATCAATAAACACATCACTTGCTAAGGATGCCAAAATTTCTTATGGAACATGACACTGGCAAGCAGTTCATTTTGAATTATTACTTCGTTGCATTTAAAATCATGTGAGCAGACAGATCTCCACAGGCCCTCTGTAAACATTCCCCAACCTAAGTGCATCAAGAAGACATGTTCATGCCATTATCCGCAAACCAATGCCTCAATACAGAGAACTACCGCAGTTGGAAAAACCCAGCCAGGCAATAATGAGTCTGCCTTTATTAGTATGTGCTAGACTAGAATGGAGATGTAAACACTAAATACTACTGTTTCATCCCTTTGTGTTGTCTACCAGCAAACTCACAGCAAGGTACAATTTATAAGAGCCATACTTTTATATATGACTTATAATGTGTTGTGTTTCATTTTTTAACTTGGTGGGTTAAAACAACGTTTCTAGCCTCTTGGATGGGTATTGTTAGGTAAACTAAGAATATAGAATGTTCTAGAAATTGTAGCCTGGTACACAATGTGGTTACCTTTGCTACCTCTAGTAGCCATGCACATATCCCTTTTATCACTGTCACTGCCAAAACCAATGCCACCTTATGTTGGATTTTCTTTGGTTTGCAGCCAAGCAGCTGCCCATAATATACATTCATGCATGACTAAGAGGGCTTAAACTGAAATGAGTCTTCACTCTTTCTTCGTCTCAATTGTTTTTCTTTTTCATAAAACTAGTGCTTTGAAACTGACATTGGGACCCCTGGCTGAGTCTGAGATATATGAACTCTGAAGCATCCTCAAATCAACCCAACTTTGAAGAATGGGGCATGTGACCAGTGGCATGAACATCTGCCTTTGACCAAAGTAAACAGGATCTTTTGGGACATTCGAAGAGTAGTGTGTAGAGCCAAACCTGCGGGACACTGGGCAGAAGAAACTCTAGAGCATATCTAACTCCAAAGCTAAGATGCAGTGTTTGTTCACAGCCATGTTCACAGGATGGTTCTACCACACATGGCTTTCCTATAAAGCCAGCGCTCATGACATCAGATGTTTATCCCTCAAGCCCTTAGGTTGGCTAGGTGCCCATACCTGTTAGAGAACCTAATCTCTGCTCAGACATTTCTGTGTTTAATGGGTGTTCAGTTATGTGAACAGGTTACAGAAAACTATCATTGGTTGCTCCTCCTGCAACTCAAAACTCTTCGGTTATATTCATATTCAGCACTGTTTGAGCTGGATCCCCAATCACAAGGGTTCTAAACATGGGAGTTGGAAGTAATCTGGAGACCAGTGAGATGGCCAAATGGGTGAAAATGTTTGCCCCACAGGCCTGATGACCTGAGTTCAAGCCCTGGAACCTATATCAGAAGGAAAGGGAAAACTAACTCCAAAGAGCTGTCCTTCATCTTCACATGCATCCTAAGCCTCTCACACACCTGCACTCACACATACACACAGAGACTCACTAATAGGCACTCATACACACACACAGTAGTAATTTTTTTTAAAGAGGTGAACTAAATGGCTAGTTTTAACTATGTTTATCAAGTTTCTTGCAGGTTGTATTATTTAAATTTTGAACAGAAATATGGTTGTGTTCTTTTCTCCCTTGTGATGATAACTTACAGCATTAACCAGTGATGCGGTACTGTGGAAAATATCCCTAGAGTTGCTGGGAATTGCTCTGTGGAAGCAATCAGCTATTTCGACTCTCTAGCGTTAGTGCACAAAGTCCTCATGTCTCTATTGCAAGATGCTTTTGCCGAATTTCTGTGGCAGGCTTTCAGACAGAGAGAAGGGGTTTTGTAAACGGAGATTAACTAAACAGTGTGGTCTAATCCCATCTAGTTTGTGTTTATGCATGTTTCACTGTGGGATTTACAGTCTTAACTCATGGAAAGACAGAATAGATGTAGTGAACACAAAGAATCCAGGCTTTGTGTTTCTGGAATTAGGATCAGGTTCAGGTGGGAAGAAAGATTTGGCTGATAACAGATTGTAAAAATAGAGAAAGGACAAAACTTAAATTATCAGCTTTTGCAAAAAAAACAAAAAACAAAAACAACAACAACAAAAAAACAGTTTAAAAGTTGTCTCCGCAAGAGGGGTAGGAACAGCATACAGGTTTTAAAAGAATGGACACCGTAACTCCTTGGATATAAAACAATTCTCAGCCTTCGTTCCCTACAATGGTTTCTTCCTTTTATGTGCCTTCATTCTGGCCCACAGACACTCCATGGCAGCATTGCATGTCTGCCTTGTTTTATTTGTTTCTGTTTTGTTTTTTGACTCTTCAATGCATTTTGAATATTTTCTTACAGCCCATCAAGCTTGTCAATAAAGATATGGCAGTGATTGACAGAAGGGCCGTGACTGTATCCTGAAAGGTTAAGGCTAGAATGCAAGCTATGTCTAAAATGCAGCCAGGGAGTCCATCCTGTCTTATTAAGCTGATTCAAAGACTGAACTCATTCTCTCCACTCCAGATCAAGTTGACTGATAAGCAGGGTTTATTATTTCTTCTCACCTGGATGAGAAAAGGTCTTCTTGTTGTCCGAGATTCTTTTGTTAGATGGCATATGCTCTTTGTGTTCATGTTTTCCTTTGGTCTACCATTGCCTCCTGGATTTTGCCAGTTTTCACTTTGGGAGAGCTGAGGGCAGCTAGCTCGGGGCTTTGAAACCTTCACATGTGAAGTCAATGGAGTGTAATACTCTAAGGATAGCAGCTACAAGAGGAAGCCATGCACATTGCCATTTGTGTTCTATTCCTCTATCTTAAATGATAATGTTGGCAATAAAATCAAAGCTGAATTATGTGAAAGGAAAAAAAGGAGCATTTCTTTTCATTTAATGTAGTGAAAACAAATAATAAAATATCTGAGAAATGTACAGAAATCTTTCTGGATTTTGACCACCTATCTGTCAATCTGTCAGAAATACTAATGATTCTCTCTCTCTCTCTCTCTCTCTCTCTCTCCCTCTTTGTTTTTCAAGGCAGGGTTTCTCTGTGTAGCCTTGTCTATCCTGGGCACACTTTGTAGACCAAGCTATCCTAGAACTCAAAATGATTGTCTTGCCTCTACCTCCCTGAGTGCTGGGATTAAAGGCGTGCACCACCACGCCCTGCTCTAAGAAATGATCTAAGGACAGATCATTTCAACAAACTAGAGACAAACAGTTGTCTGAGTAGAGCAGAGGAGGGACAGTCAAGCATCTGCAGAAGGAATGCCAAGTATCATCCACTTTTAAAATATGTGCTTAAATGTGTATATGAATATATACACATTATCATTATAATTAAAGAAGAGGTCGTGGATTTGAGAGAGGGTGAAGGGAACATAGCAGAGTTGGAGGAAGAAGAGGGAAGCATGAGAAAACTTTTTAAAAGTATACCCAAAGATGATAGATGATGATGATGATAGATAGATAGATAGATAGATAGATAGATAGATGAAGATAGATTGATATAGATGATAGGTAGAAAGTTAGATGATAGATAATAAATAGATACAGTAGATAATGATGAAGATAAATATAGATGAGATAGATAGATATAGATAATGTATAGATTGCTAAATATAGCTATATATAGATGATATATGGATAAATAGATATAAATTATAGATAAATAAATACAGATGATATATAGATAGCTATAGATTGATTATGGTAAAGGTATAGATGATAGATATACATAGATATAGATGAATAAAAGATAGATGATAGATATAGATGAATAGATGATAGAGAGATAGAGATAGACGGATGGATGGATGGATAGACAGACAGATAGATAGATGGATAGATAATAGAATATACAGGCAGATTATGGAAAGTTAGATTGAAACACAGAAAGACAAATAAGTATGTAAATAGATCATGCTTGACAGTTTCTTAATACATTTAATGTATTATGATGTTACACTCTCCTGTCTCCCTATGTTCTTGCTGATTCTCTTATTTTTCCCAACTAGTTCCTCTCTCCTACTTTCTTTTTATATTTCTGTGTGTGTGTGTGTGTGTGTGTGTGTGTGTGTGTGTTGGGGGATGGTTTATAAGGGAGAGGGAAAGAGGGAAAGAGAGAACCAAGGAGTTTAATTGCAGCTGCTTGCCATAATCACTATATCATGAGGGGAGAGGGTGGGGGTGGAGGAGACCCTTCCTCTCCTAGTACCATTAACTGCCAACAGCTTCTCCAGGAAGCAAGGGAATCTCATGAGCCCCATCACTCCAGATAAGTGATGGAATGCTGACTGGCTGATTTTACTCAGGTCTTCCACAACAGCCATGTGTTTATGATTGCTGTGTTCATACCATATCCAGATGACAACATTTGGTAGCCTTCATCCCCTTCTCTCTGCCCCTTCTTCCATGATGTGCTCTAGGCTTTGGAAAGGTTGATATAGGTGTCTCCTTTGGGGCTGAACACTTAACTGTCAGATATTCTCTGTATTGTGGTGAGTCATGATTCCAGACTAACAGCTACTTGCTGCCAAAAGCTTCTCTGCAGAGTTGTTCTTTGTCTATATTATGACTATTACCAAGGTAGTATATATACATACATATATACATATATATGTACACTAGCAATCCATCAGAAGTTGGTTTCCTGGTAAAGCCTGGGACCTCCCTAGGAGTAAGATTTTGACTAAGTTCATAGTACCAAACCTATATATCTTCCTCTGGAGTGAACCTGGATAGAGCAAACAGGAGTAGACCCCCAGAATATAATAGAGCTACCTGCTGTCTCCTTTTTTCCTGCCCTCACTGAAATTAATTAGTTTTCTACTTCTCATAAAATTTGTGGAAAAACTGTGGTGGTTTAAATGTGATGTCCTCCATAGGCTCACATATTTGAACACATGGTGTCCAGTTGGCAGTACTGTTTGGGTACCAAGCTAGGTAACCATTAGAGGTGGAGCCTTAGTGGAGAAGCACATCACTGGAGGGAGGCTTTGAGAGCTTATTGCCTTTCCAAACTTCCAGGTCCCTCACCATTTCCCATTTGCCATTGAAGATATCATCTTGCAGCTTCCCACTGCTGAGCCTCTCCTGACATTATGGACAAGTCTGCAGCTTTAAGCCAATAAGTCACTGGTAGTCATGATATTTTATCACAGCAACAAAAACTAATGTAGAAATATTAAAGCAAATTTGAATGAAGTTTTGGAATGCTTATATTTTACTTGGTAAAAACTGCATGGTATTTTTGCCTATCCAATTGGCACAGATTATAAATTGATACCAACCCCAAGCTCCTTGAAGATATAGACTCGCTCAAAATTTTATACCTAAGAAAAATTTTAAAATATGTATTTTTTTGTTCATGAAAACACTTGCAATGGCAAATCTGCCTAATCAGGGTTGTAAAGCAGTAATTTTGCAGTTAGGCCTAACTAAAGCCTCTTAAAAGTCAACACCCAGGAGTTCTGATCCGTTATTTTCCTGGCAAATCTCATAATAGAGAGCTCTGACACTGTTCATTGTTCCGATGGCTTTCAAATTGCTTTCAAAATTAGATACATTTTTCTTAAGAAACTTCATTGCCTATTTGATGTTTCTTAAGCCCTTTGAATGAGAATTATTGACAGAGGGACATTTTCCATGGCTATTTCTTCAATGTTTTTCTTGTTATAAAATCACACACACACACACACACACACGGTGCCAGCCGCACCACCAAGCACTATGTCCAGACACATGCCACTTCTCAGGCACACTACTCGACGTGTTCATTACTTAAACTCACTGTTCTTCTCCCTGAAATGGCCGGTTCTTCCTGCACCAAGGAGCTCTCGCTCCCTTTAGCTATTAACGTACTGCCCTTTATCACCCAAGCTCTGGTTTTTCCATTGCACTATCTGTCATAGTATTGTGTGAGAGTTGGCTCCCCAGTACATTACCAGATCCTTCAAAGTTTTGAGCAACTTTGTGGGTTCACTGTCTATCCAAGTGTCTTGCACCATGATTGTTGAGTGAATGGTAGAACAGATACCATGAGCAATCACACAAACACCCCAGACTCTTGCTTTCCCCCCTGTTATCCTTTATTTGGTGACACCCACTTTTCCACTTCACTCTTTTTCTTCACATTATGGAGTCTCTTGTCTCAATTAAAATCCCTCATAGTAGGCCTTTTAAAACAATCAAGATCCCAGGAGAAACTAGTTCCCCTCTTCGGGATACAGATACAGAGAGTATAGTATTTCCATGAGTTATGTCATGGAGCCATGCCGTCGTTCCTTTGGTTTGGATGAGTACACTCTGTTGTTTGTAAGACACAAATCAAGCAGTAAACAGTAAATCTTGGATGTTCAGCAATATATGGCTGTGTATCAGTATAAAGATGAAAAAGATTAGAAAAATTAATCCATTGTTTGCATGATTGAAAAGAAATACTTGAAAGAGCCAATAAATACAGTCAGGACTCCTTTACATGCAAATACAAAAGCCAGTCATAATAGTGCCTATTAGGGCCATTTCCCCAGATACACGCCTGTGGCTTTGTGGATTACTTTGGAAATTGCCAACCTGACTTAACCCTAAGATGTTAATTGTATTTTTACAAAAGAAAATTTATAAAATAAGTTTGGCATTCTGGTAAAACTTTACAGAGTGGCGGCTTCCTAGTTTCTTCTAACCGATCAGTCTTGAACCTTAAACAGTGAAAGCTTTCCCTTCAACTTCACCCTCCAGATTTCAGTGGTGGAAATGCCCTCAAGGCTGCTTGTCTCTCTAAGCAGACAACAAACCTGCTCAGTCTTATGGGCCCTGTGCTCAGTTCTCGTTGGCTAATGTGGTGATATTAATCAAATCAATTAATCTTTAATTAGTAAGCATTTCAATTTAAGGAATACTGGAATTTATGAAGCACCATCCGGGACACTATAAAATGATGTGAGACTATTTTTTCTTGAAACAGAATAGGACAGTCATTGTCTTTCTATTTTCACTTTTTTTAAACATAGCACACAAAATAATTAATTTCATTAAGACATACACACACACAGGATGTACTTATTCTCACACAATCTCTCCCACTGCTTTCTCCAATAGTCCTGTCCCCTGTTGCTGGTCCCCTTCCCCTGTCTTCTTTCAATTCATTCATTTTTCAATATTAGCTTCCTCCAGACAGAAAAACGAGGTGGCTTGGACATAACAGCTAGATTTAGTTAGTGTGTTGCATCAACTGTAATGTGTACTTTTGATTTAATAAAAACGTACTAGGAAATTCAATCAGTCATCAGGGTGATTTTGAAATTAGTTGTAGATTAATAGATGTATCCAAGCATCAAGAAAATGTGGCAGACTAAAAGGGCTTCAATTTACAAACCTGTCTTTATGTTCCTTGGAGGCATGGACTTTGTTTCATTCACTATAAATTCTAAATACTTAATGGGTAGGTAAATGTATAAATAATAAAAAATTTCCGAAATAATTTTACCCCGCGAATTAAATCACTTTTAACAGATTTGAACACAAACATAAAATTTAACCAAATTCACAAGAATCCTGAAATAATTCTTGCTGCTTTATATCTTCACTACACTTGGGGATTGCCAGGCTCTTTGATGTTAGCCATTCTGGTGGATGTAAAATAATACCTCACTGTGCTTTACACTTACATTTTCCTGCTCACCAGTGATGCTGAATCCCTTTTTGTTAATTCTCTAACATTCTTTTGTAGATTGTTTCCTTAACCCCTTTGTCTATTTCTTATTTGTATTTCTCTATTGGTGGGAAATTTGTATATTTGGGATGAGTCTATTCTTAGATATGTGCACTAAGAATTATTTCTCCAAATCCACAATACATCTGTCAATTCTTTTAGTCCTTGCCCAAGATGTCCTGATAAACAACTTGTTCATGCTAAGAAAGTTTATTTTGTGATATTTTATTTCTATTACCCAAGCTTCTTAGCCTGAGAACTATGTGTTCAGTCTCTGTTTTCTTAAACATTTTTTGCACTGTTCAGCACTAAATGCAAGACTATGATGTGTCTCAAATTGATATTTATTTGCAATTAAATAAAAATCATGATAATTTTACTTATGTCGAGGTTCACATCAATTAATTTCCAATGCTAGGATGACTTGACAAAAAAGCAATTGGCTGTATATGTTGGATTATTTCTGGAGTCTATTTGATTTTATTGACCTACTTAATTTTGTTTGGTTACTTGTAATCTAATAACAAATCCTAAAATAAGGTACTGAATATCTCTACACTTAGTTCCTTTTCAAGATTGCTTTTGGCTGTGTTGGATTTTTTTGCATTTCAATTTAAATTTCAAAGTTTGTCAATTTCTTCAAAAGTTTTCAAATCTATCATTTAAGCGTTTATTGTTAGTTAAGGATATGTAATTCTTGAGTAGAGAACACTTACATAGCATGTGCAAGGCCCTGAGTTCAAGTTCACACACCACATCCAGAAATAAAACATTCACTGGGTGTGTGATTGAGATTCACTTGAATATGAAGTTAAATTTTCTATGTAGCTCAGGTTGGCCTAGAACTCACTACATAGAACAACCTGGAGTCTACCTCACTGAATTCCTCCTGTCTCAGTATCTCAAGTGCTAGGATTAGAGGCATCATACCCTGCTGTAGCATCTTAATAATACTGAATCCACTAATGCACAAACATTATTTTTGTTTTTATTATCAATGTTTTATAAATTTTAGTGTAGTGCCTTTCACATTTTTCATTCAACTCATTCTCAGGTATTTGAATTTTTTTTTTTTTTTCGAGACAGGATGTCTCTGAATTGTCCTGGAATCACTTTGTATATCAGGCTGGCCTCAAACTCACAACGATCTGCTTGCCTCTGCCTTCCTGGGTGCTGGGATTATAGGCATGTGCTACCTTGCCTGACTGGGTATTTGAACTTTTTAATGACATCACAGAGAACATCCTTCAGTTTCTGTTTTGTAACTACTACCAACATGCCAATATTTGATTTTTTTTAAACCTATGTCAATCTGATATCCTCACATTTGCCTAAATACAATTAGTAGTCCTTATGGGCTTTTTGTGCATTATACAGAGTTTTCCTCATACGTGATCACAATTATCTGCCAATCAAAACAGCTTTACTCTTTCCTCTCAAGCCTGTGTGAATTTCTTTCCGTCTCGTCCAGACGCTGGTTAGATTATGACAATGTTGAATTCAAAGGTAGAATATGAATTGGAAGCTTCTCATCCACTTTTTTGTCAGGTCATTTCATTCTAGCCCTTGTTTATAGATAAAATTTTAATCAAGAATAAGCGACATTATAATAAATGAATAAATGTCTATATTTTTTGTCTTAAGACTCAAAATTCAAGGTCATTATTGTTCACTATTTCACACAGTACTTTATGTGCTCTTTTAACAATAAAACAAAAGACCTTTAGGAACACTCAGAATCAAAAAAATTTAGTGCAGAATTTGGAATCATATAAAGAGTAAATACCAAGGGGAAAGTGATTATATATTAAAATACCTCTGGACAATATTGAAAAAATTTCTACATAGACAAGAAGAATCTTGCAAATAACTGGAATGAAATTTATAATTTAGTGTAAGTAAAACAATCCAGCCAAGCATGGTGGCTTTTAATTCCAGCACTTGGAGAGGCAGAGACAGGTGGATCTCTGTGAGTTCAAGGCAACCCTGGTCTACAAAGTGAGTCCAGCATATCAAGAGAAACCCAGTCTCAAAAAACCAAACCAAACCAAACCAAACAAAAGTAAAACAACAATTCCCCAAATAACTTTTCACTGGAACTTATCAGTATACAGCTATATATTTATTGCTACTTGTACAAAAATATTATATGCCTCAAATTCACTATCTTGTGCCACCTTCTAATTCAATTCCCCACCTTGAGAATCATTTTACATTACCAGAAATTCAAGTAATCTATTTAATCAAGAGGTTTTGAAGTTTTACCTACAAATCTCATGTCTTTCCACAGCTTAACAGGAAGGAAAACTGCTTTATCTTGGTGAAATATCCATGAAATGTTTCATGGATTCTGTGCATAGGATATATATGACTTTATCATTGAAACCAAGTGAACATAGAGGTCTTTCCCTTGACCTATAAGAGCTTCACTGTGTTATTAGGTAAGATATCAAAGTCCTTTGTGATCTCAAAGAAAGGTCAAAACCCTTAAAACTCTTATAATTGAAATACTTAAAATATTTCTTTCTGAGGATCTAAAATGCACATGGTAGGTGGAAGATGAACTAAGAAACTAGTATTTAATTTTGTCATTTCATATATTTGCTTAATTAATAATCAAATAATTATACCCATGGAGAGAGAATAAAAGAACGTTAGAAAATTTAACCATGAATGAACATGTCAAGTTTTTAATTTTAAAAAGCATATAAAGGAACCCGGTTGCAGGATATACGGAGGAAAGCCAGCTTCTGACCACCTTTTTTTCCCCCCTTTCATTCACAGGCAGAGGGGTCATAGAAGTGAGCCTAAAGAGTGCTGAGTCTTCTCTTTGTCTGCTGAGGAAGGTTGTGGGATTGAGGAAAACTTGCTACCTATAAAAAGCTGATCGAAACAGGTCACACCGACTGCACTTTTCACTAACAACAACAAATTGTTGTGATCAAATTACTACCTCAGTGTACAACTAAGTTATTTGAAGATCATTTTGAAAAGAGAAATAGGGTAAATTATTTCAGGAGGGCATCACCAAAACACTACCCTATCCCCCGTTGAAGTTTTCTCTTATTTCTGATCTCTAATAGCACATTGGAATTATTCCTTTGAGCTACAATATTCTTCAGGCTTTACTGAGCCTGGAAGAATGGAATGGTCTCCGGACACCACGATGTGAGTCTGAAATACACCTGATGCTGCTTGAGTATGTCCACATATAAGCTAGGTATAAAACTGTTGTACTTACAGCTCACAAGATTAAAACTACATGATTTTGCAACCTAAATCAAGCTAAATGAAATATAATCGTGATTATCTACAGAAGACAATAAAACTGAAATTTACACCACTGATGTACGTAGATAGATGATAACTCCAAGCCTAAAACCTCAGTGATGCAGAGTTCCAGCAGCAGGTCTCTGTGGACAATGAGTAATGACTTAGCTTTCTTATTGCTTTTCTTAGAGTGATGCGAAATCTTCTTCCATATAAAATATGCATCCCAACCTGTGGTTTTAATAATGTCACAATTTCTTGTTTTCATTTTTCTTTAATTACCTTCCTACTTTAAGTTCCCATTCTACCAGGCTAGCAATAGAAATCAAACCTTGATCTTTCAGACTATCATCTCCTAGGGTGGTGTCAGAGGACATTCCCTTGAGCAAATGCCTCAAGAAAGCGGGGAGATGGACCCCGCTCTCCATCCCTTTCTGCTTGATGCCAAACAGGCTGTTGACCCAGCCTTGTGTTGATGGACAGATAAATCCTTTGTGAGGCAGGTTTTGATTTTATTTCTGCCTAAAGACTTCCCAGCCCCTCTTCTTGGAGACACACTTGACAGCTGTACCCGGAAAATCTATAGAACCCTCCGATGGCACCAAATGGACCTGCAATTATGTTCAGCTGCTATCCATCATCTCAGAGAGCCAAAAGGGTCTCAGCTCTAACCTGAGGGAGACAGCAAGAATAAAACATGGGGGAGGGAGAAGGAAATACCAAGGCTCAAACTAAATAAAGGGAGGGGGAGGGCAAACTAAAAAATCTCCCCCTCCTGTGGCATCAGCCTCTACGGACATGCCACCTCCAGTCCTTGGTAGCATGACATGCCACTGTGAATTCCAAGTTCTTCCTCTAAAAAGTAATGGTGCAACCATGTAAAATGAGTAATTAGAGTAATATGAGTAATTGTCCTGGCACAGTAGAAAAGCTCAGAAATTCCAACCATTGCCGTTATTGCTCTCTGGACCTGAAGTTGGGAGCCCTGTTGGCTATGATCCTTTTTCAAGCTGATATTTAGCCAGTCCATCAGCAGTATTTACTAAGAAATGCAGAACTGGAAACAATACATGGTATCCCCTCTTTGCCTTCAAATTTGAGAGATGCGGAATGAACCCAAAATTTAAAAGCCCTGGGTTGCTGCCCTGGTTTCTGCAATATATTACCTGTCCTTCAGAACCCTCGACCCCTGAGTATCACAGCATGCCTTGGTAAAGCACTGATAGCTTTTTTCTGTTAGGCTTAGCTCCAGGGTAACCATAAAGCCAAATGGTAGATATTAGAACACCAATAAAAATATAATATTATTAATGATTTTCAATACCAAAATAGCATCCCATCCAACTCCCTTATTTAACAGATAACAAAGCAGAACCCAAGAGTCTTTATTCTTAGTCAGACAGCACAGAGTCAAGCTGGGAACTGTGCTAAGCACCTCTGTCCAGGATGGGAAACATCAGCTCTCCCTTCCTCTCCAGTGTCCCTTGTGCAGTAAAAAGGAAAAAAAAAAAAAGCACCTTGAAGCTCCCCTGCTAACCTTGCCTTCTCGTTTGAGAGGCTGAGGTGCTGTCACCAGCAGAAGGCAAGTGGGGTTTATGGTCAGGGAAAGTTTCATAAAAGTGAATTCCCAGAGCAGGTGCTCTGCAGACAACAGCACCCCCTTCTAATTCCCTGCCTGGCACCACTGTCATGAGGACAGCAATAAGCTCTGCAGGCACTTAGCACTTCCAGGATGGCTCTAAGGACTCCCCACCCTCCAAAGCTGCCAGGCAAGGGTAATTAGTGAGCCAATCTCAGACCCTTGTTCACTCCAACTCTTCAGAGAGTCTGGCTCTTCGTGGCTCGGCCAGTCATTTCCTGCTTTTTATGGGATGGATCATTTTGGTCAGTAAAGCACCCCAGACATGTTTCCCTATTCTGCACGGTTCTGCCCTAGCTCATTCTGGGGCTCTGTTTACAGGAGAAAGTTTTATTCTTGGGCCCTTCCACATGTGTGGGGGTGGGGGAGCGGTCATAAAAAAACACGTCAGTTCTTCTTGGCTTTATCATGACCTGAACATGGTGTTAACCTGTTAATGTGAGAGTGTGGAAGCTACAGGGAAGAACGTGTGAATTCTCTTGCTGGTCTAGCATCTTGGAGTCACAAATCTCATTACACTATAGGGCGCAGGTGAAGCTCTGTATGCATGGAGGACAACAGTCCCACGTGAAATGGTTCTGTTTTCCTTCTTGTTGTTGTAATTATTATTTTCATTGCTGAGGATTGAACCCAGGACCTCGAACAGGCTAGGCAGCACTCCACCTTTGAACTACAACCCCAGCTCCAGAGGCTGGCTTTTTAATTATTTAAAAAAAAAAAAAAAGCAGTCTCAGAGAGTGGAGGTCACGTGATACCCAGTGCTGGATGAGGCAAATTGCAAAAATAACTAACTAACAGTGATCTGAGGGTCACAGACAGAGTTTCTATTCATTTCCTTGGCAAAGCTATCCTCAGCTTAGAACACCATGAGACAGAGTCCAAAATGTAATGCCACTAAGAGTGAATTTTCAAAGCCATCTCTCTACTTTCACCAAGGATGAAGGCAGTGATTCTCCTTGCCACCAAGGTGGTCAAAGGAGCTTAACGCCTGCAACAGATGAGGCTACAGACCTTACAAGGAGGGATGAAAAAAGAAAGTGCTCCAACAAACAAAAATAAAGCAAAACAACAACAAAAACCCATTGCTGTCTTCACCAATTAAACCCCAGTACACAAGGCAGAGCAATCCTGTGTTAGATTCTGAGTGATAGGGAGTCCAAATCCTGGCAGAAGAAAATGCCAGGAAATTCACTGATAGTGGGAACTGTCTACATCTGCTTTTCAACTCTCTTTATACCAACAAGTCCTCTGTTGGAGTGGAGGGAGAGGGGCTATCTGAAGATGTGACTTGCTATGCTTTTAGCAGATCATATTCCTTGTCCCTGAGTGTTGACCAAAAATCATGACAGTAGGGATCTGTGAAGGAAATAAAGTAAAGGTAATAAGGTCTCTGGCTCAGAAAGCTGTTCCAACTGTCTCAATTCTGAAAACAGGTCAGGTCTAAGAACAGGATAAACTGACAGCTTGCTGGCATTCACCAAAGCCTTAGGAAGCACCTGCTTCCCAGCCTAGAACCAGTAAGGCTATGACTCCCTCCTGTTAACTGCCCAAATCACAACCTCACTGGAACAATGGTACCCTTCTCCATAAGGTCAGAGTTCACTCAAGCAATTTACATTCCTGACCTTTCAAAGTAAATTCTTCTTACTCCTTGATCCAATCCATAAACTCCTTGATAAGTAGGAATTCACATTAAGTTAAAACAACAGACAAAGCTGAGATGCTTAAAATTGGACAGGTCTCCAATGAAAGTAGCCTAATGGAAGCTTGATGGACAATCATAGTGAGGGTATCTTCGATAGCATTAGAATAGAGGCAGAAATAAGGCTGATCGTCATCATTTGTACTTCCAACTATTATGGCTCCTGATGATGGCAGGGAAGAGAGAAATTTCAAGTCAGGCTTTATGACCAGCTCTATCATTAAGGAATAAGGAAACTTCACCCAGACACAGAGTCTTAATCAAAAGTAGTAGTTACAGGTAAGATTTATACAGGATCATCAATCAGCATGTCTTTGAAAGCAGTAGCTCTTTTCTCAGCTCTTATTTAGCTTGAAGGGGCAAATTCCCAGAAACCCCATGACTACCAAAGCCAGCCCAAGCCAGTGTCTTTCTTCTAGCTCTTGTCTTGAGAGCTCAAGGTGAGTTTTAGAAAGAAGCATGTTATTATAGAGAGTTTAAGAATTAGAGAAGGCAGAGTGTCTACCCAGCGGCGGGGATCACTGGAAGCGGGACACTGAGCTTCAGGACCTTGGAGTTAATAAGGCTTCTCTAAATAGAGAAAAGAAGGGGGAGATGAGCTAGTCAGTCCAGTTCCCATTCTAGGTCTGGCAGTGCATGGCATTTTCAGTCCTGTCCTTAGTATGATTTCCTGGCTAAAGGTACTTTACTGCTTTAGGGGAAATAAGGGAAGGAGGAACCAGGCTCCCTTCTGTCAGCTTCATCCTCCAAGCCACGATGGAACCAGAGCCATTTTCAGCTCAAGCAGTTCTGGCTTCTCTGGCCTTCAGAAAGATGAAGCTGCCTGCAGGCCCATCGGGAATTTCTGGCATTAAGGTGGAAAAGAAAGCCGTCACTTTTCTTGTTTTGTTTTGTTTTTTACCCTAAACTACCTAACCAGTTTCTCCCTCCTGTTTTCATTAATGTTGTCTCGTTATTAACCTTACAGAAAGGCCTGAACAAATAACCCAGACAAGATTCCAACAGCGTCAAGCAGTAAATGCATTGTGTGTTTGCAGCCAGAGGTAATCACTGAAATATCCCTTGAAGCGGAAAGAAAACCTCGTTCCTCCAAATGTGTGTCCTATTTATGGAACAATGAGGAGCTCAAACGTTGAGAAAATTGTATTCTTGTAAATACTTATTACGTAAATAATAAAACATAAAGTAAAATATAATTTGTTTGAAAATTTCTAAACAAAAGATTTTACTGTTCAGGGAATACCCTTTGCGCTTTGCACTATTAAATTAGCTCCTGTAATTAGTTGGGCTTTGTCATGCGAGCCATGTTCTTAATACATGAAAAGACAATGGGATGGGACTTCAGCAGTCTGATTAAGACAAGCAAGTCCCAGGACTCACAAGCTCTGGGACAGTGTGGCTGATGGCTGGAGCATCACATCTGTCTCAGGCTCCCCTCACTGCATGAGTATGTGAATATTGAGTAAAAATAGACGGGCACTTGGCAGTTTTGCAGTTGGGTTGAAAGTGTATGTACCAGCCTCACTTCCATAGGTTACAGCTCTGACTCAGACTTACTCAGATTTCTACATTAACCAACCTAAGAAATACACACTGCTAGGGCTTGGACATTAAGAAAAACTTATCTGTTCACTGTACATGAAATTTACCTGACTGAAATAAATTTGGGGATGAGTGCTATATGACATGCATGAGTGTGTGTGTGTGTATTCATGGGAGGGTATTCATGTGCATGAATATGTCGGTCAGAGATCAGCATTCGATGTTATTTCTCATGAGTTGTCCATCTTTTTCCTTTTGACACAGAGTTTCCCCCTGGCCTGGAACTCAATAATAAGGGGATCTGGTTCGTCCACGAGCCCCACACAGCCATCTAACTCTATGTCCCAGCAATAGAATTACAACCCAAACACCCCTATGCCCAGCTGTTCCTCAAATGTGGATCTGATGATTAAACTCTGGTCCTTGTATTTTCTTATTTCAATGAGTATTCGAAGTAGGTAGTCTGGGCAGATCATTTAAGAAGGCCGAACAAAATATTTGTAATATTTGTAACTTCATAGATCAGCAATCAATAAAATAATTAGCTTCATTACTTGTATCTTAAAACAGCTTTCTCCCTTAATTATTAAGAAAATAAAATAAAATTATACTTATAGACAGTACTTGACTTGCAGACTTCATGAAAAAGAAAAAAAAATGGCCCAGTAATTATTTGCTTGAATTTTGAGTAGCTTTCAAAGGCTTGCTTCTTCTGTGAACTGTCATATAATTCATTACTCTTTGCAAGGTATGAAATCTGAAATCAGTCTTCCAATTTTCCATCTAAAGTAATTGTGTGTTTGGGTTAACTTATCAACTAGTGCTGTAATATTTTGATTCTTTTATAACAAATGCTTTGTTTTGGAAGACATAAAAGATTTTAAAAAGTCACACTTTGAGAAAGAAAAGCCAATCAAATATGAAAAAAAAGACCAAAGCAAAAAAAAACAAAAAACAAAAACAAAACAGAAAAAACAGGCAAATGTGGTAATGTGATAGAAGCCAAGTGAAAGATGTTTCTAAAAGGAACCTGATCCTACAGTTGACATGACATTCATGGCTTCAAATGTATTCATACAAAGCATGAGTGTGTATTCCTCTTTCAAATTCCACTTAAATGACAATAATGAAATTTTAAAAGGTATGACAATGCATTTTAACTGAGGCAGGGAACAGAGCAGGTGAGCTGCCTCAATAAAACTGTGAAAAATGAAATGTACATCTCACCTACCGAAGAGACAGCCCCCGTAATTCACAGAGGGGCAGATGTACACAAGAAACAATTTTTACTATGAATCCCTGAAAGGAACCAATATCAGAGGTACAGCTCAAAGTGCCGGGATTTGATGAAGAGCTGGTTGAACATCTGTTTGAGGACAAACAAAATGTTCCCAGTTGCTTTCCAGTACCACACCTCCCAGGTTACCTCTACCTCACTCACAATTCTTTTTACCTGATTGATATTTACACGAACCCACATATATAGATCTATAAAATAGGTATGCAAATCAGAAATTTGATCATGAAAAATCATATTTTTATTTTAGCACAATTATTTGGAATACATATAATTTTGTCATTTATAAAAGATTAAAGAAAATCTGTGAATCTCCATGCTGATTAGGATGTGCTTTTTATTTTTATATAAAGAAGTAAATTTCAGCTGAATATTTGATATTGCAAGGCATGTTTTCCAACAGTTTTATTTTATGATCATGAATGTTAAGAAAACTTCCTTGAACAAAATGGCAGAGGTAGGTTTACCAGAAACATGTCAGTAACTGCTGGAAATTCTGCCCCAACCTTATGCCAAAATCTATATAGTTGACTTTTTAAAATTCAAATCAGCAACTTTAAACATTTTAAAACCAGAAACCTAACACAATACAGTGCAAAGGTCAAATGAGTACAGCTACTCGTTACACGCTAAGGGGTGATAGTAGAAAAGAAATGCTACATTTTTGTTTTCTTTTTTTTAATTAAAATCTAGTGAGTTTAT
Source organism: Pachyuromys duprasi (assembly GCA_028658305.1). NCBI lineage: Eukaryota > Metazoa > Chordata > Mammalia > Rodentia > Muridae > Pachyuromys > Pachyuromys duprasi. Next base: position 14,922,513 of record CM053767.1, read on the forward strand.
TTTTTAAGTAATTTATTTATTTTTATATTAATCACAGGTTATATACTTTCTATCCTGGCCGTAGGCCCCTCCCTCATTCCCTCCCACTCTCCCCATCCCTCCCTCATCTTCTCCCCGCCCCCTTCCAAGTCCACTGATAGAGGAGGACCTCCTCCTTTCCATCTGACCCTAGCTTATCATGTCTCTTCAGGGCTGGCTGCAATGTCCTCTTCTGGGATCTAGCTAGGCTGCTCCTCCCTCGGGGGGGCGGAGGGGGCGGTTGACAAGCCAGCCATTGGGTTCATAACAGAAATAGTCCCTGTTCCCCTTACTAGAGTACCCAGTTGGGTACTGAGTTACCATGGGCCACATCCGAGCAGGGGTTATAGTTTGTATCCATACATGGTCCTTGGTTGGAGAAACAGTCTCATAGAAGACCCCTGTGCCCTGATCTATTTGGTCTTTGTGGAGCTCTTGTCCTCGCCAAGTCTTACTAACTCCCCCTTTTTTTCATATGATTCCCTGCACTCTGCTGAAGGCTTGATTGTGGGTCTTAGTATCTGCTTTGATACATTGCTAGTTAGAGTCTTTCAGAGGCCCTCTGTGGTAGGCTCCTGTCCTGTTGCTTGTTTTCTCCTACATTCGATGTCCATCCCGTTTGTCCATCTAAGCGAGGATTGATCATCCCACCCTGGGTCCTCCTTCTTGCTTCTCTTCCCTAGGTGTATAGATTTCAGCATGTATCCCAAAAACAGAAAGAAACACTTGATATATACTCATTTATATAGACCTATAGGATAGGATGGACATTTTTGTTTTCTTAATTGAGCCATTAGGTTTCCACACAAATAGAAAAGCTGGTACAAAAAAATTACTGTGATTCAAATCCTATAATACCTTTAACCTGAGCAAAATTGTTTCAGAACACATGTGTTGGTGTTGCATGACCATGGAAACTGCTGATGTTGTGCCCACCAGAGCACAGGCTATAGTGAAGTCATGTGATACAGCACAGGCAAGTGCTGTCAAAACACTTCAGAATCGAATTGAATTAAGTTTCGGTTGTTGTGTGTTGGGAAATCTTTTAATGTTGCCAAAATTTGTATGGCACTCATATTTAGGTATAATGCCCTCTATAAATTGTGAAACCATGCCCTACTGAAAATAAAAGAAAAGAGAATTTCTGAGATTATTTGAAACAGAGCTTAATAGATTTTCCAGGTGGAACTGAAACTGAAGGTGAGATTGCAGACTAAAAGCACAGACTATGACATTAAAACATTTACCCTGCCAGCAGAATGCTTAGCCCTGTCGCTCGGTTACATTCTAGAAAGCTCCTAATGAAGCTCATTCTCGCCACTGAGGAAGAACAGTTCTGAGCCATGGAAAAAATCCTGCAAATGCCAAAGAAATAACTAGTTTCCTCAGTTTTTTCTACCTTGAGTTTAAAAACGAAAAAAAACATCAACAAAATGCGTTCTCAATCCCTCAGTCAACTCTACTTTAAAAAAAAAGGATGGTGAGAAAGTCGTGAACAGAAGTTGGCTTTTAATATAAACAAACAAAATAAGTATAATTTGGAAGAAACAAATATACTATATGGAGACTAAAGTAAATATACTACATGGAACACAGCACTGATTTCCTAAGATACAGACCCTGAAATTGGCTTGAGCATACTAAGTGTTTATTGAGATGTGTTTTAAGAGAAAACAAAATGAGAATGGGCAAGTCAAGAAAAAAAGCCAATACCAATTTAACTTCATAACAGCTTCATCTTCCAGCTCTGTCCCTAGGACAGCTCTTCAGAATCAGACCAAGTTAGCCCAAGATGAGCTCAGAGTCCTTCCATCTTTAGATATGTGCATCACCAAAAGGGAGGTGGTCATGGGAAATAAGTTCTTCTTTCAAGGATGAGCTGAAGTGTACATCAAGTGTTTATCATGAGCCCTTTAAAGAAACGAATGAATAGCTTCAGAGGACAGAACAATGGTGTCATTGCATCCAATGAAACAAGACAAGAAATAATATTAGTGTTTTGATGTGGAGAACTCTAAGAACAGAACAGGGCTCTTGAAATTTAAAAATATGAAAATTGAATTTTTAAATTTCACATATGAGGAGGAAGATGCACCAGAAAACCATAAAGTTAAATGAGAGATTTAGGGAACAGTTTGAACAACTATCTTAATTAGAGAACATTATCTAAATAGTAACAGCTTCTAGAAAGAAAGGCAGTAAAATGAAGGGAATAAAGTATCATGTAACATAAAAAAATAATACATACAATAATCACAGGGAACATTGTATTCTGGGATGAAAAGTTCCATTAAATCTCCTAGTAAAATAAATAATGGGGGTAAAGACCGTATTGGGGATAAAATTCAAAACTCTGGAAATAAAGAGATCCTGAAAGCTTCCAATGGGAAATAAGGAAATCCCACATGTGGGGCGGTCACTGAAAATAGCCTTGGACTTCAGAGAAGTAAAAAAAGAGTAAGGTGACACCACTAAAATCTCAAAAGGAAGTGACTCTCATCCAAAGTGAAGATAGAGAAAGATTCATTTAGTGTTCTTAAACTGTAACTGGAGGATAAATGACAGAGGAAAACAGAAAGAGGAGGAGTAGGGAAAGTAGGAAGGGGAGGAGAAGGAAGAAGAAGAGGAGGAAGAGGAGAAATTGGGAACAAAAGCACAATGGCCAAGCATAGAGACAACCCTACTTTTCCCACTGGAGAGAAGATTCAAACTAAAAGATTAGCACTGGGTGTCCATAAGAGCTTGCTTAACATAGGGCAAGCTAAAAAGTGGTAAATGTGTCTAACAAATGAGGAAATAGGAAGTGTGTATAGTGATATAGAAAGAGACGTTGAGACCAGGGTCCTTTCTTTGAAAAAGGAAGTGACAAAATTTGTCTAAAGCTTAATCACACATGTATAAGAAAGAGTATCGTGAATGTGTTTTTGGACATCTTTTTAGATGTTTTATCATGACAGAAAAAAATAGCAAAACAAAAAATTACAGTGTTCACAACAAGAGTTGAAAAAGGCTAAAACATGCTGATGGGCTGTTGTCACTCACATGAATACTACTGTTCTGTTAACCTCTACTATATTCTTGCATTGAATTAATGAAAATAATATCTTAATGTTTCATAATAATGATTGCATCCAATCATGTTGAAGCATTTGCCTTAATAATGCTAAATTTAATGTTCTTTATCATATCTGTTTCATAATACCAGGGAAGTAAAAATATATAGTAAGTCAATGGTGTCTACCCTAAAGTCTTCTTTATTTAATTCCAATTTTTAATAGTTACTGTTTTTTCTGGTCTTTGATAAAATACAATAACATTAGTTTGCTCAAACATTTTACCTTTTTGTTTTGTTTTGTTTTGTTTTTTATCTTAGTTCGTGTCTCTTTGGCCACCACTAAACAAGAAGGGTCCTCTGGCTTCTAGATAAAAGTCATTTTAATTTTTATTTCCTTGTGAGATCTACATCTATCCTGGATGTAAGGATGAAGGGTTGAAGGATTATCATGTTCTTCCACTATAATTGATGTTGATGTCAGCAAGTATACGCTCTTCATACATCAATCTGTCACGTATTGTCACCCAAACTGAGTAAACAATTAAAAAGAAGGCTTTTTACAATCACTTTAATAGGCTTCTTGTTCATTCATTTCATAAAAAGAAACTAATGCTGACTTGTGAAAATAAACTGTCCACGCTCCTTTTAGAGTGATACATCAAGGAGACCATTGCAAGCATTCCTGGAACCTATAATTCCTTTTCTCCTAATAGAGAAACAAGGAAGACCCATGTGAAGAAAAGGCTCTTGTCTGAGTTCCTGGGATGACACAGAAGATTTTCAAAGTTCTTTAAATTGCACATTTAAAAAGTGCAGGAATCCTGTGCCCTCACTGGAGCGAGTGTGTGTGTGTGTGTGTGTGTGTGTGTGTGTGTGTGTGAGAGTGTATGTGTGAGTGTGCGTGTGTGTGAGTGTATGTGTGAGTGTGTGTGTGTGAGTGTGAGTGTATGTGTGTGTTTGTGTGTGTGTGTGTGAGTGTATGTGTGAGTGTGTGTGTGTGTGTGTGTGTGAGAGAGAGAGAGAGAGAGAGAATACACCACCTCCCTCAGGTGGTCAACAGAAATTAATTTCTTGTTTACAGAGCTCAGTTGTAGTTTACTTCTAAAGACTGAACAGTTATGTATAATGTCTGCTGGGTTGGATCTGTCTTCATTAGTAAGTTTCTCAGCCTGAGTGAGGGAAGGGGCTGATGACACTGAGGTGTGCTGTATTTTGACTCCATTGCTTACCCAGACACTCCAAATGCTTCACAGAGTTTGACAACTCAGGTTTATATCTTATTAATGCTAAGACTTCTTTCCACCCCTCTTGTGTTCTTACATCAAATCTTGCACCAATTTCCCTCCCCCCCCGAGGCAGAACCATTCATTCCGGCTTCCTGAACAAGCTGGCCTTTTTGGTGATCGTGTATCATAGGCCAAAAACGGCTTCATAATGTCATTTCCTAAGCACAGCTGAACCCTGTGTTTCCTCAGTTCAACTGTGACAAGGAGGGACGACGTAACAGAGACTAGGAATTAAACCCAGGCCCCGGCACCTGTAAAGCAAGTGTTCCACTGCTCAGCTACACCCGCAGCTCTGCAGGTAGCTTTTCATTTTTAAATATTTATTTTTACTACTTTCAATTACGTGCCTGTTGGTGGGGGGCTTGCTTATGAGTGTGGTGCCCACTGAGGCCAGAGGTGCAAGCGCCCCCGGAACTGAAGTCATCCTATAGGTTGGTTGTGAGCTGCCTAAAGTGGGTACCAGGGCTAATCTCCGGTCTTCTGCAAAATAGTATGTTCTCTTAACCTCTGAGCCATCTCTGCAGCTGCCCAGTCTGCTTTTCCCATGAATGACAGTGAGCACTGTCAGAATTATGTGCAGTTAGATTATCTTTAGAGAACTCTATTCCAAAACTTTGTTTTAATGGACACTAGGAAGAGTTGCTATTTTAAACCACCGAGATGAACTTAGCTCTAATCATTTCCAGAGTAAACTATATCAACAAGGACATCTGAAGAGCATTAACTTGGATAAAAACTTATCCATTGAGGTTTATATCATTTTTATTTGTATGAAGTTTGTGAGTGTGTGCGTATGTGTTATATGCATGTATGGTGGGGTGGACGCTAGCACCTGCATGTGGAGGGCATATCATGATATCAGCTGTCTTCTACCTTTTACCACCTTATTTCCCAAAGCTGGCTCTGGCTCTCTCACCAATTCGGCTAGACTGCTAGGGTGGCCAGACCCTGAGCTTCTCTTGTCTCTGCCTTCCAGTACTGGGATCACATCTGAGCACCACACACACGGCTTTTCTACAAGGCTAATAAGAATCGGAACTCATATCCTCATGCTTGCTCAGCAAGTATTTTAGCTATTGAACCATCTGCTCCACCAAATACAATCTATTTTGTGTCCTGTTCCCTCCTTGGATTACTGGAAAGAATAAGAGAACTGAAACCACCAATGTCAGAGCAAAACCCAACAGAGCTTTGTTGCTTTTAATGGTCTAAATATTGCATATCTAAAATTCTCAAGTTTATTTAAATAATCAGCTAAATCAGATATCTGGAGACTATTTTTTTTAGCTTTTCCCATCCCCTCCTAGTCCCGGTCACAAGATAAACTAATTGTTATACAAAAATAGCCTATCTGGTATTTTGGCTCCACAACTAACTTCTCAATGAAACCAAACCCCCAGGAACAACAACAAAAAAAGTCTTCATATTCATATTCACACAAAACTTCATAACCTCTGAGTAACAAAGAAGCCAAGAGTGGAGAGTTGTAGAGCCTCCTGGGTGCTCTAATCCCCAAACAGATGAAATGACAGCAGAACCTCATTCTTTCACACCATAGTCTACTTCTAAATTGGACCAGTCTCTCTTGACAGGGTTACTTGTGTTCAATTACTGCTCAGTGCTGAGGTTTGGAGACAGCAGTGCTATAGACGACATTAAACATGTCAATGTTTGTAGTTCTATTGGCTGAAGACAATATGTTAATATTATGGGTGGGTCATTTGAAGTGACTTAGGACAGCTGCCTCAATGTCACACATACAAATGAATCCTTTTGATGTCACACCATACAAGAGCCCACTTGTCTGTGTTAGAGTTGCTGTTACAAAGAGGAAATATGGTTGGGGATGACGGGCAGGACCATTCAAGCTTGGATGTACAGTGAGGAAGAAGTCTTTTTAGTTACATCACACTTTAATGAAGTCTTTTTATTCTACACAAGAGATCTGTGAGATCCAATGGGTCTTGATATTGTTTCTACTTTACGAGAAGGGAAACTTAACTTATATTAACATTCAGGGAACCAGTATCTTGGTTTATTTTTGTGTGTACCATGCTATATAGGAAAGTTTGGTTAAGGCCTGCATTGCTCTGGGGATCTGGGACTGAGACAGACGTAGTTTTCCTCATTATATGGGTAGAACACCATAATGAAATTTCCACATTTTGTTAAATTGAAGGTCATAGCAGCCAAACAGATGTCAAACAGTACAGATTCAAACTTCACACCCCCAAACGTCTGGTGCCTCTTGTGAGATTCGTCATGCTTAACCAGCAGAGAGTATAGATGCTTCTAAAGTGAGACTGTTCTTTTGTTCTCCATGACTAAGATGCTTTGCATTGGAAATCCTAACTTAGGCTAGAAGATCTACATGTTGTGTACTGTCTCTGCACCCAGCTCTCCTCCAAATCTGTTCTTGAGGGTAACCTAGAAGATACAGGTAAGTGGAGTGAGACAGAGGAAACACAGGAAGAAAAATATCTCTGCCAGGTCAATGTTCCAAAGACAGAAGCCAGGTTTTGAGACCCGGGAATTTGCAAGTTCAGCCAGTTCCCGTGGTTCATTTTTTTCATAGAGAAACAATAGTTCTCACCTAGTACCTTGTAGGTTTTACTCTTATGTTACCAGATATGCTCCTGGTAACAGTGGTGACAAGATACATGGCTAGAAATTCTGCTGGGTTCTAAGACAGACATCTGAAGGCAAAAGACAAATAGCATTCATTAACTCACCATAGGAGATCACAGTCTCCCTGACACACTGGGACCTGCTCAGTTACTTTGGTTTCCATGAAAATACCTGACCATAGCTGTGTACTTAGAGTAGGATTTAAAATCCACTCACAGTCCATTTGTTTTAAAGTAGCAAATCATGGGCTTGATTTTCCATATGCTTCTCATCTCTGGGTCTACTCACCAACTGACTATAGTGTGTTCATCTGCTGCTTTGCAGGATAGATGAAACTCATAATTCCTTGGTAACCAAAGCAAGGAAACTCCTCATACCTTCCAAATAACCTCCTCCTTCCTTTTACCTTCAAATAATGGGAAAGGGGGACAGATTTTTATGTGAGAGTGAACAAAGGCCAGAATTGCAATTTAAGCCTGTGAGCTGATAGAAAGATGGAAATGAAAAGAATGTTACATGCTATTCAGTATTTTTTTTTAAACAAGATAATCTCTCCTCACGGTGGTTTGCCAAGGCAAATTATACATTTTTACATGAACTTCTCTCAATTGTAATTTTTGCCATAAACCAACTCCATAAAATTAGCAAGGGCAGGAGAATTACCACTAAGTTCAATTAGCCTCTTGATGTCAGAAATTGCCAGGCTCAGTAAATGCCTGTTGGTAGCTAGCTACCTCTCAATGTAAGGGAAGGCACAAGAGTCCTTACGGCACATCTGATGTGCTTCATCTTCTATTTACATTTTTTATACCACCAACCTTTCCCAGCTTGTTCAAGCTTTTTGTTTGTTCATTTGTTTATTTGTTTGTTTGGGTTGAGTTGAGTTGGGTTGGGTTGGTTTTTAAAAAAGGATTTCTCTGGAAACTCACTCTGTAGACAAGGCTGGTCTGGAATGCACAGAGATCTGCCTGCCTCTGCTTCCCAGATTCTGGGATTAAAGGCGTATTCCACCAGTGCAGTGGTAGTTCTATTCTGCACTGATTAATCTCATCCTAATATCCTGGCAACCCTTTCTTATACCTTTCTTCCACATTCTCCCTGACTTGCACATGTCACAGAGAAATTTTCAGCACAAGTGTAGGAAAAGTTCAAGCCATTACACTATTCTCCAAGAACTATCTATACGCACTGGGGGTTCATTCACCTACATCAACAAACTGAATTTGAGGACAGCAAATGACTTTCATTCTCTCCGAGCTTACCCATTTCCACACTGAGAGCCACTTCTGAAAAGAATATTATAAGAAGTTCCTGTTGTAGATAATGGAATGTGATTCTTCTGTGGTATGTTGGTATGTAACAATGATTAGGGATAATCCATCCTAAAAATTATTCTTTGGGGGCTTGGTCTGGACCTCACAGTGCCTACCTACCAAAGTCCGACGTCTTTGTGGCTAGCCATGTTCTTAGGTCTTCCTACTTACTCCGCAAGCAAAACAGAATCCTGCCTCCTCCCACCTCAGGGCTCTCTCTGAAAGCAAAATCACTGGAAAACAAAAATAAAAATAGTAATTAGCCACAGCAGCAACAAAAACCTTCTCAGGTGCCTATTGCACATTACAAATAATTGTGGTAGAAGGAGCGGATATTTGGGCCTCACAGAAGAGAGAAACTTACTGTTGCTACCCTCCATGTTCTCAGGGAGTGTAGTGTACATTAGCTTTTATTCATGGCAGACTCCTGAACATGGAACCCTCTAATACATGTTAACACCCGTGTTAAGATTGTGATTTGAGCACTCTGTTTCCTAGATGGTGTAGATCTGACCATTGTCTTAGCCACTCTCTTGCCAACAGTGCAGCAAAAACAAATATTTGAAAAGCAAGGGGAAGGTAATAAGCCACCCATCTCAAATGCTGGACCCATTATTGCATATTTCCCTCTTAAGTCTGGGAGCAGTGGAAAAATTCTATTAGCCAGGGGAAGCCTTGTGAACTGGAATAGTGACTGAAGTTTTCCTTAAGCCACTGCGAATTCCAGATGCTCTCTGGAGAAATTACATTTGAAAGAGTACCAAACCCACTGTTGTTCTTTAAATTTCCCACAGTGTTACAGAGTACAGGTGCTTTCATATGGCTAGAAAATGTCCTGAGGAAAGTGCTTATGCCACAATGTAGCAGCACCCTTAGAAAAAAAATGAAGCCCTGGAAGTCAATTGTGCTGAGTGTCCCTCTCTAGTTCAAGCTCCTGACTTTTGGTCTCCTCAGGAAAACAGACTGACTCAGATGCCAGTATACGTATTTATAAAGTGTCACCAATTTAGAATCTACAAGATTCTAGACCCAAAAACAATAACAGTTATAAAATCAATCTCATTTTTGTAACTGAAGATTGATTCTAAGAAAAAAAATAGAGTTATTTGCTTTTTTTTTTTAATAACATAGCTAAATTTTAACATCACGAAACATGCTTTGGTTTCAGAGATTTCAAAAAATGTGAAAGACCTTAAAGATTAAAGTGATGGGAAAGAATGGTGGGATTTGCTTGATTTCCACCTTCAAGCCCTGTTTCTGGAATACCACAGCTGTAGGCAGTATCCCTCCATCTATCTAAACGGAACCCTGGGAAACATACGTTCTATTTAGAAAGTTCTAAGAAAGGGAGAAAACCTTATTTATAGAAATATTTTATTTCAGGGCTGCTAAGATGACTCAACACCTAAAGCCACCTGACATCAAGCTTGATAACCAGAGTTTAATCCCAGGACCCACAGAGTGGAAGGAGAGAATTCCCACAGCTTGTCCTCTGACCCCTGCATAGCACACATGTACTCTCACACAAATAAAAAGACACAAAATAAATAAGAACAATATTGGTTTAAATTTTGTTTTGTTTTGTTTTAAGTTCTTTACTTTCAAAATGAGTGACGAGTCAGGAAATATTCTGGGTTCCCCCACCCCCACCCCAAATAAAGAAAACTAGCCAAACTGTTATACTCTGATTCACGTTTTGATTAAAATATTTTTAACTTCCTTCACCTTAAAAAGGGATGAAGCAAACTCGGAGAAGGTAATCTATCATACAATATAAAACCGAGAGTACATTGATGACAAAAGATGCCAACTTATTATTTCTTTGTCCCAGAAAATGAAGGGTGATAACCTAGTACCTGGAAGAATTTCATATATTCTATTCATAAGTATGTCCCACAGAAGTAGCAATGATGAGGACAAGGGGACAAAAAGAGCTGTCGAGAAGGAGAAAAAAATAGTCAAACATTTTCTCCTTTTGACTAGAACTAGGTTAAACCAGAGGGCAGATGCCTGCTCAGGTTTTGCATGATGCCTTGCAGTCTGTGTGGTAGGAATCACATAACTACCACAGACTCTCCTCAGATTTTTTTTTCAAAGATTCTGCTTGGGGGTTCTGCCACTGATGAGAAAGACAGATGGCCTACAAAATTAGTGTTTCTCTGTCACATAACTCCTGGAGTAACCCTCAAGAACGGACCAGCAAGCCATTGCTCTAAATATCTCTTTTTGTCAACGTGACACCTTAGGAACACCCCTGCCTCCAACACGATGACAGAAGTTTGGCTCCTCAGCTAAACTTAATGAAGGAGAAGTAATTCAGAGCATGAAAACTGAGAAAAGAAGGTGCTAACTAAACAAAAACTGCTTACGCATATTTTCTCCTTAATTCTGATCAAGTGATTCACTCACTCCAGGAATGTCACCATCTACTTTGGTGTCTCACTGAGTACTAGTGGAAAACATTTGAACTCTGGACAATAAACTGAAGACACGGTTTCTCAAGCCCTCGTCTGAGAGACTACAACATAAAAGAATCTCCACTTAATAGTATTGTCATTCCCTTCACTCTTGTGACAAGCTGTTTTATGACTATTCCTTCCCCAGTTCTCACAATAAAGGCTATAATGGCAAACTAAAAGAAAAACAAACAAACAAAAAAACCTGTTGGTTTCAATTTTTCTTAAATCGGCTGCAGTTCAACAACATGAAATAATTAAAAATAGCTGGGTGCTTAATGTTCGGTAACCTGTCAACATCAGTACCACGTTGTAGTGAGGTGAACCCATTCCAGCAGTGTCCTCACCTCAGCCCTCAGTTCTGTGAGGATTTCGGGCTGCATCTTTCACTTACCTTGGGTTCCTCCCCTCTATTAGCACAAATGCCTCCGTTCTTAAAAAATATCTGAGTGAGTCTTGAGAGAACAGATTCAACCTAAGTATGGCTTTTGCGCCTATATCGTAATCAAAAAATACCTACAACAATTTTCGATGATTATCTCATTTTTCTCCTCAGAATAAACTCTACTGGAGTTAAGCAGATTTTTGAAAGCTCTTTGGTGGTCCTCCTTCTGAAGTAATTGCAACCCTGAGCAGGCAGCACCAATAGCTGGGAAGGAGGTAAATGTTCCAATGGCTACTACAGTAGAAGACAGTCTGCTTGGGAAAACCACCTAGAGTATCAAAATAGCATCCCCACAGGCTGGGAGTCACTTCATCCGAAAGGATACCCATGGGCATTGCATCAAACTTTCCCTATGATTCTACAGTGACTCATTTAAAAGAAAGAAGGGGGCAGTTTTCACAATTGTTTTCACTTAGCATATTATTTCACCCGTTTCTCTTATTAAGATAGATTTAGGTCGGTCAGTAAAGCCAACACTGGAAGAATTCTGGGAGTGTATCTAGTTTGTGCTTTGTCTGCATCCTTGAAGGTGCACATCACTTCATAAACCTGTTTAAAAAAAAAAAGTCACTTTTGAGTCAGGAGGTTCTGGAGGGAACAGGCCCAGACTAGTGTGACTAGCCGAGGACACATTTTTGACTTGCAGTAAAGTTCACCTGCCCTCCGACTTTAAGGTACAAAGATACCAATAAGTACCGTGACTTCCTTAAGGGAATACAGTAGGCAAAGGAACAAAATGTGATCAGAATGCAACTCAAGGACTCACATTCCAAGGTCACAAGGCAACCACTGCCACGTGAAAAGTACAACTATTTCTTTTT
>CM053767.1:14935034-14964548 GCA_028658305.1 Pachyuromys duprasi
CGAGGACACATTTTTGACTTGCAGTAAAGTTCACCTGCCCTCCGACTTTAAGGTACAAAGATACCAATAAGTACCGTGACTTCCTTAAGGGAATACAGTAGGCAAAGGAACAAAATGTGATCAGAATGCAACTCAAGGACTCACATTCCAAGGTCACAAGGCAACCACTGCCACGTGAAAAGTACAACTATTTCTTTTTTTTTTCAAAAAAATATTAATAAATCTAATTTTCCATAGAAAGTTTTGAAAGAAACTGAGTTATAATGGTATTTTGGCCATGTAGAGTCTAAAACTTGATTTACAGTGTGGAGTTATTATAAGTATCCATTTTTGTGGGGGTTTTGTTGTTTTGCATAATGTATGGTGAAAGGATTTACAAACCGAAGAGAAGAGGAGAAATAAGCTAACTGTACAATAGCCTATGAAAGGGGTACCAAGAGAGAAATGAAATAACAATACACAGAAAAATAAAAGACCCCAGGCTGACAAAAGGAAAATAAAGAATAAAAGAAGAGAGCTGGAAAATTAAACACAGACTCTAGAATAAAAGAAAAATGCAGTAGCATGGACAGAAAAGCTAGTAGGATGGGAGGATTCCAGGAAAAAATACCATAGAAAATGCATCACAAGAGAACAGAAGGTAACAGCACAAAGGAGGCATGTGAGTAGGTGTGCAAAAATTATCTGTCTCATTTTATAGTACAAACGAGAAAGGGGATTGTGCTTCCTTTATCATGGGTTTGCATCTGACATGCTCTTAGGTTGAAAAGTCTATTTCCTTCCTTCTCACTCACACATGCAATACTGGCATCTGCTGAAGAGCCTCCTGTGTCTACCATCTCCCTGAGACACCAGAACAAGGACCAGCAATGAAGAAGGGCCTTCCGTTTTTCTTGTCCGATGCAAAATATCAAGAGACTAAGAAAGCTTTCCCAGCTTGGTGGCTATGAGTCACTGCAGCATGAAGAACGGCTTCTTTTGAAGCCAGGGTTTCAGCCTAAAAATCTTCTCCAGCAAGCAGTGCCCAGAAGGGTAGCCTTCTGGGGGAGCATCTTTCCTTGAAATGTCACTATGGAAACTAAACGTAATACTGCTGACTTAGTTCTGGCCATTCTCAGGCTGTGGCTCCTTTCCTGCTTTTTAAAAACAATCTCAAGGAAGCCAAAAAGAATGCCACTGAAGTTTTTTCTTCTACAGATCACACATTAACCAGGAAAATCTTTACAAAGACAGCTCAGGTCATGGGAATGGGTAAAGCTGGCTTGCAGTGATAAGGCTGTGAGTGTGAGGTCCGCTAACCGTTGGCATCACCTTCTCTGCTGCAGTATGCCACGTACTGTGCATTCAAGGTGTTATCACAAGCACCAATTTAACAACAATTCAAGAAATGCGACTTGTCATGTACAGTCTCCATGAAGTGTTCGTTTGGTTGGTTCACATTTGTGGTTTTGCAATGTGTTTACATCCTGGATCTTCTTCAAAGAAGTTGGGAGGTTTACTTAGCAGATCAAAAGGCAAAGGACAAGACATAATGGTTGGGACAAAAAGCTCTATCACAAGTAATGTTCATTCATAAAAAGGTAAGACTAATTCATACTTTTGTGAGTAATCTCTGAAAATGAAAAATGACACTTCTTACATGATGACCTACGTAATTAGTAGGAACAGCAATCAAGAAATCAGCCTCATTTCTAGCATTTGTTCCTAAAGCTCTATCAATTGAAAACACTTTCTCTACATTTACCAATGACATGATATTCAATCATGAATGTGCTTGATTGTTGGATTTTAGAATAAAATCCTCTACAGGGTTCCTTTGGAGTGTGGGTCAAATGCTGAAAAAAAGCCACAGAGAACTTACCAACAGAACCCATACAGACATTGATTCTGAATTCTGCAGGAGCTCAGAGGACTGGGGTTTCCAGTGTAAGAATTTCTGGGGCTTCATCATCCAGTATAAATATTCACTGATAAAGAAAAACATGCTTTTTTCCCCACAAGATAACCTGTCCCTAAACCTCAAGCCCACCCATGGCTGCCTATGAAAAGGTCCATATTATCTTTCTGAAACCATCCAGTTTACATCCCACTGTAAATGGGAGGCTCTGACCCAAATCCAAACGGAAACAAAAACCATCCAGAGCCTCCTTGCTTTACAACATCACAGACTTCTGAATAATATGCTTAGACTGGGCTAAGCTGGAGTTTTTTCAGACAGAGCTTGGAACCAAAGTCACCAGGAAGATCTTAGCTTCCTGATTAGAAGTTAGCAAAGTTAGCCTGAAATGCATGTCTGAGATGAGAGAAATACAACTAGCCTCACACACACGGCTAGTGTGTGAATGTCAGTAAACACGATTCTGTGAGGTACTACTTGAATGTATTCGAGAAACATTCATGACTGAAGACATATTTATCTGTAAATCCCAGGAGCAGCACCTCCTCAGTGGTCACTGACCCCCATGTTTATTTTTTCAGGCTTACTACAAGAGAGAAAGTTAATGTTTTGGAACCAGAATAATGGATTTTCCAGGTAGTAGCTGTCAGCGCATTGCGCAGATCGAATCCTTCTTGGTGAATAAGCTCTGTCTTGGTTTCTTTACTGTTGCTGTAAAATAAAAACACTCTGATCAAAACCAAAACAGTTGAAGGACAAAGGGATTATTTTACCTCACCGTTCAAAGCACGCACCATCATGGTGGGGAGGTCAAGGCCGAGGGAGGGGCAATAGGAGTTTGCATCACAACCGCAATCAGAAAACTTCCTGGGAAGAAAGCATGGTGATTCTCAGTTCCTCCTCCATGTCACACCACAGTCCAAGATCCCATCAGGGATTAATGCTGTGGCTGGCTCTTCCCATCCCAGTTAATGACTTCAAGATAACCACTCCCGCCCCCGCCCCCATCCCCCATAAGCATACCCAGGGACCACTTCTCAGGTGATCCTAGATTCTGTCATGATAATCATCAAACCTGAGCATCACAAGCTCTGAAAACAGAGCCCCATTGAAAGGAGAGCAAAGCGATGAAAAAATACATTTTTCCCAGCACCCATGAGGTCCATCATGCTATTAACACAGCCACCGTCCATTAGGTTTAAATAATACACAGATACCTCTCCCAATGTGTGATCACCTCTGCATCCCACAAAATGATGAGTTAAAGTCCTAGGCCTTGGTGTTGGGGGAATGTGTCCTCACAGTGAAACTGGGTCTTTGCAGATGCGATTAAAATGTAAATGAAGATGAAGGCCATTCTGGAATATGATGGTCACTTAATCCAACATGAGAATGTTCTTGTAAGAAGCCTCTGGACTGGAAGAAATAAAACTGTCTCCCTCAGGCAGAGGTATAGAAATTTAGCAGCCTAATTAAAAAGTATTCTCAGGCTGTGATCAGGAGAGCGCAAATGCTACTTGGCCAAGACTAGTAGGAACAAGAAAGACAGCCAAGACCAGAGTTGTGCCCTGGTGAGACAACCAAAATTGTCGATGTCCTCCATTCACTCTTGCTGTCAGATGTCACGAAGAAGATGGAAGAATTTTCCCATGAGCAGTCAACCTCTGAAATGAAGTTGTGAGGTATTTCATTTTCTCTAAAACTCAAGTGGATCAAATTAAGACAGAATGACTCTCAAGAGTAATGCTGAGGTCAGTTCTAGAAAAGATACTGCTGCCTACATTGGAGAAAAAAAAAAACTTCTAGCAGCTGCAAGACATTCAGTCCTTTAATACTATCACCTGTTGGAAGAAAAAAAAATCATCCTGTTCTTTAAATCTCTCTCTCTCTCTTTCTCGGCCTCCCCCACATTGTCCTGTCTTACATCACACACATCTAATATTTTCACACAGTACCATCACAAAAATTACTCAGAAATCTAAGAATCGCCTCTAAAGAAAATGTGAAGCTCAGCAATATTATAAATCCATATGTTACCAACAAGCTCATTAGATAAACAAGGACGAGCAAAACTACGTTTTGTTCATTTTAAAACGGAGAGGTTTTTCTAAAGTGGAAGAAAGTTCTTAACTGCCAGTAACCAGGGAGTGACAGTACACTCCTTGATGCACTACTGGCACCAATATGGGGTAAACATGCTTGGCAGCTGGATGGCTGTCTGGAAGCCACACATGGGGGCTTCCATGTTGACACAGCTACAGTGACTCATTAACAGCAGCCCAGCCTTGGAATGCCACTAAAATGGGAATTCTGGTTTCACATCAGGTCCTTCCAGCCACACCAGCACACGTGGCTAACAATCATCAACACATCACTTTAAAAACACTATGTGTAAGACACAAAATGTGGAGTGCATTGCCTAAGAAGTTAAATCAGACATTAATAAGCCTGAGGTGGTGAGTGGATACAGACTGACAATTTGAGTGGTCTCTTTCCACTTTACTGTCTGCGATGTGGTGGTGTGCAGATTGGTTTAACAAGTTTATAAGCAAATCAATCTGCCTTTGGCAACTAAGAGATTAATCCAGCTAAATAAGGAATGCATAACCCACTAAAAATGGTTCTTAGCATTAAAAAAAAAAGCTTCAGAGTTTTGCAGTTACATCTTATGTTATCATTTAAATTATAAAATGTACACTTTACCCTTAGAATTAAAAAAAAAATGACTCGAAGTAAAACTAATAAAACACCTCCTTTCAATTTCTTTCATTATCAAAAGTTTTACCTAATAATCCCAATGAATTTGCAATGTTTGGACTGAAACTCTTTAGGGAAGTGTTTTACCACTGTGAATTCATTTCAAATAAAAGGCTACCAGATCTTTCACAGTCAAATCAGATCTCCCAAGAACATGGATAATGGTGTCGTCTGTGTGGCAGCCTTCTTAAGAGTTTCCCTTTAAGTTCATAAATCTCTCTATGATGTTTCTAAGATATTTTATCATTGATGAATATATTCACAAGACTTCCAGTCAGCACCTTTGCAGATCCTCCAGGAGCATCTAGAATTATAAGGATTGTGTAGCATCATTGCCTCTATTTTGCAGGTGAAGTATCTGAGACTGAAAAATTCAATCACATGGCTCCAAGCCTTAGGAGATCAGAACCACAAGACAAGAAACCTCTTAAAACCTCACTGGAGCAAGCACATCTCAATGTTACAACGATTTCCCAGCACAAGGCCCTGAGGCTGAACATCAACACAGCTAATCAATTATTAAATAAAATAACAAATCAAGATTGACCTTCCATACAGTATCCAAATCATCAAGATATGACTTTTCTTCCCATTATGCATAGCTCAAAGAATTTGGGGCCCAAGATTGGAAGAAATAATTTGATACTGGCCTCCTCACTAGCTCAGCTTCTCACTTTGTCCTGACAAACAATTGTTTCTATTTCCTCTGTAACTTGTTCGTCAACCTTAAGCAGCCAGTTATGACCATCTCTCTATTAATTTTCATTGTTTTATTAATTCTTATTTTTTTTGAAGGGTAACATAAATGTCTATTGGTCACCTCTCCATCTTGTGGCCACAATCTACTATCTCTCCTTTGTGACAGCCATCCTAAGTCCATCAGAATATAGGACCATGGCTTCACACATCACTGTCCTATCTACCTTTCACACACATTCTCAAGCTAAAGACAAGTTTTGCTTCCTTAGAGATTATAGTAAGTATCAATGCCCTTTTCCACATAGTTTCTTTGAAAAAGACATAATTGTGCTTATTCATTTGGAGGTTTGGTGTGTATGTTTTGCTGTGTTTTTTGGGTTGATTTTGGGGTTTTGTTTCTTAGTATAATTCACAATGTGTCAGCACACCATGACTTTATTTTCTCTTCAGAAAGTCACACAGTTTCACTCAGTGATAGCATTAAGATTCTTGGCATGAGGGAACATGTTCTACCATCACATTTACCCTGTCTGCTGCCAAAAGGAGAAAAGAATCAAAGAGGAAAAAAATCAGCAAATAAGTTCACTATAACATATCAATAGCAATTACAACAGAATACAAGAGCAGTTGGTGGAAAAGACAAACAGTAGTGAGTAGGAATGCTAGGAGGTGTCTGTCTTCCTTTCCCAGCACTCAGGAGCACACACTGGCCATCTGGGTCTACAGTCAGGTCTCTGTCATCAAGAGAATAGAGAGAGGGAGGGAGGGAGGAATTGGATGAGACAAGATATTAAGAAAGTAGGAAGAACAATAGGTAGGTAAGAGAGAAGGAGAGATGGGTCTCAAAAACCTCATATCTGACCTGCACTTGGGTCTACCCTGAGTTCCAAGATAAAGGTAATTATTATAGCAGGAGAAGTAATAATTCCAATAGTAAATAACGAAATTCCTGGAGAGAAGAGCACAGGGAGCAATGGCAACGATGGGTGACTACTAATTAAGACTATTTCCTTCTTATGTTAGCAATGGTACCGATGGGTGACTACTAATTAAGACTATTTCCTTCTTATGTTAGCGCCTCTTTACACCTCTTTAATTACAAAGGGATCCTACTGAAGGCTTGTAAACAAATCAGGGAAGCATGTGTCATTCATTCTCAAATGGCTTTGTGGTGTTTTAGTCAGTAACTGAAAATTGTTGGTGCCAAAATTAAGAATTTCCCATCCGCTAGAAATATTTAGGCTAGGCTTGGTGGCTTAGGTCTATAAACCCAGCATTCAGGTCTCAGAGACAAAGGACTGGAAATCTTTTCTCTCTCTCTTTTTAAATTAATTAATTCAATTTACATCTCGATCATAGGCCCCTCTCTCCGCTCCTCTCAGTCTCAGCCTCCCTCTTGCATTTCCTCTCCCCTTTTCTTCAGAATAGGGGAGTCCCCCTACCCAGACACCCCAGCTCATCTATTCACATGAGGACTGAGTTTATCTTCCTCCCCTGTGGCCTTGTAAGGAAGTCCCATTGGGGGAAGTGATCAAAAAGCAGGCAACATAGTCTATCTCAGAGATATCGCCCACTCCTTTAACTAGTGGGCCCATGTGAAGCCTATGATGTCCATCAGACTTATCTTCTTGGGGTCTTTGTGCATTGTGGTATGTCTATCCTGTACTATAGGACTAAAGCCCACTTATACCTGTCAGAATGGCCAAAACCAAAAGCTCAAGTGACAACACATGCTGGTGAAGATGTAGAGAAAGCAGAACACTCCTCCATTGCTGGTTGAAGTGCAAACTTACACAACCACTTTGGAAATCAGTATAACGCTTTCTCAGAAAATTGGGAATAGCCATACCTCAAAACCCAGCTATACTACTCATAGGCATACGCCTGTAAGATGCTCCACCATAGTAGGACATTTGCTCAACCGTGTTCATAGCAGCTTTATTCATAATAGCCAGCATCTGGAAACAACCTACATGTCCCTTAATGGAAGAATGGATAAAGAAACTGTGGTACATTTACATAATGGAATACTACTCAGCAATTAAAAATGAGGAAATCATGCAATATGCAGGCAAATGGATGGCACTAGAAAAGATGATCCTGTGTGAGGTAACACAGACTCAGAAAGACAACATAGTATGTACTCACTTATAAGATGACTAGAAATTTAAGGTTAGCCTGGGCTTCCAGCCACCAGCCTTGTGAACATAGGGAGAGTCATCTGTAAATAGACAAATAAATACGTAATACATATTTGAATGATAAAAATGAAGAAATGTCCGTGATGCATATACAAATTCTACAAGAAAAAAATAAATAAGAGTTATGAATGCTAATAGCTAGAAAATAAGAACTAACAATTTTGACTAAATAAAGGAAGGCCTGACTAAAAAATGTGGTATGTTCTTTCTGCCATCTCCTTCCAGTCCCACCCTCCCGCCCTCCTCCTTCTTCCTCCTCCCTTACCCTAGTCCATTGAAAAGGGACTACAATTGGGATATAAAGTGAATAAATTTTAATAAAAAAATTTTTAAATCTGGAATGGCGTGTTCACCACAGCCAGCCGTTTAGAAAAAAGAACCCAGCTCTGTAAATAACCAACCACCAAGGAATACACAGAGAGACTCCTGAGCTCCAACTTAAACTCAGTAGCAACTATCTTAGGACGGCTCCAGAGCCGCGACCAGATTCAAGCAGTGGAGCTTTCTTTCCTAGCAGGTGACGGGGTATCTCTGAGAATGAACCCTGAAACACAGGATCATTTGTAAGTCAGAAACTGAGGAACAACAGAGCACATGCGATGTGACAGACTTATGTCTTAAAACTGTCTCTTGACTGTGACCAGTAAGAACAGCCTGTCCCAACCCTACAGCCACTACCCCGTAGTAACGTGTGTTAGGTGAATACCTGTGCTGACTGGAATCTGTGCTGAAGACTACAAAGCCAGCCGTGACAAAACTGACGACCACATAGGCTTGGTTTTTTTCTTGTTGTTGTTTGTTGTCATAGTTGTTGTTGAGAAAGACAAACAGGCCTCAATGCTGCTATCCCCCTCCCTCCAAATCCAAATATTGGGATTTTCACCTACCCCAACCCCAGAAGTGCCATCAGATGCAATCTACTTCCCTTTTACTATGTCCATCACTTCACAGTGTGTGAAGCCGAGCCACAACCAGCAGCTCATTCAGTTCTCACAGGACGCCTGCATGTGGCTCAGACACCCAAATGTAGATAATACCACACTCAGGTTAGAGACAAGAACAATTACAAAAGCTTGATGAATCAAGGATTAGATATTTACAGTTGTAACTAAATTAGCTATATGAATACCAATCATTATATATATATATTAATATATTCATGTTGATATACCATTGTTAATATTCTTTATTAGTAGTAGTAATTTCTATTATCAGCTTCATTTGGTGATTATTCACTGTAAACTACCCCCTTCAAATGATTTAAATAAACTTCTAATGTTTATCTTAAGAAAGAGTTTTGCAATAAATACTATCATTGTCCTTATTTTACAGAGGAGGAAACACGTTTAAAGGGCTTAGAGAGCTTGCCTCAAACTCTGCAGCCCACTAGGGACAGAGACAGAGCTCTAGCCCACATCGACTGGGTTTCCAATGCTGCTTCTCAAATGTGCTTCCTAGCGATGCCCAGACCTAATAGCCAAGAAATCTTTCATTACAGGGGTTTTTATTTTTTAAAAAAATGCTTTCAGCAAAGAGTGTAAGTCCAGGGGTCACATCATCTGCCCCTACACTTAGTTAAGAAGCTGAAGTTCATACTGCATGTTAAAATTGTTTGTGTGGGTGCCATGGTTGGAGGGGATCGAAGTAGCTTGGCTAGGTGAAGGGGCATCTGTCAAGTCATGTGCTCTGATTGGCCAGACTCAGGCCATGAACCAGAAGCCAAGAGGCTGCATTCACCAGCGGTGGAGAGCAAGGTTTAAATGAGTGGACTGGCGGTTATCATTCAATATCTCCTTTCTACAATTTGTTATATGAAATATTATACGGCCTTGGGGTTTTGAAGAAGTGCCTCACAGCAGCGGTTAACACTGACTTTAAACTGGACAGAATCTAAAACCACCTAGGAGAGCAGCCTCTGGGTGTGCCCGGGAGGGGTGAATCTATATCAGTTTAATCGAGATGGGAATGGCCCCGTATTAACTGTGGGCAGCGTGACTCCATGTGCTACATAAAAAAGAAAAGCACCAGCAGGGACTTATTCATCTCTCTCTGCTTCCTAACAGCAGATACAACGTGACCAGCTGACTTGTATTTCTGACAAGTGACTTCCCCTCCATGACGGAGTGTACCCTACAACTGTGAGCCAAAATAAGCCCATCCTCCCATATGTGATTTTTGGCAGATATTTGGCCACAACATATAGACAAATAGCAAATGTACTTTCTTAGCTTCTGCAAAAAGAGTCAAGATTACACTTTTAATTTTCAGCATTGATAGTGTTCCCCATTTCACCCCTTAGCGTTCTGAATTTTCTGGGTGGTTTCTTTTCTTACTCGGTTCCTAACTCTGCATCTTCTCCCAAAGTTGAGATGAAGATGTAGAGTAGCCCAGTCAGTAAAGCACTTGCATTGCAAGCATGACGACCCAAATTCAAAACTCCAGAATCCATATAATAAAAACTGGACATGAAAACCGAGTCTGGTCTTTTATTAAAGGCATGGTGGGTGCCTTTAATCTCAGCACTTGAGAGGCAGAGGCAGGTGAGTCTCTGAGTTTGAGGCCAGCCTGGTATAGAGTGAATTCCAGGATGGCCAGGGATACAGGGAAACCTTGTCTTGAGACACAAAACAAACAAACAAAACTGGACATACTGATACATATTCTTGCATTCCCTGTGGTAGGGAAAAAGAGACAAACAGACTCCTTGTTAGCCAATCTAGCCTACTTGGTGAGTTCCAGGCTACTGAGACACCCTGTCAAATACACACAGACACACACACAAGCATCTCACACAAACATGCACACACATATACACATATACACAAATAAAATTTAAAAATTAAAATGGAGTAAGAAAAAACCCACAGGTAGGTTGCTTTGCTAGAGCAATGAGATAAAATTTGAACCCACTGCCTAACTCTGCCTGAAGCTAGTAGGCCAGTGTGTGGTGGCCCAAAACACATCTCAGGATGAGGATGTGCTGTGTCTTTGTTGGAGTTGAACAGACTCTTCTTGGCAGAGTGGAAATTTCCAAAATGCTGGTCTAAAAATGAAGTGAAATTCATAGGAACAATAAGCAATTGTTCTATCCTTCATTTTGGAAAACTGTCAAAATTCAAAGTTATCCCAAAGGCCATTGGGATGATGCATCTTGCCATCTTGTAAGTCCAGACTTAGTCACTGCCAATAAACAAACAAACAAACAAACAAAGCAGCTACTTGTCCTTCTTAACAGCTGGACTTTCCAGGATTTGAACGGAGTATGTTTGTACATTTCATGAAATAAGCTGTGTGGAATATAATCACAGGGGATGTCTGCCTCTGGTATATACTACAACATTCATATGAAGCTTCAGTCAGATCAAAGATTCATGATGAAAAGATCAAAAGATGTTGGACCTTAGAGAATAAAAGAACTGAGAGAAAAAAAAACAATAATATCTTAGAAAGTAATCAGAAGATGAGCTTAAGGAAAACTTTTTAAAAGCCTGTACTTGGCTAACATGAGAGACTAGTAAATGAGAGGAAATTATAAAAAACGCATACTGGGATCCAAACGAGAGGAGAAAACATTCCAAGAATGGGGAGACAGGCTCAGCTGTAACCCTAAAACAGCTGCTAGTGATGGCAGGAGCCTAGAAGGGCTGTGCCTGACTTTGCCACGACTCAGCACAGTCTCCTGGTCACTGCTGCTGGAAACTTGATGCCTGGCAGAGAAAGGCCAGGAAGGTAAGATGCAGAAGCCAAGCCTACACACCCAAGGACAAACTGCCCTGTCTCCTATGGCTGTCTGACTGTTAAGTATCCCTAAGTCCCGTTTGTTTGTCTGTGTGTTTGTTTGTTTGTTTTTCCTCACTGAAGCCTTCCTCCCAACTGCAAGTCCAGCATTCTCTACCCTCCGGGAGCTTGGATTCTACACCTTACCTTCCACCAAACCGCTTTGTTCTCTCCCTCTGTCCTGTGACGAGAGAGGCAGTGTGGGAAAATATTGGAGCAGTGGCTCTCAAACTGTGGGTTGCAACCTTCTTGGGAGTGGAATGACCCTTTCACAGGGGTCTCATACTAGCTATCCTGCATATCAGACGTTTAATTACAATTCATACCAGTAGCAAAATTACAGTTACAAAGTAGCAACAAAAATAATTTTATGGTCAGGGATCATCACAACATGAGGAGCTGTATGAAAGGGTTGCTGCTTTAGGAAGGTGGAGGATACAGGGATAGTTCCTCAGCGTTATCTACTCAAGATCCTGCATATGAATTCACAGCTAGTACAGTATCTAGTTTGTGTTCTAAACTCCAGATTCACATCAGAAGCCAATTCTTTCCATGATTATTTTCATTTTTTTTTTCTGGAAGTACTTACTTCATCACCTAACTTACTATTTGTGGTTCATATGGATTTGTTTCTTATAAACACCTGAAGGTATTCAAAACTACAAAGACAGAATTTTTTTTTCCTGCAGTCTTTAAAAATTATGACTGACCAATCTAAGATTAGTGAGAATTTGGCTGTATTGCTTTTTTAATCTTCTTAAATTTTTATTTAAATTGCATGCATAACTTGATTGATCGAAAAGAATAAAAGAATGGATGTTATGTCTTTAATACTTTCCTAGGGGGTGGGGAGGTGGGCAAGAGGAAGGCAGACCGAAAGAATGTAGACCTCTGAGTGGCAGTGTTAGGACTTAGTGACAGTTTGAATCAAAATGGATCATGCTGTCCTTGCAAACCAACAGAAGCAAAATACCATTTGTTTTAGGGGAAAGGATTTTTAATCCTAACAACAGCTTCATCCATAAAAACTGACTCGTTCCGAACCTCCTGACTTAGTCGGTTTAAATATCTCCTTTACTCTTCACAGCCCTACCCCGAGCCGGCACAAAAAGGGAAGGAGGGGACTGAGTTACAAGCCGGACAGCGCTCAATCCATTCTTCACAGGGCGCAGAGCTGGTTTCATGGGCGGTGAATTCACTAAGAACCTATTTGGATGTTAGTCTGTGGAAATGATAATAACCCTGTGGAATTCCCAACAGGAAACAGCTATAGAAATGAAAAGAAAACACCACCACTGTGTTTAAAGCTGAGGAACACAAAAACACTGGGCAGAGCCTTACAAAACGGAACAATAGGCCAAGAAGGACCAAAGCTGTAGGAGCGCCAGACCGTGAAATGGAGAAACAATGGACGCTCAAGTGGGACTGGACACTCAAAGGGAGGTATTAATTCAAGCAGGATCAAAACAGAAATCAATCTAACCGTGTGACTTCCAGAAGATCATTAAAAACTAATTACTTTCTGTCTACCTCAATCGCTTTGTTGCTGTAACTGGTATGCCAACCTTCCCAAGATCCTGAAGGGGAAAAAAAAAAAAAAACTGATTTGCGGCTCAGATCATGGCGATTCACATGGCCCTGTCCTAGCGCGGAGACACTAACTCCCAGGCTCTTCTCAACACTCCCACAGGCTCTTACCAGCAAAAAGCCTATGTGTGCGACTAAGGACAGGTAATTATATAAAGTAATGTCACGAGTTATTATACTTCCAAAGGTGGAAGATAAAAATCAAGGTTTATGAGAAACACGCTGGAATTTCTCATACTCTTAGATATAATTGAATTGAGGGCGGGGAACTAACCTACTTTGCACAGAGGCGGAGTGCTTCTCTTACAGCAACTTATGGTCAGTGAGTTAGCAAGCATCTTCCGCGTTAGTAAATGCATCCTGTTGTTCAGAAAGAGTTAGAACTACAGTGACAGGGATAATCCTTATTTATTTTCCAGATCTGCTGCAAATCTGAAATAGAAACAGAGGTAATTTACCATTCAAGCAAATTTATTTTGTTACATTGCATTTTTAAAACCGGTATTGTCTTTAAAAAATAACATCTTACCATGTTGTTTAGTATTTGATCTTGGCAAATAATTTCATTTTTCTTTAAACCTAAAAGTTTCCACCCATTTTCATGAAAAATAAACCTCAATCTTGTCTTTATTTTTATGTGAATGTATTTTCTTGAAGGTTTCAAGAGTACTTCCTTGTGTCTTAGGAAGCTAAGGGTTTCCAGTGATATATGACAATATTTGTAGAAGAAAAATGCTGATACTCAGAAGAACATTCCTTAAGAATTACATTTGCACAGAGGTGTAATAAAATGAGCAAGGATAATGTGGGGAAAGTGACTGTGGTATCTATTGGGAAATACTAAGAAATCATTTTTTAGGGAAATAGTAGGAAATCATTTCCTAGAACTCTACTTATTGTGTTTATAAGGCAAAAGAAAAATATACTTAAGTGCCAAATTAATATCGTCTTACAACAACCATCCATCTTATATTTCTTTGTTCTATGTAGTTTTTTGAGGTGTGTTCATATTCTTTTCTCAATGCATAACCTCAACATTTCTCTAGAACAGATATTTCAGTTGGACAATGTTTCTTATTCCGTAGTTAGGAAAACTGAGGCTCGGGCACTGGGGATGGCTCACCAGTGAAAACGTTAACCCTGCAAGTGTGAGGACCAGAATACAGACTCCCCAAACCTATAGAAAAGCCACACAAGTGTGGCAGCCCACATGTAATTCTGATACTGAGAAGATAGAAGACGGGGACTCCCCAGAGGAATGTGGCTAGCCACCTAGCCTTGGTGAGCTCTAGAATTAGAAAAGAGACTGTGCCTTAATGAAAAGGGTACAGAGTGATTAAGACTCCCATTGCCAGCCTCGGACCTCCAAGTGCACACATAAAGGCACGCACACACCAGGAACACATGCACACGTTCGGACATACACATGAGAAAAGAGAGCTATTATAAAAACTACCGTAAATACTTTTAAATAAATAGAACCTAGACTGGAACATATTTCTGCTTCCAGAGCTCTTGATTTGCCTATTGAGAAAAAGAGGAAGAAGCCAGTATTGCAAGTCTTTATTCATCCAACACCTCGCTAGTGTTTTACAAAGCACATCCTGCCATGATCCGTGCTGTAGCCTGGCGAGATACATATCACTATCTGTGTGGAAGGAGCTGCTGAACTTCAAAATCTGATAGATTTCCCAAAATGTTTTCCAAGTGAGATGTGCAGAGCTAGAATTCTAAGCTGAGTGTCCTGACTTGAAAATCCTTGTTCTTCATCTTAGGTCGTAAGGTCAATCCTATCTTCAAACTGAGTTTGCAGCATAAGATTCATATTAGTTTTAGAAAACTCCATCCACTGATTTCAACATAAAGCAGATGGCATTAATGGTCAGAAACAAAAACTTAATACCAACACAATCAAGCACAAATGTTGTAAGAACATCCACAACCCAGGCAACATTTATGCCTTTCCTGGTAGAAGCCTCTCTTGAGGGTGTATCACAGCTGGGTTGAGAAGTCTGCCCCTCAATCATTGATGAAAATATAATTTTCCTAAGCACTCCTCTTCTCTCTCTAATTTGCCATTTATTCTTTCTGTGCAGGTAAGCCCCTTCTTTTTCAAGGGCATAGAGTTAAGTGGGTTATGAGAAGCTTGGCAAACACACACACACACACACACAAATCAAGACACCACCATCAACAAAACAGGTTGGGTTATAGAGTTTGATCTCTCTCTCTCTCTCTCTCTCTCTCTCTCTCTCTGTGTGTGTGTGTGTGTGTGTGTTAGAGAGAGAGAGAGAGAGAGAGAGAGAGAGATGTGCTGACCATGTGAAGGTCAGAGGACATCTTGTGGGAGTTGGTAGGACCCAGGGATCGAATCCATGTTGTCAAGCTGCACAGCAAACACCATTCATTACCTATTGAGCCATCTCCCCAGCCTCATTTTGATTTTCTTAAGAAGGTGAGAAGAAAGATTAGAAGGCTTCAAGATGTCAAACCATTGAATCTGCGTTTTAGACCTGCAATTTTGGAACAGTAAGACAATGTGGGAACAGTTGAGGCAGTGTCATGGAATGACCCACACCATGAGAGGGGAAGACGGTTTCATAACTTCTTAAGATAGAAGAAGGTTTTCCTGTTATATATACGCTTTGGTAACCTGATACTAAATACATGCTATATATCTGCTTGTCCACGTGGTCTATCTCTGTTGCTAATGACAGGCTCTGAGCCCACAGAGGACTTGCTTTGGCTTCTGGATCTCATTGCCTGTTTTTTTTTTTTTTTCATTGACTTTTCTGAACTTCCAGGCTTCACAGGTAGGAACATAACTTTCTCCCTCTAATGAGTTAACATGAGCTCAGACAACAGCAGAATAGTCTGGACACACATCTGGTACCCAGGGCTTCAGACTTGCCGCTTACACAGAATCTTTGCAAAACAGCAAGGTAACTGCCAGTGACTTAGCATGGAAGCAAAAACACAAATATCCTTGGCTGTTTCACTTTCTTGGTTGATTATTTTAATTACACGTATAATTAACAACAACAAAGGGGTGCAAAAGCCTTTTGTTTGGTTGGTTGTTTTCCTGTTAGCTAGATAATTGGCTTATGTTTTACTTTGCTAGCTGATTTAAATTATTAGGCAATAGCCAAAGCCTCAAGTTTAACTCTAACAACTTATACGTAAAACAATGAAAATACATAGCTTACGCTAAGGACATTTTCTATAAAGCAACCTAAATAGATAACAAAAGTACCCAACTCCAGTCTACTCATGAATTTTATCATGTCCTAAAATATAATAATTCTCCTGTTACCTATACAGGTAGTGTGTGTGTGTGTGCGTGTGTGTACACCTGCCCTTGTGTGTGCATGTATATATGTGTGCGTATCCAGGCATATGTGTTTATATGTGTATGTGTCTGTGTGTATATGTGCATGCACGTGTATATGTGTCTGTGCATATGTGTCTGTGTGTGTGCATGTGTGTGTGTGTGTGTGTGTGTGTGCTGGCATGCAGTAAGAGAACAACAGACAGGGTCACCTCTTTCCTCCCACCATGTAGATTCCATAGATCAGATTCAAGTCATCAGGCTGGTGGCAGGCAGCTCTCCCTACTGAGCACTCTCATCTGCACGGAAATGTTCAACAACAGATAATCTATCAATTATATATGAACAAATTTTTTTAAAAAGCAAATTCTAACTAATGGAAAAGATAAATTTTAAGATTTGCTTTTTTAATGTTAGGAAACTAGAAACAAACAAATCTGACTTAATAAAGTGTCATTCATGAATATAAACCAATACCATACCTAATGGATAAAATAAAAGGTAGATTTAGTTGGGTAAGGTATAGCTGGGTAAGGATTAATACCAGGTAACATTATTGCCTACCAGTACTCACTTAATAGCACTATCTGTTAAAGGCAAAAACTCAAATAGATACAAAGATCAGCAACAAAGAGACAAAATTATCATTATTTGCAAATGGTAATCACCTGCCTCGACTTTTTAGACAATCACTTCAGAAATTGTTAGAGCTCATTTAAAGGTTTACCAGTACGCTAACCATAAGATGCAAATTAATCGATATATTAAAATAAAATCTGCATTTAAAACACAACCTTTGAAAAACTGTGCTCTGGATAGTCTATATCAAAACATACATAATGAATAAATTAAATTAAATTGCTAATGCTCAACTTTAAGATCGATGGTGCTAACCAAATAAAACTGTATCCACATCTTTATAAATGTAGCCTGAGTATAAAATAAATGGAACAATGTAGTTTCGGCTAATTCTACATCTACTGGAATGCCGTCATACTATCAAGGTCTGAGTTATTAACCAAACCCAGCGCCAGCACTGCAAAGGGAAGCTTACATGAACGAACACCAGCCTTCCTGCCATGTATACTCTACTGTTTGATGAATAAAACTTTATGAGAACCGATGTGTTAACAAGTTTAGGGATTGAAGCAGATACTGAGACTCACAGCCAAACTTTGGGCAGAGCACAGGAAGTCTTTTGGAAAAGTAGGGGATGGAAGGAGAGAATCAGATCTCCACAAGAAGACTAACAGAGCCGACAAATCCAGGCAGGGGAGAGGGATGTCTGGGGACCAACCATGGTCCATGCCTGGAGAGGACCTGGACCCTGCTCAGATGTAGCAAATAGGCAGCTCAGTCTCCAAGTGGATCAGCTAGTAAGGGTAGCAGAGGCTGCTGCTGACATGGACTCTGTTGCCTGCTCCTTGATCACTTCTTCCTGGTGGGGAAGCCTTTCCAGGCCACAGAAGAAGAGGATGCAGGCAGTCCTGAATAGACTTGATAGGCTGCAGTCAGTTGGTGGTAGAGGAGGGCTCCCCCTTTCTGAGAACTAGAGGAGGGAAATAGGGGGAAGAGGTAGGGAGAGTGAGATCAGGAGGAGATGAGGGAGGGGTGTAAGATCAGGATGGAAAGTGAATCAATTAAGAAAAATAATTAAAAACAAAACAATTTTAGATTCTGGTAGATGAAATTTATGATATTAAGGTTAAAGATCGGAAGGCTTATTACAATTATTACAGGTGAATATACAATTATATATTTACAAATATACATGCTTAAGTTTGTAATTTTTCCTACATCCTTAGAAGCAATACGATATTGAAATAGTAAACTAACCATAAATTCACATTAATAAGGTAGCTTTTCTGTAAGATAAATGCATTGAAGCCTCCCTGGTGCTAGCGTTACAGTTATGTGCCACCAAGTTTGATTTTCTTTTTGTTTTCTTTTTTGAGACAAGTTCTTACAATTTAAATCTCACTGGGCTAGAACTTACATAGATCCATTCACCTTTCCCTTCATGTGAGGAAAAGCATGAACCACTAAGCCCAGCTAAATTGAACTTTTTCCATGACTGCTAGGGCTTAAAATCTGGTGCAAGTACTGATTGGGCCATCTCTCCAGCCCTTCTTCCTCTTTTCTTTCCTTCCCTAGCCCCCCATTTCCCTTCCAAGGCTTTCTCTTCCTCCCACTGTCTGCTAAGTTATGTGTGTAGGCTCTAGAACATTTAGTAGACTTATAGTGGGATTATCTACCTATCAAGTATGTTTCATAAAGTTTTGAATCTCAGCAAATTTCTGGAGAGAATTTTAAAAGGTGAATAGACAGAGAGCATACATAGACAAATGTCTCTGAAGAGTTGGGAGAGTGAAGAAAAAGCAAACAAAACAAAACAAAACAAAAACCCCAAACTTTTAAAGGAACAGTGACCTGAAGTCAAATCTTATTATTTTAAGAGTCAAGCATTGCTACAAGGTTTACCCACTGGACCTCGGTATTTATGAAAAGAATTATCATTTCCCAACCAAATTTTTTTAATAAAAATCTGCTTGAGAAGGGCTAGAGAGGCTCAAAGGTTGGTCAAGAGTGTTTGCTTCTCCTCCAGATGACCATGAAAAGGGCCGCATAACCCCATAGAGAGTGACTTTATTAGACGGGGTGGCCTTGTTGAAATAAGTATGGATTTGCCGGAGGAAACGTGTCACTGGAAGGACTTTGAGAGCTCAGAAGCTCAAGCCTGGCCGGTGGCTCACTCGGTCTTCCTGCCACATTGGGATCTGGACATAGAACTCTCAGCTCTGTCTCCTGCACCATGTCTGCCTGCATCACATGACACCATGCTTCCTGCCTTGATGATAATGGACTAAACCTCGGAACAGGAAGCCAGCCCCAATGAAATGTTTTCCTTAGAAGACTTACCAGGTTCATGGTGTCTCTTCACAGCAATAGAAACCCAAACTAAGACACCAGAGCTTAAGTCCAGGAGCTTACAACCACCTGTAAATCCAGCTCCAGAGGCTCTACCGGTTCTCCTCTGGCCTTTACAGGAACTGCACTTCTGCAGTCATATCCATGCACACACATAATATAAGAATAAAGAATAAAATGGTTTCTTAAAATGTGTTTGAATTTAAAAAGATTAAAGTAAAAGTTAATTTAGTTTTTAGTTCATAGAAAACTAAAGGACATGTGTGATGCTTAGCCTGGTGAGGTAAATAAGTATCTTCAGTCTTCACAGTCTGAAAACAAAGAGAAGGGTTGGTTCTACTATAGCAAACCGAGTGTGTTTTACGTACGCTTTATTTACATCTTCCCTTTTAGGAAACCATGCGTTTGTTCTTTCCGCATTGCAGGGAGAGCAGGCGCCATTTGGAGCAGCCTCTGTGGCTAATGTCAGTAATTAAATGCTGTACATTCTAAATGTATCTACTGTAAAGCCGCCGCCACCCATTTCAGAAAATACTCCTAATGAGAGCTTCTTTCAGCTTCTAATAAGCTCACAAAGAAAGATGCTTACTAGGCACTTACCTTTATGAGACAGAACTGTCTCTCAGAGATCAGAAATCTCTTGAAAAGACAGTCATAAAATGTTGTTCTATTAATCGTGATTAATTACTTTAAAAAATAACCTTTGTTTGTTTGTTTGTTTTGAGATAGGGTCTTGCTCTGTAGCGCTGACTGGTATTTGTCACGAGGGCCAGGTTGGCCTCATTCGCAGTAATCTTCTTTCGCCTGCCTCAGTGCCAGGATGAATTCAAGGAAAGGCTGGAGCTTGCAAGCCAGCAAGTCTAGCAGATCCATGAGGCTCAGGAGGAGTCCCAGTCTCAAAAAAGAAGCAAAACAAAGCATTGACCTCTGGCCTCCACATGTGCACTCCTGCACATGAAACATGAACACATAAAAAAGAGACAAACAGACAGACAAGGCACTGGAGATGCTGAGGTTGTAGACCTAGTGAGTGAAGCAACTCTGTTACCACCTCTCAGAAGCACAGAGGACAGTACTGCAACTTGATGTCAGTCAGAACTTGATGTGAAAAGTTAGGAAAGAGAGAAAAGGCATCTTTGAATTTCAAGAACTCAGCTCTACATGAACCTCAAAAGGAGTCCAGAGCTCGGTCCTCAGTGCATGCTTTTTATGTGTTGACTTTTATTTTATGCGTTCCGCTAAAGATATTTTGGGAAACAAACATCCAGACGGTTAACTGCAACATAAAGATTTAAAGCATGATCAAATATAGCATCTCAGCCAAAACATATTAGTATTTAGAAGTAACTTAAAAATTCCAAGAGAAGAATGTGCTTTTCAAAGTTAAGTTTAGTGGCTCTCAAAAACAAAAACAAAAACAAAAAAACTTGTACATTCTCAATTTTCATCCGAACTTAATTATTTTGTGGGCCCAATGTCTGTTTCCAGCAAAATGCAGCTTCCTAGTGGTGAGGGAGAAAAGACTTATAAAATAGGCTTCGTGGAGCTCAAGTAACTCTTAAAAACAATATCTTGATGAGTTAAGTGTAAATGAGCCAAAACATATGGATTAAATGTCCCTTTAAATACACATGGCTTTAAAAATTAAGGGAAAAAAGGTTTTGGCAAAATGTGTTTTAGATTTGGTTGAAAGAAAACATTTGAAAGAAATAGTTTGAAGGACTGGACTAACCCAAAACATACCTGAGTTTCTTCAACCTACACAGCACAACCAACTCGAAAGCATATGGATTTTATGCTATAATTCCCCGACCACGCCCGCCCTAAGTTCTGAGTTCTAAGTTTTCCCCCTATGTTGGAAGTCATTAAATACTGTCATGGTGTCATTACTGTTTTGAAGAATGCATCTTCTAGTACTGTAATCAGATTCAGTCAAACAGAAGGGATGGCGTATTGATCATAATGCTACAAAACCAGCAATAGTTTTTTTATTTCAAACTTATAGCATTTAATTCATACTGTCATGCACTGGACACTAACACAGCATCATAGATGTGCACCAAGGTAGATCAAGAGTTGAGCCAGAAAATGAAATGGTCAGAGGCCACGCTGTGCCTCTCTGCTAAACAGAAACCTGGTAGCAGACAAAAGATCAGTAGAAGACCACAAGATACTCTGAGTGAAGTCAAGGCATGTTGCCCTGTTGACAACACGTCAAAATGTATGTGCGAATGTACAGAGCAAATGAAAGTGGACAATTCAGAAGTGGATCCACAGGATTAAATCTAGGACCAGGGGTACCCAATCCCTAAGTGTGCTTTCAAGTCGTCACCTTACACAAAATACTGAAAATGTGTAGCTTTAGCCCTTGCAGACTTAAATTTACACTTACATAATATTTTTATTTTTTTGAGAATTTTACACAAATGTATTTTGATTGCTTTCAACCCTGTACCCTTCTTTCTATCTCTTCCCAGATCCACCCCCGCCTCCCGACTTTGTGTCCTTTTGTTTTGTTTTAAGTAACCCACCAAGTCCAAATTGTACTACTGATACGCTCACAGGTGTTCAATTGTCCACTGGAATGTGATTGACCTACCAGGGACCACACTTCAAAGGCTGATTCCTCCTCCCTATGATGCCAGATCGGAGCTTATGAGACACACACATACATACACACACACACACGCACACGCACACACACACACACATACACACACACACATACACACACATACACACACGCATACATACACACACACAAGCATACACACACACATACACACACACACGCACGCACGCACGCATGCATGCTTGCACCCAGGCATGCATGAACACACACACACCCATGATGGGATGTGGATTGGTTGGATCTGATGCAGCACTTGTTCAGGTAACCACAGCTGAGTCCGGTCATCTCCACTTCCCAACCTCTGGCTCTTGCAATCTGTTCACCTCCTCTTGCATGAAGTCCCTAAGTCTTGGAGGTAGGGGTGATACAAATGTACACCACATCTACAGCTGAGCACTCTACAGAGACTGACCCTCTGCACTTTGATTAGTTGTGAGCTCTGTGTTAACTGCTGTTCACAGAAAAAAAGACACTTGGAACCAACACCAACATCTATAAATATCAGCTAGATCATTACTAATGTTGCATATTTATAAAATTATACATGACACTGTACCAGTTCTGATTGCTTTTTTAAATTTTTATGTTTTATTTTATTTGCAGGATTTTTTGCCTGTATGTAGATAGACAACATGTGTATGCCCAGGTGCCTATGGAGTTCTTAAGAGGTAATCAGATGCCCAGGAACTGGATTTGTGTTCCTAGGCCCTGGTGTAGATGCTGAAAACCAAACCAAACATGAAGGTCCTCTGAAAAGGCAGTAAATACTCTAAACCTCTGAGCCATTTTTCCTGCCTTGCTGTACCTTTCTTCCCAACACCCCCCCCTTTTTTTCACTTAAACCCATTGACTTTTTTTCTCTATTGAAGAAGGTAACAGAAACCCTCATCTAAGCAACTTATTAAATATGCCACAGAGGCACACTCTAACATTACTCTTATTTTGATAGGTCCTATTACACTCAGCAAACAAAATTTACCCAATCACTATCACTGAGAACTTAAAAAAAAAAACATAAACAATGATTTCTTTTTTTTTTTTAGTTAC
Source organism: Pachyuromys duprasi (assembly GCA_028658305.1). Classification (NCBI taxonomy): domain Eukaryota; kingdom Metazoa; phylum Chordata; class Mammalia; order Rodentia; family Muridae; genus Pachyuromys; species Pachyuromys duprasi. The sequence continues at coordinate 14,957,888 of CM053767.1, forward strand.
CATGAGCATCATTGTGACTTAAGCCAATCAGTGATATCTAGGTGAATATTCAAATCTTTAGGGGTCTAAAATTTTTAGGGGTCTAAAAGAAAAATCAAGAGCCTGACACTGATGTGGTGGTGGGATAAAGAACAGATGATAGTGGACTCAACAACAACAACAACAATGAGTGTATCTTACAAGGCACTAAAATAGACTGCCAGGTCAAGTGGAGAGTTGAAGGACGGCTTTGTCTCCAGGAGGGTCATTCTGGGCTGGTTCCCCTGTGCTAACTTCCTTTTGAAGGCGTGGTAGAACTGCAGCTTTCTGTGGTGAGTTGGGGATTTACTTGAAATACACTTAGACATACTGCTTCTACATGGGGGGATTGAGGCACGTTCCTAAGATTCCTGTAGTTCTCTCTTCAGGGAGCAAACACTCTATCGCTAAATCCCATAATGCACCACCTTGCCAATACTGCTAAGCCTCAGATCAGCTATCTCGTCTGTGGCCTGAACTCTGTCAGGGGAGAAGTTTTAAACTTAAGCGTTGTCCAGACTCTGACAAGGTCAAAATTTGCTGTAACAGCAATTCTCTTGTCCAAGATAAAATAATCCCTTTACATTTTATGCCTGTCTGTTGTCTCCAGACATGGAAGCTATTATTATTCCTTCTGTGGTAGATTTTTTTTTCTTGAAAGTGTAGTCTGTCTTGTTTTTCCACAGAAAAAGTATTTTTTCAAAAATGTGTTTGTCCATGTCTGCCAAAGGAAATAAATAAGAATATATATAAGTAGACTTGACTCCAAGAAATCATACTTCTTCCTGGATGCTCAGTAATTATAAAATTTCTCCTGAAGTTTAATAAATAATGACCAATATTGTCTAGCTATTATGTTTCAGACTTGTTCATGAGGAATGCTGTGGTGCTTTCTGCTACAGAGGTGCAAAACTTCCAATTTACCTCATGGTGATTATTTGACACTGCTAATGTTTTCTCACACAGTTGTGCCGAATGTGGAGGGGAAGATCCCTCTCTCCTTCTAGAAGAAATTTTGAGTCTTGGCTGCCATGTGGTTAGCTGAGAGGTTGTGGTAAATGCTAATAACCGCCATCTCATAATCATATGCTTGAAGCTTTAAATCATGGCTGTCAAGAATTCAAAGCTGAAAAATTGTGGATCATGTTGGAGTAGGATAAATACTTTTCAGACTAATAATAAAATCAGGGAAGCATACGAAAGAACATTTCACCCAATGTACGTTTGGAGAACATAGTCCCACACTATCCTGTTTAAAGACATTGGCAAATGTACTCTGGGGTCAAAATAAAAAGACCTCTCTGACTTCTGGGCTAACAAGTTGCTTTACTTAAGCTCTCTAAATTCAATTGACTTTTTAAGTTTAAAATTAGAAATTAAATAAGGAACCAGAGGGACAGTAAAGCACTTGAGAGCATTTGTTGTTCTTCCTAAGGACCTGGGTTCAGCTCCCGGAACCCACATTGATGACTCAACACGCCCTGTATCTTCAGCTCCTGGGAATCTGATGTCCTCTTCTGTTCTCCATTGGGAATTCACACACATGAGCACATATTCACACACATACATATATAAAATACAGTAATTTTAAATTTTAATATTTCTGATAGAGTAAAGGTTACATACAAATTATGTTTTGCATACAATTGATAATTGTCTTCCAAGTATTTTGTTCTCACAATATCTAAACTGTCACATCCACTAGAATGCAAATTCTTTGAGGCTAAAGATCCATTGTTTTCTCTTCCTATTTTGCTCTCACCCAGCTCTAGTGGGATATATATTTCCATACACATAAAATTAAATCAGAGCTTATCATATATCAAATCCACAATAGATTTCATTAAACTAAACCACTGAACTGAACTGGATGACTTCACAGTTCTATCAGCACCATACATATATCAGAAGCAAGATGAAGCTCTGGAAGATGACCCATTCCTAACTGTGTCTTGGATATCCGAAAGACAACTTCTCTGTGTGCAGTCATCCTTGTCTGTTTACTTGTGAACTGTATGGGCATAAGGAAGGAAAGTTTTGCCATGATCCCAGAACACAAGACAACAAGACAAAAATCAAAGATTAACCATTCAAAATCAAACACAGAGTAAGGGATAAAGATGTCACGTTGTGGACTAGATGGGTGATCACATGTATTCTGAACCATTTTACGTGTGCTTTTTAAAAATTATTTTTATTTTTATTAATTACAGTTTATTCACTTCATGTGCTATTTGAAATAAGTATTTTAAAAAAATAGACCAGAAACCTATATCAGATGCATTCCCTGTACCAGGCACCATGTCAGGCACTGTTTGAAATTTTAACTGGAGATGGACTAATGTATTTTCAGAAAAGTTACAAAATAATTGATTTACCATTTTTATCAATGCTCATCCCACATCAGACCTTGCTCCAACACTTCATATTTATTTAACGCTGATCACAACCCTATAAAATAGCCATCTCCCATTTTCTAAGTTAGGAAGCTGAGCTGCACAAAGGTTAAGCTACTTGTCTGAAGCTGTATGCGTTGTAAGGAGGAGAAAGAAAAAGGAGACAATGGCACAGAGGGCGGGAATCTCCCAACTTAGTAAAGTCAGAGATTCAGACTTAGAGTGAGCAGGGTCTACAGTGCTCCCCCTAGATGAGGAAAGTAGGATCAGAAAGGTTGGTGTTCCCACTAACACAGCACTGCTAGTAGGTGGCAAAACTAAAGCCAGAAACGAATTTCCTGTCTATTTTTATAACTACACGGAAGCCTCAGCACAGTTGCCACAGACCATAAACACAAAGGCATGGATGCGGGCAAGCACGTTACACATTGCCTCTTCCCACCAAGGTTCGGAATTATCGTGACTGTCATCTTTTCATGTGTATTATAGTGATGTATAACAGCTAAATCGAGGCTACCCTAATCTCACAAGGGACATTTGATCCTCACTCTCCTAGTCATTGCTAGACTGAATGCACAGTCAGCAGGCAAACGAGTTTGTGATAGAAGCTCATTTTCTAGCACAAACATCTATTGAGCAGCACTCCGTGCAGAGAAGCACAATGGGTGTTGTGGGCATTGTGGACATGTGCAGGACAGATCCCCCTTTGCCATGCAGAGGGGGAAAGAGATGTGTTCACAAATAACTGTGCTGTAGTCAAAACACAGTCAGTGGCCCAGGGATTGGGAAGAAATGAACAGAACTCAGATGGAAGACATTAGAAAAGGCTTTGGGGAGAAAAATTAATAAGGCTCAATTGCATCCCATATGAAAGAAATGAGGCTAAATCATTTAACTACAGATCCTCCTAACTGAATTTTCCAGATTTAGCATATTCTTGATTTTAAGTGATAGTAGGAATGTAGTATTTATAGCTTCCACTGTGAACTTAGCATGATAGAAAGTAGCAAATAAATGAGTATTATTTTTTGAGGACAAGAATTAGGGATGGGCCAACATTTAGGATAAATGACCTCCATGTGATTAATTTGTACAACAAGCAATAAAATAGAGATGCATTATGATCTGGTAATGAACAATACTTAAACAGATTTGTATATTAGCATTTCATTATTACAACTAAAAAAAAGATAGAATAAAATACACTCCTGGAGCATGTGAAAACACTCATAACCCTGTAACTTTAATTTTCAAGTGTGCAAGAATCTCCTGTAGGGCAGATTCAAGCACTCAGTCTCGAAATAGAGGGAACGCTCAGTGCTCATCTGGCGCAACCAGCTCTTCAGTAAGCCAATCCCTTCCGCAACACCCCCACCAAGTGGTCATCCAATTTATTCTTGGTTATCTAGAGGTCCAGAATTTTCAGGATGGACAGAAACTTTCAGCTTTGAATTATTCTCCTTTAAATAGAAACAGAACAAAAGTGAAGTAAGAAGAAAGAGACAAAAAGAAAAGATATTTTTTTAAAAAGTCTCCCCTCTTCTCTTGCCTTCCTAACCCAGTAAATCAGCTTTGGTCCTTTAGAGTCATAGACTCACTCTTTCTCCTGGCCGTGAACATTGGATAGTAGTTCTGATGATAGTAGTTCTCACCTTCCCTCAAACTACTCCGTAAGCTTGGCTTCTCCAAGCTTACTTGTCCCAGACTTTTTAGCCTCTATTTACATGATTTTTTTTTAACCCTGGAAGCTGTCTTCAAATCATCCTCTAAGAGATATATATGACCAGTACCTTGAAAAAAATAGCCAGTGTTCTCCTTATTATATTCGTCTGCTACTATGCTTTTTAAATAGCATATGTACTGAAGTAATTTAACAAAGTATAAGGGCTATGTAGTAACTGAAGAATGAACACACACACACACACTTTCTTCATGGGCTTTCTGTGAAAAAAGCTCAGCTATTTGAGTCAGTCTTAACATCTCCAGAGTGCTCTCCTTAACCAGATGACTCCCACAGCACTCAGGTTTCCATGGTCTCTGAATTTCTTCTTTTTTTTAATCTTGAGAAGCAAGACATAACCAGGGCTGGACCCTCCAAAATCCAGTTGAAGCACAGAGGAAGGACACAGTCTGTTGAAGCACTAAAGTCAATGGAAAGCTCTAGAAACTGGGAAGAATGAGCTGAGATGGGGGTCACTCCATGATGCCTGCAGCCCCAGGAACAGGGAGAAAACACAAAGGCTGTTCCTAACAGAATGAGGAGTTGCATAAACAGGGTCACAGGTTCGGAGGTGGAAAACTCCAATGCGGAAAGGCCAGACAGATAATGTGAAGCATAAAATGGACAAGTGCACTGCAGAAGGAAGTGGTGGGGTCCTCGGAAAATAACATGGATCACAGCTGCCTAGTGGTATGAGTTCTCCTAAATGCTGCTATCTAGAGCAATGTTACAGTGTCTTTTGAGTTTTCCCAAGAAACTGAAACCCAGAATACGTGTGTGTCTATGTGTGTATTGGAGAGAAGAGAGAAATCTCTATTTTAAATGGCAAGATACCCAAAGGTTTAAGCAATTCATATGACACTGACAATCTTGAACTTAAAGTTAGAAGGAGAAGGGAAAGTAAAGAAACAGGATGGATGGCAAGGGGTGTGGGAAGAGAGGGCAGGATAGAGGAAAATTTAGAGAGAACGACACGTGGAAACACAGATAAAGTTAAAACTTAAGTAAATCACCCTTTTAAATGTGAATTTTAAAATAATTGCAGAAGAAATGGATAGCCAACGGATTAAAAGACTGAAATGTAAGTGAACATAAAGACACGAGATAGGAAGTGGGAAAGAAAGAATAACAACAATAAAACAAGAGGTCAGCAAGAGAGCCAAGGCATGAAAATAAAGGGAACAAGAAGGAATGCCATGAAATGTGAAAACAGTTTAGTCATAACACCTCTATCAGATAAACAAAACAAATTGTACATTGCTTTCACTCTTCATACAATAAAATCCAGTTCTTGGTGTCTGCGAAAGGTTACAACTCCATTTCTGCAGGACACTCATGTCCTAGAGGCAGCAATTCCATCAGAGGGCAAGGCTATTTGCTTTCAGGGAGTTCTGTTGCTTTGTATAAATGGCAACATTGCAAAGGCGGGCAGCCTGTCATGGGCTATCAAGGTTGCAGGAGGTAACTTCTTAGGTAGATCCATTACTCCCTTTGTCTGCTGAGACTGTTGAAGTCTGGCTCTGCCCATTCAGTATCCTTTATCCCACTGGCATCTGGTAACTTGTTTAGTGCCCTGGTGTCCTTGACTAGTGCTATGAACAAAGTCTAAGTGTAGCCTCGGGATTAGTAACCCAAGTCACGGGTCTTAGAGCCCACTAAAGAGCTTTCCTTGGCCGGTCAGATATGATGAAAGCCTATAATCTCAAAGAATATGGTCAGTCAGATATTAATGATGAATTCCTGTAATCCCAGCACTTTGGAGGCTAAGAGAGGTCACAAACACAAAGCCAGTGTGGCATAGGAGAGAGCTTATCTCAAAAAGAAAAACAAAAGAATGCAGGTTGCTTTAGACGTACTAGCTCCTCTGTCTACATGAGCAAGAAGACCTTCTCTGTCAGCCAAACATCTAAGGTTCGTGGCCAGTCATTTCTCATGCTAAGGCCAGTTTGCTCTTCACTTCTCAATAAGGACAATAAATGATTCAGAGTCCTAAAAAGTTTTCAGCCCAGAGTTTACTTTTTCTAGAAAGATACTTCACTGAAAAAATTTGAAACCTTTTTTTGTGTGTTGATTTTTGAAAGCCAACAGTTTGGATCAGATCTAAATTGCATGAAGTAGCAAAGTCGGATTCTGGGACAGCCATGCTATCTGACTTCTAAGGGGAAAAAATCAGTTCTAGGTGGACAAGGCACAAGGGGTCAAAAATGAGTTCTTTTTTTTTTCCCATGGCAATTTTTTTTTTAATTCAAGTAAAAATGTTTCTTCTCTGGGTTTATACAATTTTTAAGGACATATGCTTTGTTTTTAACCCATGCCAACCCTGGAATTTCTCTCTTTTTATTTATTTATTTATTTATTTATTTGTTATCAATCACAGGTTAGGTACTTTGCATCCCATGCGCAGCCCGCCCACTCCCTCCCACCCTCCCCAACCCTCCCTCATCTCCTCCCCGCCCCCTCCAAGTCCACCAACAGGGGAGGACCTCCTCCCCTTCCATCCAACCCCAGCTCATCCTGTCTCCTCAGG
>CM053767.1:14965048-15011660 GCA_028658305.1 Pachyuromys duprasi
CATCCCATTTGTTCATCCAAACCAGCATTGATAATATCCACCTGGGTCCTCCTTCCTGTATATCCTCCCTCGGAGTATAGATTTCAGCATGACCTGCCTATCCTATAGGTCTATATAAGTGAGTATATACCATATGTTTCTTTCTGCAAAAATGAGTTCTTTTTAATATTTATTTGTTTTTATGTATATGAGTGCTCTGCCTACATGTACACCTACGTACCGAAAGAGGGCGTTGGAAGCATCATATATGGTTGTGAGCCACCATGTTGTTTCTGGGAATTGAACTCAGGACCGCTGGAAGAACAGACAGTTTTCTTAACCACTCAGCCTTCATTCCAGGCCTCAAAGATAAGTTCTTATGCATAAAAATGAGAAGTGCAATACAGCCTTTAGAAGAGAGAAAGGAAAGGAAAAAAATGTGTATCATGAACATCCAAAATAATAAGTGGTCACATTCCTTTGGGATAAGCAAAGAACTATTACTTAATATGAGAAAAAACAACCTGACTGAAAACATGTACGAGATGCATGCCATGTAGAGAAAGGACAGTGAGACCAGACCCACTTTCTGCATAGGACAGATATACCCAAAACATTGGAAGCAAACTGACCTTAGTGATGAACAAAATCTAACAAAGCCTACACCCACATCTAGAAAACAGTAAAACTGCTACCTATAACTTTGAGGCCAGAAAGACTTAATTCCATATGCTCTTTTGGCATCTTACACACTTTTCCCCTAATCCAATTATAAGAGAAAAGCTTAGAAATATTTAATACTGATCTCCATTCAAATTGTTTCAGATTGTCCACAGCAAGCTTCAGCATTAATCTGAAAATCAAACATCTGGTGTCGGATTTCATACTACATAGCTGATGTTTTTTGTAGACTTGCAGTTTATGAACATAAAGGACCTATACATAAGGGAAGGTCTGAGAGCTCTTCAGTTATCCTCTGGGAATTTGTTATCCAGCTTTAGTCGGCCTCCTCAGAGGACACCCGTATTTTAGGTTTATAACTTTAACACAAACACTTGCTCTTGGATGAATTTTTAATATCATGCTTTACTGTATATAAAAGTAATAGATGACCATTTGGGGAAGGTTTAAATATATTAAAAGGAAATAAAGAGATACAACCAGAATCCATGAATAACCATTATTAAAATTCCTTTATCTGTGCGCATGTGTTTTATATGCTTGAGACCACAGTGTTAACATTTCATGAGCTGTTTTAGTCACTTTTACTGCATATATTTATTTCCATAGCATCCGTTCCCTACAATAAATACTTGATTTGTTCTAATACTTCTACTATTATAAGTAATGTGCTAATGAACATCTTTGGGCTAATGTATTCATTATTATTTTAAGATAAAGCTCTACCACTATAATCACTGTTTATAAATATGCGCATGTTCTTTATCCCCTAGATAACTTGTTTTCGCAGGAAGGTATTCCCAGTATATACTCAACCAATGCAATGTGAGTCTTTGAAAAATTAACACAGTACCAGGGTCTGCTGAATCCTCACCGATAAACTCAAGACATCAGATAATCTGACTCACTCCAGCCCCTCAGTGCTTTACCTTCCTCTCCATGCATCATCTTTGCATCTTTCAATGCATTTTCCCTGCCAGGCATTTTCTTTTCTATCTTCCTCTATTTTCTCTGTCAAAAGAACAATGGCACTTTACAACCGTACGCACTACAACATCAGAACCTTTCCTAGTGAAGAGGGAGGAAATACCTTTTTTTTTTTAATACAGTAAATGTCCTGGAAATGTACAAGAAACCCATGGGAGCGGTGAGCTGTGGGTATAGAACTCCAATAGAAAAAGTCCTTGAGACGAAATGTTCAGAGTATCTTAAATCACACTACATAGTCAACTGTGTGCTTTTAAAGAAAGTGTACCCTGTTGTACAGCTCCTGTTGCAAGGGACAAGTTTTGCTTGAGGAACATTCTATGTGCAATGTTGTGTGCAATGTTGGACATTTACATGTTTACCTGGTGACTAATGGCCATGCTGAAAGTCTCCGAAGGAGAGGCTCTTTGGGGCCAGTCCTCAGAGAGAGCAGAAAGCTAAATCTGGGAAATGAATGGCATATATTCTGACCTGGGGATTTAGATCTAGAACTCTGTGGAAATAAAGTAAAAGGCCAAGTCTGCCAACTTGGCCCTTTGGGAAAGGGGGTGGGAACCCTACTTACCTACGGAAGTGTTTATAATAGACACTTGGCACCTGAAGTAGTTGGCACACTTCTCACTGACAAAAAGGTGTGTGCAAACTAGCTTTCAGAAAAAGGGAAAATTCACATGGAGACTGAGCTGCCAATTGGCCACATCTGAACAGGGGGTCTAGGTCCTCTCCATGCATGGTCCTCCATTGGAGCATCAGTCTCCGCAGGACCCCCTGGGTTCAGAGCCCTTAGCTTTGTTGGCCTCCTTGTGGGGCTCCTGTCCCTTCCATGCCCCTCTAATCCCACCTCTCTCTTCTTCCGTAAGACTCCCTGCACTCCGTCTAAAGTTTGGCCATGAGTTTCAGCATCTGCTTTGATACCCTGTTGAGGGAATCCTTTCAGAGCAGGGGCTGCCTCTGTCGTGAACTCAGTTGACCGCCCTTTGATCACTCGTCCCTGGTGATTCGGTCTTGCCAGGCCATGGAGGAAGAGGATCCAAACAGTCCTGATGAGACTTAACAAGATGTGGGCAGATGGCAATAGTGGAGATCTCCCCCTTTCAGTGGACTAAGGGAAGGGGATGGAGGGAAGAGGGGGGAGTTGAGGGAGAGGGGTTCAGTCGAGATACTTAATGAATAAATTGTGAAAAAAATTGAAATTAAAAGGAAAAGGGAAAATATGTTTCTACAGTGAATAGTTGTTAAGGTTTGATGAAGAGATTTTCCCCTGAGTTTTGTCTCATAAACAAAGTACTTTCTGTAATCCTTCATTGGTAACTTCCTTATAACAAAGTATTTACTACAGACAGAGAGGTAAGCTGGTTTTCAAACTATCCTTAAAGAATCAAAGCAATATGTGTGTCTGTGCATGTATATATTTATATACACATAAATAAAAACAAATCCAGAAGACAGCACAGGGGAATGAAGTCAGTTCTGTCTTTTCATGTCTTTTAAAGATGATTAATTTTGCAAGAAGCATAAGAAAATAAATTACAAGGTTCATTTTCTAAACTATCACCTAAAACTTTACCCAGCAGCTAACAGACAGAAACATGAGGAAAAGAGGGTCCACTGCCCCTTCCAGATAACAGGAGGTCCTCAGGCTTATTTGTTTGATTTTGTTTAGTGGACTTGGTTGTCCTGGTGAGAGAATATATGATTCGTTTTCCCCAGGAACCTTTAGAATTCTCAGTAGATAAGGCGACATCCCCTGAACTACTGGAAATGAGCAAGGCCCGACAGCCACTTAGGGTTATCGTGTTCTGAGAGGGCCCGCGGCTGGTTTCATGGGCGCTATCTGTGCAGTAGCCGGCACTTGGTCACTGGATGTTATTTGAAGAGATTTAAGAGGTCCCGCAGCTGCTGCGTCTTGTGCTTCTATTTTTATGGGGATGAACTTAACATGGGCCTGAATCTCTTAAAGAGAGAGACTCTCAGCAGGCATTTATGGCAAATCTACTGACAGCAGAAGAATAGGGAAACCAGTCAATGATCAAGCCCTCTGAGTATTAAGCTCTCCTCCAGAGAGTCAACCTAGACAGAGAAGTCAGAAATCTCCCAAGTAGTAAGCGTGAGTTAACGCACAGCATTCCGTGCTTTGAATATCCAAAAGGAAACTAAGCTTCACAGAACCTAAGTACATGACTATGACCACACAGATAATAGGTAACAATGCTTCCACTACAATTCATTTCCTGGTATCATTCACAGTGACATGTCTAGGCTCCGTACCTTCTGCTGGCATATCTGTTGAAGGGTTTTATTGCCTTATTTGTTTCACTTTCTCTTCAGATGATGGAGTTACAGTTAAGTACTCTTAGTCCTTCTGTGTTTGTAGATGCATGAGGGTTCCTATTGAACAATCAGGGATCACAAGGAAAGTTTCCCTGAAGGTCAAGATCACACAAAGACACTCCAACATAATCAACCTGAGGGCAAGCTTGGTATATGGCAATATTGTTGATATGGATTGACTTACCAGCTTAAAGTGGAGGACAAAGGGGATTTTTCTCATGTGACAGAGAAGCCATTTCAGGATGACTAATGGAAAGTGGCTCTCTGACAAAGAGTGTAAAAACCATCTCAACAAATTAATGTTGACCCCACAGAGAAAAATATTTTAAAAATCACACAAGAAACTTAATGAGTTTATAAATAATATTTTTAAATTTTTAAATTTTATTTTGTGTTTGAGTGCTTTTTATATATATGTATATATACATATAGTGTGTATGTGTGAGTTTGTGTGTGTGTACCACATGTGTACCTGGTGTCTAAAGACGTCAGAGGACATCAGATTCCCTGGAGCCATAGTAATAGATAGTTGTGAGCCATCACACATGTGCTGGTGACCAAACCCAGATCCTCTACATGAGCAACAAGTGCTCTTAACCACTGAGCCATCGCTCCACACCAGAGATGAGAAACTTTGAACTAGAAAAAGAGAATTGTCACATTGCTCTGTCAAACTCCCAGATTCTAACGCTAAAATGTCTCTAGATCCAGTAGTAAACCAGAAAGAATCAAGGAGCTCTTGGGAGAAGCAAGCATTGCAGGACTCGCTGTGGGGGGTCCAGGTGTAAGTACCACACTTCTTTAACAGATTTAAAATGCAGCACATGATCTCAAAGGCGCACTTTGGAGAAAGCAAACACATAGTTACACATGCCCTATTTTAGTATTTATATTTTCTGTTACTTATCAGTTAATAGCCTCCCCAATCCACTTACACAATTTGTATATCAGGTTTAACTATGGACTGGAGTTGAACTCCAAAACTAACAGTTAATCCTAAACACTGTAATGGTTCCATTGCTCTAGAGAGTCCTAATGAATAGATACAATCTCTCAAAATTACGTCCTGTGGGATCACAGAGAATCCAGATCTAGATTGTTCCATGACCAACACTGGCTTTCATTTCACACTGAAGTTAAGCTATGAATATTAACTTCAAGCAATTTCTTTTATAGACTGCTACTCTAAGAAAATGTACAGGGGATCTATGGCAAAGAAACTGAGACTTCAATGCATTTTCCAGATATTGATATTAGTTAATTCCTTAAGATTTACTTTAAAACTCGAAAGATTGATGAAAAACTATTTACAAAGATTCAGAATGCTGAAACTATTCACTTAGAACACTTCATCTTTCTCATTATCTATTTGGTATAATGAGAAAGAATACAAGTATTACTTAGTTTTAGTGAAAAAGGGGGAACCATGCCAAGAACCTACTGTATCATTCAAGCCTAGAAACTCAAGAATTCCTCAGATATAAACATGTGACTGTCCCACCAACTTAAATTCATCTTTTATGTGGGGTTTAGCTTATAAATAGGAAGACCATACAATTTGTCACTGATGCTGGCCAGTTTTATGTCAACTTGAACATACAAGCTAGAGTTATTTTGAAAGAGGAAACCTCAACTGTGAAAATGTCTCCACCAAAATGGCCTGTAGGTAAGCCTATGATACATTTTCTTAACTAGTGATTGATGAGGGATGGCCCAGCCCATTGTGAGTGGGAAAGGTGGTCCTGGAGTATCTAAGAAAGCAGGCTGAGCAAGCCATTGGGATCAAGGAAGTTCTAATCCATGGCCTAAATATGAGTGCCTGCCTACAAGTTGCCACCCTGCCTAAAGTCCTACCTTGACTTCCCTGGGAGGTAGAGTGTGTACTGACAGTTGTAAGCTAGAATAAACCCTTTCCTCCCAAGCTGATGTTGGTCTTGATGTTTTATAACAGCAATAAAAACCCTAACTAAGACACCATTCTTAGTAAGTCTCCAAAAGTAATAGAAGGGCCTGCTAAGAACTCAGACTGACCAGACACCAAGACATAGAATTTCTTTAGATGTCAACATACACATGCTTCCAACCAACATGGAGGTGTCTGCAAATCACTTATTTGTACTTCACTAATGGCACAGGGGACATTACTAGTCACTGCTTGTTTAAGTGTCTAACTGCGCAGCTGCAATGCAAATACCTGAGTGAGACTGCGTGTCAGTTTCACTAGTATCTCTAGGGACACCTAGGATCTGACCACTTGGGATTCAACAAAGTATGCTTATTCGTTTGGGCATCTGAAAATGCTATGAGGTTGTGTGGGCTACAAGAGACTTAGCAAAACAGAAAGCAGCGGTAAGAAATAGATTCAAGGAGCCTTGGTTAACTGAAGGGTAGAATGGGGTGGAGGTGTGATAGTAAATCCAGTGACTGAAAATAAACAATGAGGTAGAAGAAAGCAGTGAGCTAGCAACCTGCGGAAACAACAGATGAGAAAATGCTGAGTAACAGAGTCTAGATATGGTTGACATGGCTGCCAAAATAATTAATAAGGCCCACCTTTTCCAACAACCCACTGTATGCCCAATGTTTATTATCTCTGGAACAATTGATCATTGCAGATGGCTGGGTTGGACTCTCTGTTACCACAGGAAAGTGTCCTGGAGGTATTCCTGGCTGGCATCTAGCCAGGTTTTGTCAGGAGAGGAAAGCTTGGTATCTCCACTGTGTCAGAACTGAACTGACCGGATGAGAAGAAACAACATTCAAACAGAGACCTTGGCTTTTTAAAAAGAAGAGACAGAAATAATTTATAGATGCATCCAAAGACCCAAGCACTGGATGCAGCCATAGGAATTATTTCACAGATCTCGAGAAGCAGACCTGTTCCTAGCAGACAATAGTAAAGGGTTGTGCAGTCAAGGGGTTAATATTCATGTTCTATGCTGAGGTGCAAAGGTGATTACCACCAAACAAATAAACTCATTCCCTCATAACATCATCTGATTACCAAGGACGTAAAGGAGGAAGAGTGAAAGTTAAACAGAGTAGATAAGACAGCATATCCTCCTGCAGGATATAGCTTAGTTTGGCCTCTCTCTCCCTCTCTCTCTTCTTTTCGCCCTTGCTCCCTCACTCTCTCTGTCCCTGTCTGTCTCTCTTCTGTCTCTGTCTCTTTCTCTCTCTCTCTCTCTCTCTCTCTCTCTCTCTCTCTCTCTCTCTCTCTCTCTCACACACACACACACACACACACACACACACACACACACACACGGATGCACGTGCACTTGTGTATGTGTGGAGACAAGAAGGTGATAGAAGTGCCGTTGCTCATTTGATGCTCTCACCTGGTTCTTTGAGACAGGCTCTCTCGATGACTTGAGGATCCAAAGACTAGGCTAGCCCATCTATTAATCTCTAGGGTCCACCTATCTCCATGTGCTGGAACTACAAGAGCAAGTCACCATGTGTGATTTTTAAATATGGGCTCTGGAGATCAAACTTGGGTCCTCAGCTTGCACTAGCTTGCACTATACATATAAGATATAGTACATACTTTTATGCTGTAGTGTATTAGAAATTTATACAAGATTGAAGCAGACAGGAAAGAAACTAAGACCCATCATTTATTAGCAACTTATAGTATGCTAAGAATATCACTTCATTTAAAACTTAGTCTCATATTAGAAAGTGGATGGACATCATCAGGGAAGAAGAGGGGTAGAGGTGGTTTAACCAAATCTAAGGATATATTTAAAACTTTATAGAACTAACTACTTTGTAAGCTAATTGAAACACAGAATTTCAAAATGAAAAAGTAAGGGGTTGGAATACAGGTACCCTGAATGAATAGACAATGCTTCCCCAAGAAGACATTGGTAATTAAGTGAAAACCTCAATATCAGGAAGTGGACAATTATATCAAGATACTTCATATACATGTATGAAATTGTGAAAGAATAAATAAAAGTTAAAAATAATAAAACTTTTAAAAATAAAAGCAGCCAGGCATGGTGGCACATGCCTTTAATCCCAGCACTCAGCCAGGCAGAGACAGGTGATCTCTGGGGCCTCATCTACAAAGGGAGTCCAGGACAGCCAGGGCTCTGTTACACAGAGAAACCCTGTCTCAAAAAAAAAATCAATAAATACATGATAGATAGGTAGGTAGGTAGGTAGATAGATAGATAGATAGATAGATAGATAGATAGATAGATAGATGTATGGATGAGTGAGTGGGTGATTGAATGAATGAAACTGGATATCATGCTCCCAATGCAGAAAACCAAGAGAGAATAGAAGAAAATAATTTCACCTCACTAAAACATTGCTGTGCTGGGCATCTGGATGTGTGTCCTTCTCACAAACCTAAACAGGCATATCCATCCCCACCACTCCTGGTAGACACTGGTAGAGGGCTGCTGAGTTGGAAGTTTATTCATCCTCTCTTCTGGGATGCAAAGACAAACATCATTGAACAAATAACTCTGGAGCCACAGAACTCCATTTGAAATCTCCCCAGAGAATCCACACTTCTGCAATAGGCAGGCAATAAAAATGCTATACTCACTCTGTCCTTAATCTTGAGGTGATTTTTCCTTAACTCCTGGTGTGAACTGTAGAATGAACACAGAACAGCTCTGGACACCTGTAGTTTATTATTTCTGACTTGATCCTCAAACACAGTAGGTTATAGCATTTGGAAACAGACAAAAAAGGTGATCTGGTCCTGGGAAAGTGAGTAGCCATGCAATCAGCGGAGTCAACATCATGCAGTTTCCACAAATAACATGTAGCTCACCTTTGTCAGTAAGAGGCACAATAGAAGAAAGGGTGGTCCAAGGCTCATTTTTAGAAGGAAATAGTCTAAGAAACTATGTCTTTAATTCTGAATGAGCTTTAAAAATATCCTCTCAGGGTCTATACCCCTCCCAACCTGGGGGGTGTACTGATAGCTTTGGTTGTGCCAGCAGCAGATAAACTCTCACCTGAAAATCTGCCTGCTTGGAGGACGGCTTGTGATTCTTACCCAGGACACTGAGTCTCCCTGTCAAGAGTCCACCTCGTAGCGTCTGAGCTGAGGCAGAGGAAGATTAAAGTGCCATTTGGTCCCTCCTAAGGTTCTCGGAAATGGCTGCAGAGTGCCCTAAGCTAGACATCTACAGCTCCTCACACAGCCTTCACTCCTAAACGCCTGTATGAAACTCACTCTCTCCTCATCTACCCACCCTGGGCCTGCGTTATTCAACACTTCTGCTTTGGAATGCTTCTCACATTTTTCCTGCCTTGTGGCTTTGCTATCTAATTTCAAGCACAATTTACTAAACAGAGTTGACCTCTAGTTCCGGGGTCTGGCCAGGAGGCTACAGACGTGCAATGAATGTTCGATCGTGATGACAACCATAGACTCTATAGCAGTGTGATCACAGGAAAACACTTTGTTTTTCCATTGCATGAACTCATGGGGTCAAAGCTGTGCCCCCAGAACAGCTCTGTATGCACATACCCATACACCCACAGTGCATGAACCCATGTACTCACGCCCTTGAACATAAACACACATACTCATGCACACTCATGTTTCTCTGGTGTCTGTTACCACTCAAGGAGCTTCCATTGTGCCCCACTGTCTGTTTACACATTGTGTCACTGCTGTGGTCTCTAGAAACATGGCATAAACTGAATGAGTAGCAAATGTCAGGGGGAAAGACCAAGTAGGAGCAAAAAAAAAAAAACAAAAAAGGAAGGATGGATGACAGCTTTCAAAACAAATATTTTCTGAGATACTTTCATTCTGACATTTTGTTGTACGTGTGTGTGGGAGTATGAATCCATGCGGGGACAAGAGTCAACCTCAGATATGGATTTTCAGATGCCTCCCCTCCCCTTGTTAAGATTTATTTTCTTCTTATTTGTGTGGGTGTATCTACGTGGGAGTATGTGCACATGCGTGCAGAAAGTCAGAAGCGGAAAACGATTCATCCAGTATGGGTGCTAGAAACTAAACTTGTGCCCTTTTCAAGAGGAATGTACACTCAAACCACTAAGCAATCTCTCTATCCCCCACCTGGTTTTTCGAGTCAGGGTCTCTCACTGGCCTGGGACTTGCTAATTAGGCTAGACTGGCAAGGTCAGCGAGGCCCACAGATCTGCCGGCCTCCATTTCTCCAGTGCCCAGGGTTACAAATGCATGCCACCATGCCCACTTGTTGTCCACCCCTGGCGACCCACCCACGCATGGGTCCTGAACTCCATTCCACATATTTTCATGACAAGTATTTTACCTACTGAGTAAATGTTCCAGCCCCTGGTACATTTCCTCATCATTACAGTTTCACTGATTCTCCCTGTCCACTTCAGCCCATGTCAGAGATACGGAAAGGAAGCTAAATTTCTCAGGCTTGAGACAGTTCTTTAGAAAGACTTGGAGTACAAACCAAACCATTCCATGATGAGACATATGACCGAAAACTAATCTTGAAAGAAAGTATTTTGTAAGATATGAAAACACAGCCACTGTGTGGGTAAACACGGTGTTCAACAAGAGTGTGGCTCAGCTGAGGTGGGAGAAGATTCCTAGTGAGTGCAGCCATGCTGAGTGTCAAAGGATTTACAGCAAAATGCAGCTGCACCACCAGATATGATCCCAACTCTGAATCCTGCTCCTCTCTAGCCAGAAGTCTCTGATTGTCTGTCTCAGTCTCTTAGACCGAACAGGATTTCAGCACAATGGTTTAGCTAGTTCTCTAGCTCTATCCACAGAGCCTTTCTTCAAGTCACACTTCAAGGTAACCCACACCTACCCTGTTCTACAACTTCTGCTGTGAAAAGGTATGCTTTCCCTAGATCTTCTGACTGCCCTCTGTTAATGCTCTGTGCTGTTAGGACTGGGTCCTTGTGTGTCTTTTGCCTTTTCTACTTTTCTTCCTTATCTGCACCACTCCTGGTTATGTACTCTGTTCACTCCTCTCTCTCTCTCTCTCTCTCTCTCTCTCTCTCTCTCTCTCTCTCTCTCTCTCTCTCTCTCTCTGTGTCTCACACACACACACACATGCACACACACACACACACACATGCACACACACACACAGACTCACACATGCACACATACACTGCTGAAATGCTATTGCACCCAGCTCCCTGCTGCTTGGATTCTTGCCTCCTCCTCTGTTTAGTACTGTGGTGAGCAGCACTACTTTGTAATCCCTTCCTTATAGATAATATTTGATGAAACTGGACCTCCTTCACTTTAGGACAAGGGTAAAGCATTAGATTGCCAGCCTTTATCACTTAGCCCAACCCTGCTGTCTCCAAACTAGATGTGAGACCATTCACCTTCTCCAGTGACAATGCGGACCTTATTTGACTATACCCTCCATTTCCCAAAAGCAAATGCTACGGAAATGGCAGTAACTGGATAAAGTGATGAGACACGGTATTGCATAATGAGATCTCTATGTCCGCTATATCACACACATCACTGAGAGGGAGCAGAGGCTATAAAGAGCAGAGGAAGGAGTGGAGTGATGTGGATCGCACAACAGCTGTGTTTATTTGCCCACGACAAGCGGTCTTACCCCTTCCTGAAGACTTATAAGAAGATATTGGTAGCTGGGGGAGGAGATGATGAGGCCGCACCCTTCCCAGATAGGCAGAAACAGCTGATGATCATTGAAGGAGAGTGAGACATTTTCTTCAGTGATGTAGCCAGTGATAGAGGCTCTTGTAAATACCCCCTCACTCAGTGTCCCATAAGAAACCCTAATAATAGACACACATACACACAAATGAAAATAGGGCAATAGCTGAGAAGAACTGGATCATTGACAGTAGGAAGGGAGCAAGAGAGGGCAATGGGGTGAATATGCTAAAATCACATTATATGCATACATGAAAATATCATTATGGAGCCCATTATTATGTATTAAAAATTATAAAACATAACCCTGAAAAGGGACTCAGGGCTCTCAAGGCCTGCTGATGTTTTGCATCTGCATCTGCTACTGTTTCCCTTTTCTTTTTAATAAAACCTTCCACCTCAAGAGAAAGAAAGGAAAAAGGGCTCTGCCCTCCTACAGTCTAAAAACCATATTTTGTTTTGATACAGGGCAGTGTGTGATAGCTCATTTACATCATTAGTGTTTCAGTAGTAAATATCAAGATGCTTCCCTAGGTTGAAACAGAATTGCAACTTAGGGGTGATGGAGATGGAAGTGCAGTGCAATGTTTCGAGTGATTAAGTCTCTCCACAGGCTAGCCCTAAAATTGAAAGGCTGGGGAAGCCTGCTTTTTCAGAATACACATAGATGCTTGGGAGGTGGACTTAAGCCAATTTCCCAGGAAACCAGCATCTAAGTCCTCAATCCACCAAAAAATTATAACTTTATGGGGCTGGTTGAAAGTATTTGTTTCTCTTGCTGAGGGACGCTGACTGATTCATTTTCCAGCACCCACGTGGTGGGCTCATAACCATCCTTAATTCCAGACCCTGTGCCTCTCCAGACAAGCACACATATGAGTACACATACATAGATTCAGGCGAGATACTCATATACTTACAACAACTCTAATTTTTCTAATTTAAGAAATTCTTTTCAAATTGTAACATTACACTGTGGCAATCAGCACTAACTGGGCTCAGAGGCCTCCTGAGATGCCATGCTGAGGACAACACAGCATGCCTGCAGAATTGCCCCTGCTCAAAGCTCACGACTTCAGTCCAACCACATGGAATCATCAAAGAAATCTCAACCAGGAGACAATCTGAAAACAAGTGAACCATTGCCCTACTTAAAATGTCAGAATGTAAAAGTATGGGAAGAAACTATCTCAAATTACAAGGGGCATGGCAAGTAAATATACCACATGACTTCAGGTTGGTCGCTGAACAACCCTTCCTAGAATATTTTTACTGGGATGATTAAATAACCAGTGATAAAGTCAGCGGATTAGACATCAACACCAGGCCAATGATAATTTTGAGTGTAATAGTTACAATGTGGCCATACAAAACAATTTACTTATTCTTTGAAAATATACACACAAGTATTCAAGGATAAAGGGATAACATGTCTACAACTTACTGCCAAATGGTTCAAAGAAGTATTTACAGAAATAGAAAATGATACGAGTAAGTTTGTCAAAATGTTGGCAGTCAGTAACTTCCACATGAAAGGACCTGGGACTTCTCTATACTAGTCTTGAAAATATTTTTGAGAATCTAAAATCGTTTCAAATAAAAAAATTTACCAGGCTGGAGATGTAACTGTTTCACTGTTCATTACTACAGGATCTGATGAGCTAATTCAGTTCAACAAGAGCCTATTGCACAGTATTTCCTCAGAACAACTCCTGGGATGCCCACACTGTCCATCTCTTGCACCCAGCCTCTCTCTTCCAACCTCTACCTGTTGGATGTGCTCATATTTCCTAGAGCTCACAGTTGTTTAACTGTAGATTGATGTTCTGGAGAAAAAGTGGAGTGCCATGAAGGAGTCTGTGAGGATGTCACTCCCCGATCATTCAGTGAATCCAATAACTGTTTCTTCCTGGCTAACCATGTGTGCATGTCTATAATGAAAGTCCCAACCATATTTACTTTCGAAGGTTTTCCTGATGTTTAAATAGATAAAAACTTATGTGGCTGTGGCTGTGGCCGGCATAAAGTAAGTTTTCAACAAATGTCGCTTTGTATTAGTACAGTGTACGGTTAGGTTTTCCAAAAACCTACTTTATTTATGGTTCTTAAAAGCTTCTACCTCCCTTTCAACCCACTGACCAGAAGTAGGAGAGAAGGGAGGTTATTAGGAAAGGGGGATAGTAGACCTTTTTAGATGTAGTTCCTTGGGGGCTGATTCCACTCTACGTTGTCCAGATGCCAGCAGTCCAGTCAAATAACAAACACCAAACAGCAACACGAATCAACAGCAGCGGCACGATTCGGCAGAAACAGCAAGGCTCCACCAAATCAGCACAAGTCAGCGGAAGTGGCAAGACTCAGCCAGAGTGCCTCAAAAAGTTCCCTGGAGCATTTCTTTCTGAGAAGTAAAGAGTAGAAAAAAAGACCAGCGAAGAGATGTGAAACTTACAAAGCATAGCAATACGAAAGTGCTGTCTCACTGTTCTTGGGCTTCTGTTCACCCTTTCTCAGAGTCCACTCAAGGCTGTTTGTTCAGCTAGCGAAAACCACGCCCCTTGCATAAGACAGCTTCCAGCAAACATCATGCACCCTCTTACTGTTTTCAGCTGACCAAGATCCTGTGCCCCCTAACAAGTTTGTTTTCAACTGAGGATGAGCTAAAAACATTTCCACATTCCACATTCGGGATCAAAACAAAAAACAAATTTAAAAAAACAAACAAACAATACTTTCACCACATTATACAATGATAAATAAATATTAAATAATAAATATCTTATTGAAAGAAGAAAATGTGGAAGTAACAAATAAATCTGCCCTATGTGTGATAAGTTCACATCAGTAGAACCACAAGAGGCTGCTACTCAAAGGGAAACATGGATTCCAGCAGATGTATAGCCATGACCGAATTAGGAAATGCCCAGATCCAAAATAACAGGAGACATAAGCATATATAAGCAACTTAATTCCATTTTAAAACCATGACAAATTTAAAACAAAGTGGAAAATATAGGGCCTAACATAAGGAAAAATGAAACCAAATAACAATACTTAGTCTCCCAGTGGAAGACTTTAAAAAGATAGGTAAGAATATCTGATTATCAGACAGAGCTGTATGTAACAGCCATTGTCTAAGCTGTGCTAAGGGCAAGTCAGGGGAGTGTAAGCAGGTATGACTGCCCAGCGAGATCAGTAAGGTTTACAGGAAGCCAGTGAACACTGTAAATTGCTCTCTTTTCAATCTGAATCATGCAGCAGAGTTCATTTGTTTCCAGAATACTGATCTGACAGTGAGAGCTAAATCCAATAAAAGCTCTATAGCTTGGAAAGAGTCTTGTTTGCTGTGCAGAGCATCTGTCCTCCTGAGGACAAGGTTATTGGGCCTGGAGCCACTGGCAATAATATGTGTACCTAGAGTACTCCCTTTGATTTGCAGAACGCTGTCACACACCATTCTTTGCTTACTCAGCCTCTCTCAGTGGTCCTGACGAATGCTTTTGCGCAACCCCCTCAGCCACAACTCGTCTGCAGTGCAGTGATTTAGGACTGCAATGTCATTAAGTGAGTCGTATTTTATTTGCAAGAGCTGGGTGGGCATTGCTTTAGTACTCTGAACTGCATCACTCATTTACATTTTTAGTATGTAAGGAATAAATAATCCCAAGACCTATATTCCAGTTAGTGCTTTACCTAAATACCCTACGACCAAACGGAAGACAAAGAAGAAGGCTTCACTTTGAGTTTCAAGAATCTCAGACTGTATTGTGTCCTTTCTCTAGCAATGTTCTTCTTGAGCCAATGGTGTGTCTCATTATAGCCACATGTAGACAGGCATAACTGACAACTCTGGGGATGGAATTTTCCATCTTGCAGAAAATAATAAGTATTAGCCTTGCTGCTTTACATAGCAGCATCATTCTCATTCTTTGCCCTGTGTCTGAAATCTCAAACATCACACTTAGAAGGAATTAGAAACTCAAGCATCCCTCTTGAGTAGTGTGATTCTTCCAATAGTCAACCTCCCCCCCCCTTAACATGAAGATACCAAATTAGACCCTGAAAAATTAAGCTAAAACTACAGAAAATCTTACATGGACAGTGGTCACGTTGCCACAACAGAATCTGAGTTTTAACACAGAAGTAAAAACTGGAGTAATTGTTGGTTTATAGGCCAATGGCATTCATAGCAATTAAGCTTAATTGTGGCTAGCGTTTAATGAATAGTTTCTGGAGACCTTATATGAGCACTTGACCATGGCTAAACACTTCAAATCCTCACTTTTACCCAAGGAGATAAGCGCCGCTACGGTTCTCCACAGCACAGAGGAGAATGGGACTGAATAGGAAATAGTCTGCCTAAAGCTCTAGTGCTTGCAGAGAGTCCTGTTTAATGTCACCTCACTCTGGAGCCAAGCTCAAACCCTCAGCTATGCCACCTGCGTCTTCTAATTCTAACCTGTGCCCCCCAGTAAAAATGCTCACTGACTGTAAATACTAGAAAGGCCCCCCCATTCCAAAAAACCATTTATTTATTTACTTGTTTATTTGTTTGTTTCACAGTGTGTTTACTATGTAGCCCAGGCTGACCTTGAACTCACACTCACCCTGACTCAGTTGCTGGAACTGCAGTTGTAAGATCTTTCCTTAGACGATCTGTCTAGTGTTCTAGTCTAGAGACTAGAGGTGTCACATGGACTAGGAAGGGACAAACAGTGCATCTCTGTAAACCCAATGATGGCATGTTAGAAATTCCAACAAATATACATCCAATACCCACTGTGCTTACGTCACAGTTCTAGGCACTTCAATCCGTGGATTGGTGCTCTGTGTTCTCATCAAGCTCGAGGTTCCATGGGACCTCAGAATCCAGCAGCAGCCTGATAAACCCAAATCAGAAGTGATGTGCTCTTTGTTGTTCATCTCCCACTCTTGCCTTTCTCCTAAAGAGCAAGGATTTCTATGTGTGATTGCACACAACATAAACATAAAACTCAGGAAGAGGAGGCAGGAGGAGCAAGTT
Source organism: Pachyuromys duprasi (assembly GCA_028658305.1). NCBI lineage: Eukaryota > Metazoa > Chordata > Mammalia > Rodentia > Muridae > Pachyuromys > Pachyuromys duprasi. The sequence goes on from CM053767.1 coordinate 14,981,680, forward strand.
TCTTCAAGGTCAGCCTGGGATATAGAGCAAATCATAACAAAAACAAACACCCTCCTCCCCCACCAAATGATAGTTAGCCCTCTGCATCTAAAATTAAATCTCTGAGACGTTGGCCTTGACTATCAACCTTTAAGACGTAACAAAGGACCATTCAACCTGCAGTATCAGATTGTGTGAGGGCTTTGTACTCTTGCTCTCAGTATCTGGGCAAGGACACTGATGGCTGGCTTGTGGGAAAAGATTGGAAGACCCGCGGCTCTAACACCTGTTACTCGGCTTCCAGAAATACTGCTCTTCCCCCAGCACACCACACAGGGATACTTTCAGCATGACCAACCCATGTCTTTCTGCCTACCAGCCAGGAGAAAATGAAATTTTTTATTGTTCATAATTTTGGATAAGTTGCAATATCACGGGTTCATATAAATTCACTCACATATTTTACTCAATAAACCCCCATAAGCAATTTAAAGTAAAGGACCCACCCCCACTCACGCTGGGAGGGCCAGAAGATGAAGGAGCAAGAGAGAGGAAAATGGGGGAAGCTCATAAATTATGAGAAGCCAGGAGTGATTTCATCAAAGTGCCAAGCTCAGTCCGTGGAATGTTTCAATTGTATAAAATTTATGGTTTTCTGAGGGGGATGATTTACTGGCCCTAATTTTCCACAATAAAAAGCTCAGTGGGGATTCTGTGAATGAAATATCTTTTTAAAAATAAGCTAAAAAATGTAGTTCAAAATGAGGGTCAATAGTGCCATGTCTGGAGAATAACTCCTTCTCGGATCACCTCCAAAAATGAGTCACAAGAGAAAGACCCATAAAACATGTGTTAGTTAAAAAGGCATGAAGTTGTAAAATAAATAAAAAATATGTCGAGAAGCACATCCCATCCAATTTGTTCAATTGATAGGATTATATCTTTATCACTGGCTTTCAGTGAAAAACTGGATGTAAATCTATGTGTTTTAATTAAACAATGGGAAACAGAAAGAAATAAAAAGAAAGAAAATCATTAAAAACAAGTAATGCACTTCATATTCAGAGAAAATATAAATATTTTTTACATTAGCTAAATTGCTTCTTGCAGATATACCTGATGTAAAACCAGATCTTAGGTCTTGTGAGACAATTCTTAATCCCTTTCTTCAGTAAGAAAACTCCCTTCTGCCCATAGATACAAGCAATATTGGCCCTAAGAGTAAGGGCAGGCCCACTGAGTCACATACAGCCTCACCCCACCTGCACATTGGCCCGTTCTTCTCAGCCTTGACTCAGCCTCAGCTTCCTGCTGGCAGCCTGCTCTCCGCCTGCTCTCCCTGTAGGTTCTGTCCCTGTCCTTCCAGGAGGAGGTCCTGATAAACCGCTTGAACCTTCCCAATGTCACTCCCTGAGAGACTGAATGTGCCCCAGTTCTAATAGACTCAGTTTCCTGCTTCTCACACTCCTGAATATTTGACCTTGTATCTTAGATCCAGCCAGAGGAGAGCTTAAGTTGAGCACATCACTTTGGCTTATAACCATTCATAGCAGGGTATCACACACACACAGGCCTACATACATGCACACACACACATACACTGACACACAGACACACAGACACACACACACACACCCATGCACACACACCCCATGCACACACACTTCATCTTTGTAAGCTAGAACCTGATGTTTAAACAAAAGCACCTGAACTTCCATAGGGATGATTTAGTCACTGGAGCAAAATGGTTGATATCTTGTTTTTAATCTTCCTTCACTCACTATGATTGATTTTCTACTTAAATTCAAGTCTCAAGCATGTGTGCATTCCCTACGAATTGCTTTTTACTAGAGAATTTTAGGGAGATGCTGCTGCCATGATCTCCAGTTCTTACAAATCACACCCTGTGTATTCCCATTCCTTTGAGAATGGGTTGACTCCCGTCATTTTTCTAGAACCATTACGGTACATCAAGAGGTGCATGCCATCTCCAAAACTGCACAACATTGTATAAAACTGTCTTACTAGTAAATAGCTGGAGAGTTCTCTCAGGATCTGGATTTAAAGAAAGAAAGCATGATTTTTTAAAAAGAGGCAACGAGAGATACATATACCACAGAACTGGGGTACACAAAGTTTTCAGTTACACAACCACAAGGAAGGTACTTTGGCCAAAACAGTAGGTGTAATTGTAAGAGTTATCAGGGACACAGATCTGTTGCTGTGTAAGCTGCTAGGTAAGAACAGAATTCAGCAATGCTGCAGAGGTCCATTTAGGATGTATGCCAAACACTCAGTGTGCAGAAGTGTAAGATAGTACATGTTCACTGTCTAAATATGTTACTACATTTGTGGTAATTTATTCAGCAGCAATGCCTAGACAATAAAACTTCTATTCAAATCAATGTAAAGAAACTAATTATTGTGTACAGTGCAGCAGATATATAAAGACTTATTTTTACCCCCTAAGATCAAGTCACCAACATGAAGGATACCATATGGATAAAGTGAAATTAGCACTGTCTAGAAAGAAGTGCCAATGTAGTAGAAATATCTTATGATAGATATACTGGCTGGTTTTGTGTATCAACTTGACACAAGCTTGACTCATCAGAGAAGAAGGAGCCTCTCAGTTGAAGAAATGCCTCCAGGAGAACCAGCTGTAAGACATTATCTCAATTTCTGATCAGTGGTGGAAGTCCCAGCCCAAGAAGGGTGGTGCCATCCCTGGGCGGTTGGTCCTGGGTTCTATAAGAAAGCAGGCTGAGAAAGCCATGAAGAGCAAGCTAGTAAGCAGCATCCCTTCATAGCCTCTCATCTGCTCCTGCCTCCAGGTTCCAGCTCTGCCTGAGTTCCTGTTCTAATTTACTTCACTGATGAATGGAAATGTGGAAGTGTAAACCAAATAAACCCTTTCCTCCTGGACTTGCTTTTTGGTCATGGTGTTTTGTCGAAGCAATAGAGACCCTAACTAACACAATAGAAGAGAGGGAGTCCCAAATGAGAGGAGGAGGTGGTATGTGGCTTGATCTAGCAGAGATGAAGAGCAATACGGTGAGATAGGGAGGGCATATCTTTATCACACCACAGCTTCTCTGTGTTTTGTTGGTATCATTGTTTGGTTATTTGGTTTTGTTTTGTTGGGGTTATTTGTTTTTTCTTCATGAGATAAGGTCTTGCTCTGTACCCAAGGCTGGCTTTGACTCCCATGTAACAGACTATAGGAATGAACCACATCGTGCAACTACACCCTGATCTTTGTAAATCAAATATACATATGAAGTTATATATAGATATATATAGTTATATATATATATATAGTTCTATATGGAATGAAGAATCACACAGCCTCAAAAGCACATGACTTTGAGCAAGCAATCTTTTTCTTCTATTTAAACCTCAGTTTCCTTGGCTATGCTACAGGAACCATCAAGGTGTCTCAGCTGTTCTTAAAGGCAAATGACAAAAAAGAACTAAAGTGAACATCATGTATAAGAACCTGGTAAACAGCCACCGTGGTTATTTCCAGAAGAGCCTCCAGTGCTTTCTAGAAGAGCACATGTCAGGAAGAGAACTACCTCGCAGTCAGTCCTAAGACACTCAGAGGTTTGACTGAGCGTCAAATACCTCACAAGCCATCCTGGGGTTCCCTCAGCCCCAGCTCCTTGCTTTGCACTGTTGGCACTTTTAGGATGGTGCACGTGCCTGTTCTAAAACCATGAGCACTTCATGGACAAAGGCCATCTGCACCTCCTCATCTCAACACCCACCAAGCCCAGAGCAAAGCTAGGCAAGCAGTAAATCCTCTTGAAGTGATTTTGATTGCTGCTTTTATTTAATGATAATTAGACCTGCATCCCAAGAAGCTGGAGGAGAGGGAAAGATAAAGTCAACATTTTTAATTAAAATTTTATATTAATTACAGTGTATTTACTTTGTATCCCAGGTGCAGCCCCCTCCATCATTCCCTCCCAATTCCACCCTCCCTCATCGACTCCCATGCCCCTCTCTAAGTCCACTGATAGGGGAGGTCCTCCTCCCCTTTTATCTGACCATAGCTGATCAGATCTCATCAGGACTGGCTGCAATGCCCTCCTCTGTGGCCTAGCAAGGCTGCTCCTCCCTCGGGGGGTGAGGGGTGGAGTCAAAGATTCAGCCACTGAGTTCATGTCAAAGACAGTCCCTGTTCCCCTTACTAGGAAATCCACTTGGATACTGAGCTGCCATTTGCTACATCTGAGCAGGGGTTCTAGGTTATCTCCATGCATGGTCCTTGGTTGGAGAATCAGTCTCAGAAAAGACTCCTGTGCCCAGATATATTTGGTCCTTGTGGAGCTCCTGTCCTCTCCAGGTCTTACCAACTCCCCCTTCTTTCATATGATTCCCTGCACTCTGCCCAAAGTTTGGTTATGATTAAAGACAACATTTAAGATTCTTCCAGCCTACATCTCATGCCCATTGCAATATTTGTTTGCGGTTTCAGAATTTAATCCCTCCCTGTCCAGATTCAGAACTTTCCCAGCCCAGTTTATCTAGTTCAACCTGACTGTTCATTTGTCTATTGGCTATCACACATTCCTTTCTTTGTTTCTGTAAGAAATGTTCCTTGATCATACATTTGTCCACAATAACCAATTGCTACAATCAGTAATAGCAAGTAATCCTCACTGATTCAGTTTTTTACACGCTACCACTGCCTTCTCTACAGAGGTGCACCTACTTCTGCCTACACCCAAAAGGCAACGTTAGCATGCGTTGTATCTCTGGGGTATTTATAAATATGAGCACATGTGAGTCTTCTGGTTAGCTGGTGGAATTTACAGTCTTCCTGTTAGGCAGTGCTGACAGTGGAACGTAAGTCCCCGGGAGTTTACTGGAACATGCACATATGGTCCAATATTACACATACACTTGGCATCCTGATACATTTTAGATTCAGTGGATTTTCGCACAGACAATTGGCATCTGGCTTGAATGTCTAGAAGTATGGAGGGGAAAAGATGCCAGTAAGAAATCAAAGGAGGAGCATGGAGAATAGCCTTTCTTCCAACCAAACGGGAAATGCTACAACTCCATCAGATGATCAGTTGTCTGACTCTGAAAATTCTGCATGCCTTCAGGGTACTGTTACTTCAAATTAAACCAGAATGTTGTTTCCTTAAAATAAACGAAAAAGACCTGAACAGCAAAGTTGATTTGTTTTGAGAATCGAAGCCTCTGGGAGGAGGATGTGGTAGAAAAGCCTCATGTTTCATCTCTGTATGTTAGCAGCTGTGTATCCTTGGGCAAATTGCAGAACCTCTGTGCCCATTCTCATCTATAAAATGGGAACAGACACAGTTGAGGCTTTATGCATTCAGCAATTATGATAATGAATGAGACAGCACAGTCTGTGTCATCTCATCAGCATCATTTTATTAGCTTCACTGAGCTCTTTTGTAAATATTGTGACATCATTCTCAATTTTGAGATCATTGCTATTAACTGCCATAGACATTTTTTTGTTTGCCTGAAGATACACCTAGAAATGGTCCACAAAATATTTTCACTTTCCTTCCCCAGACCAGTGTTCAGTGTTTGGTCTGGCATGATTCAACCCTGAGCCGGATTGTGAGGACAGCTTTTCTAAGGCTGGGACACATTTCTGACCTCAGTGTAAATAATACGAACAGATCCAGATAAAGCAAAAATTACACACAGAAATTTCTTCCTTTTGTCTTTTTAATCAATTTGACAATTTTTGTTCACAGTAATAAAAATTGAAGCAACAATGGGATTGTCCTTTAGGGACAATGAGTTCCCACCTGAAAACTAAGTTTAGATTCAGCATTAAACGGATTCAGGCTGAAAAACAGAAATCACGACAAAGAGAAAGATTTTATTCAGGATGAGTTTCTATCACCTACGACACAGACTTTTAAACCAGAGTTAATAATGAAATGAGATGAGACGGATAATGCTGAGAAAGAAGAAAACAGCAGAAAGGAGGTAAGACTACCTAAGAGACAGCTGCGCAGAGCTGTTGAAAACCCCAGCATTGGTGTGGCCGCACACCATCAAGAAAAGCACAAGCCATAATGGTTCACATCGTGTATAAACAAGAATTGGATTGAAATGCCCAGAGTACTCAGGATGCAGAAACGTTCCTGTTTATTATTTCATTGATTATAACTGAAACCAATTTCAAGAATTTCACACCAGCATAATGCTGCACTTAAGAACCCCAAAAGGATTAAATGACCCCAAGAGGGAAGCCACTTACCTTTTAATGAAAAGCACACAGAGTGTTCTTTGTTGGCAAGATCTCTGGAAAGGGGAAGATGTCAATAGGACTACTCCCTTGGCACCATGCTTTGCTGGGCTAGTGAACTTGCCAGGCACATATTCAGCCACTCAGCACCGCAGTCGCCACTGCCTCCCAGGCAGCTGCAGGTGCCCATCTCTTCCAGACCCACAACGACTTCTCTTTTTCCAACACCAAAGACAACTTCCAGAGCCTTCTTGTTTTCCTTTTCAGTCTCTGGAACAAAAAAATAATAATAATAACAATTTCTTCAGTTTCTTTCCTTAATTCTAAAGTGAGCAGGGGACATTTTAACTTCATCTCTTTCAACAAAGTGGCCTGATTTACCACTGAGAATCACCTCCACCTTAAGTTTTAAGCCTGACTGACCTCACTTCCCCTTTCAGAAATGTTAGTCATGAAAGCCCCTCCCATAACAAACATCAAATCTATTCTGATTCTAGACTGCAGACTCTTGAAAACGAGGAGGGTACTTTAGCTTTCCTTAGTGACAATCATCTCCATCAACACACTCCCCAGACATACGCACTCCATGGCCATGTGGCAAAGACCTCATCTCTTAAAATGCTCACCAAATACAAAGAGAAGACATTTTAACCATAGAAAAGAGGCCAACAGACACTGGAATTCCTTTAGCTACCCAGATCCCATCTCAGGGGTGACACTGAGTGAGGACCCAGTTCATAAGATAGAGAGTGGAGAATGTACTCACATGAAGAACGCTATCCATGCCCTGCATGATTTCAAAGCCAAATGGGGACGAGGCCATCTCTGCCTTCCATGTTTCTCTCTGTTTACTTACTATACATACTGTTCTTGTCCAGGGAGCTGTTACCTGGGTAACACCATCACAAAAGATAAGTTTAAGATGAGAGTTTGGCCCATACAGGTGTTACAGGATTCTTGGTCCCTGCAAGATGTCTCAAGACTCCTTATATTCTGTGCTCACTACGGGCACGTGTCACCACTGAAAACCCTGGAGTTGTCATAAAACATTCTCTCAAAATAAAAAGAAAAATCACATATCAAACCCCTTATAGAAATCTCCCAGACTTCAAGGGATTTTCTCAGTTGCTTTAGTTTGAACAGCAAAGTAACATGGACAAAATTATATTTGATATATTCTTATAAAGGTCAACAGAAATAGCTGATTCTTTAAAATTAAAAAATTTAAAAGCTCTTGGAGCTTTTGTAGTAAAAGTAATCACAAAAACTGTTTTACTTACCCTATCAACAAGGGAAAATAGCCTCATATTTGATTTACTTCACATTCAAGCACATAAACTGCATTAAAAAAAAGCTTAGTAGATGTTTAATAGTATCAATTTTTGCTAATGTTTCTGTTTTTTACATTCAGTTTTTCAAAGATATATAATAAATGTCACAACTTTTAGAGTTCTTTGAGGTTTTTTTTTCTCCTTAAAATGTAATCAGGAAAATATTATTTTACTGTACATTTGTTTCAAATGCTGAAAAAGAATCTAATATTTTTCACTCTCAAACATATCTGATAAATTATTATCCAAAGCATGCAGTACCTCAAATGCATAAAAAGAAAACAAATAAAGCCATCCTTGCAGAATTGTCATGGGACTACATAAGAGTTAGACACAGAGTCCAGGCCAAATGATGGTTTTCCATGCTAACAGCCACCATTACTGAATACCATGCTGTTCAAGAACTGGGTAGAATCATCCAGAAGAGCACAATACTAAGTCACCACTAAACAGAAAGCAGAGTGTTTGCCAAGCATTGGTTCTTTTATCAGTTCAGGGATACATGGTCAGATTTTATACAGCTTGCCAAGTTATCACAGCTTGATGTCCTCTTTCCATTTCACTTCACAAACCCCCTCACCAGGAAGACAAAGAAAGGAAGCCCTTGCTATCATACTAGAAGAGAAAGACAAGGTTGGTAGTGGAAAGGATGGCAGATGGGAGCAGACTTGTAGTTGCACCTTGTGTGGACTGACTGAAGGCACACTTTTATACCAGTAGATTGCCATGCAACAGCATATACCTGCTGTGCCAGTCTGTAAAGTGGCAAACAGTACTGCCTGTATGGGTTCCTTTCCTGGTTGCTATGAACAAATATCTGAGAAGCACTATTTTAAGACAACAAAATATTTATTTGGGCTTTCAGTTCGAGGAGATGCAACTCATTGTGGTGGAGAACGTATGAAAGCAAGAGCATGAGGCAGTGGTCACATTAGGTCCAGAGTCAGGAGGCAAGACACAGGAAACAAGGACAGCACATAAAACCTCAAAATACACCCCCTGTGACCCACTTCCTCCAGCAATGTTCCAACTCCTAAAGGTTTCACAATCTAACTAAATAGCACCACCAGATGTGGTGCTCCTATAAACATGTGGATCACTTCACATTCAAACCACAGCAACCATGCGTTCTCTCCTGTATGAAATAGACATCGATGTGTCAGGATCACGAGAGGAGGAGGGGAGAGACAATATTTTAAGCAGAGAAGAAAAAGCTATGGCATATATGTGACATAAAAGCAAAGAGGGGGGACATTTAAGGGGAGCAATGAGGTTATGAAGAAGGAAGCAGGGGTGATGGGAAAGGGCAGAGGAAAAGAAGATGGATAAGAGCAAAGTATTATGAAAAATCCAATAGTGAGCCCACTCAACTAGAGGGAAAACAGGTCTGGTACTGGAAACCTAGCCAAACTACCCAGGGCTAATGAACTCATGGATTTTAGAGGAGAACCCACAACTACCACCTTCCTAACCCAGCATAATTCCTAACTACATTCTAAATGTGTGTCCTTATTTCCACAGAGGATTGTAGTTCTCACCCCTCATCAAAGCAACTTCTCTTTGCAAGAGACAGCGCAGAGCTGTGGAGCCCAGTTCCAAACAACATATCTACAGCACAGTCCCTGCACCTAAGGTTCAGGGATTACTGCAGAAGAAGGAAACAGAAAGATTGTAAGAACCAGAGTATCAGGAAGTTTGCTGAGAGACCCTGTCTCTTACTGAAGTCAAAAGTTACACCCATAAAGTCTCACCAACATAGATGCCTAAATATGACCTAAACAAGGACACCAATAGACATGCCAATGTGGAAGGCAGAAAGTTGTGATATATCAACCCTATACAAAAAAACTACAAACAACTAAGGAATGCCAAGAAAGGGAAAAACAGTCTTCCTCAGGGAAGAGTAGATCAACTGGTTATCCAATACCAAATGGTCAGTTCTGAAAACATACATACAAGTCACATTATACAGACTGAGAAGGCTATGTGTGTGTGTGTGTATATATATATATATATGTATGTATACATACATATGTACATATATACATATGTATACATATATATATACAGTCCATATACATATGTATATATGTATGTATTTAGATATATAGATAACTAAATATGTGTGCATGTGCACGCATGTGTGTGTGTGTGGCAACAAAGAAAACAGAAGCCTTCAATTTGAAGTGGGGACAGTTGCACAGAAGAGTTTGGAGGTAGTCGGAAAAGGAAAGAGAAAGATAATAAAAAAATGAGCTAAGGGTACATGGAAGGTGTTGGAGGGAGGAAAGGGAAAGGAGAAATGATGTACTTAAATTTTAATTTCAAAAAATTTGAAATTTTAATTTAAAAAAAAGAAAATTTTAAAAGTCATAATGAAACCCAGTACTTTGTAGGCTGACTTAAAAATTTTAAAGTTATAATTTAAAACAATATGGTACACATGACAAATATCTACTAGCCTTTAATCCCAGCACTCAGGGAGGCAGAGGCAGGCAGATTGCCATGAACTTAAGGCCAGCCTGATCTACAAAGCAAGTCCAGGACAGCCAAGGTTACACAGAAAAACTTTGTCTCAAAAAAAAAAAACCTTAAAAATATATTTAAAATGCAAATATGTACAGAACCAGAAATGATGGTCATTCATTTATTTGCATTATAATAATGTGACCAAAACACCCCCTTAGCTAAAAGACAAGAATGTTGGAGCTAGGAGGTTTGCTTACCAGTCAAGTGTGTGTATTGTTCTTTCAGAGGACCCAAGTTCAATTGTCAGCCTCTACACTGGGCAACCACCTCTAACTCCAGAAGCAGGATCTGAAGCCCCTGGCTTCTGCATACACGTTTACCCACATGCACACCCACGAGCGCGCGTGTGAGCACACACACACATACACACACACGCGCGCGCGCGTGATTTATAATTAATAAAAATCTTTCTTTAAGACAAAGTATCCGAAACTATGTGACTTTACAGGGAAAGCACCAGAGCAGAACTAAAAACACAAAGACAAATCTTCATGAGAATCTGCGGTGTGGAGGGCAGGACTGCGCCTGTCCAAGGGAACCCCTGCACCTGGCCGAGGAGATCGGGAACAGAGCACCAGTGGGTACCAAGCACAGAGGCACACTGCAGGCCCCGACATGGTGGGGGCCAGGGAGGTATCGAGGAAGAAAGCTGGCTGTTCAAAGAACATCTCAGCCAGGGTGGCCTGCTGAGTCTGGAGACTGACCTGTCCAGAAAAACACTGGCGAACTCCAGACCAGACCACACACCCTTCCAGTCAGCGTTCTGGAAGAGATTTTGAATAATTCTTCTGGTCATTAAAGTCCACAGGAAATTTTAGGGAAATTGTCCTACCCAGCACTTTATAAAACCGCTTACCAGAAGAATAAACAGTGGGCATTTGGAGATGTTCCTTCAAAAGGCTAAGAGGCATTTTAAAGTGCAATTCTCTTCTTCCTCTACTTATGACCACACCCCTGCCCTTGACCCAAGAACACACACGCTTTCAGAAATAAAGAGCTTAAAGCTTTATAAACCAATTTGACCTCTAAGGCAAATAAGGAAAGATGAATAAAATCCTGGTTCAAGATCAGATTTTATTTCATTTGATTAATAAACTTGAAGATTGAAAATCCAAGGATTGACAAAAAAAAATGCATTCTTTCAGGCACAGCGGCACATGGGGATGATCACAGCACTCGAGAGACCGAGGAAAGAGATTGGCAATGAGTTTGAGGCGAACCTGGATTACACAATGAGTTCTGGGACAGCCTATGATAGTGAGACCCTGCCTCAATAACAACAACAGTAACAATAGCTTCACGGTCCAGAAATCATTACGATCTCTCATGCTTGCTGTAGAGGTAGTGAGAGAGAACTCAGAGCGTGTGTCTCACACAGCTACCACAGGGAACCTGAAATAATGTAAAATGCACCTTGACACCTCAGGAATGTATTCTCTGGAGTACGCTTGGTGATCATTTAAAATGATTACAATTTATCAGTATATAGCCATTTAGATACAGAATGTAGGTCTGTGGCAGAAGCATTTCTTGCTACTGGTTTTGGTTTTTTGTTTTTTTTTTTTAGCAACTATAAAAAGAGCAACGCTAATAATGAGAGAGACTACAGCAGCAAGGTTACATTTTCTTTCTTTTCTAAAATTGTTATTTATTATTATTAATGTGTGCATGCATACGGGTGTGTGTGTGAACATGAAATGGAATTCCTGTAGGAGTTCTTGGTCGTGAACTTGTAAACTCAACAACATGTGGAATTAACTGAGAACCCCAGACACTTGGCACATCTGTGAGAAATTTTTTTGTTTTGTTAATTGGATCACTTGAGGTAGGAAAACCCACTTTAAGTCTGGGTCACACCTTCTGGTGGCAGTCTATAGAAAGGACAAGGGAGAAGGAAGCTTGCTTTCTTTGCCTGCTTGCCACCACTCTCCATAGCAACTGCCTTCCTTCCCTGGCGTTAGAGCCTACTTCTTCAGGACTCAAGCCTATGCCGAAGACCAGCTGAGATATCCAGCCTCATGGCCTGAACGACGACTAGATAGATTCTTAGGCTTTCCTTCAGTGGACAGCCATTGTTCTACTAGCTGGGCCACATCTACTTTATACATAAAGAGATTTATTTTAGCAGTTCTGGTCCCGCAGAGAACCCTGACTAATACAGGAAGTCAGCGGACATTTCTGTGGTGTCTGTTCCCTCCTTTCAGCTTTATGTAGGTTCCAAGGATCAAACTCAGGTTGCCAACAAGTGTTTTTACCCACTGAGCCAGCGGAGCAGCCTTGACATTTTCTGTTCAAAGTGTTCTATTAGAAAACTGAAGAGAACCCCCTTCTCACCTGGCAACAACAGCAGCATATTCTTCTGTTTCAGAGGGTCCACCCTTGCATCACATACGGGGAAGAAGCCATACCTGCTCCTTGATCTAGTCATCCTTAATTCCATACAATAACATCTAAATTTGATACACAGATATCAAATGGTATTTGGGAGGAAAACCTGGCAATCTGGAAGTTTGGTGTGACCAACGTTTCCTACAATTACAAATGATTGCAGCCATTGACCGTGGTTATAAATCCCTGCTTCTGTCTGCAGCGCTGACTCATGCCTGGAATTCTCTTCTCCGCTTCCAAGATTTCCCTTTCCTGATACAAATCTCCATTTTCTCCAACAAAGCTGAATCCATTGAGATCGGTTTATGCCAGTTATGCCAGATGTTTGCAAATACGTTTCTTCAGCGATCCAGTGTGCCCACAGGATTGTCCTCTGCATAATGCGGTCACATGTTAAGAAATCACACTCCTGTTACAGAGGTTATATAGCTACCCAGATGAGGCTCCATTAGCCACAATTCCCTCACGACCACAATCACCATGGCATCTCATTTCCCTGAGAAGGAGACTTGAAAGGAAATGGATTTGTGCTTCTTAGATCAAGGAGGCAGGACCAAGTGTTGTGCTAGGACAGATGGTGAGGAGTCAAGCCTCAGTGTGTTCCTGAAAGCTGCGGTCACAGTGCTTTAGGAAGCAAGACAGATTGAAGAAGATGTCCTATGAGTGCCCCAGAAGGGTCCTCTATTGCACACAGCCAAAAAACCAAGCTCTCTGGAGATAACCATACTGTATCAAGTAAGGGTGGGCTTGGAAAACTGACAAAATGTACAACTGATTAATAGCAAATTAGAACATGTCCGGGGGAGGGGGCTACGCCTGGGATTCAAAGTACCCAACCTGTGATTGAGATAAAAATAAATAAATTAAAAAAAAAAAAGAAACAAAAAAAAAAAAGAACATGTCCAAGTTACAACAATAAATCGAGTTAATTTCTGTTTAGACCTGGAGTTCTTTAGAGGAATAGAACCAGTGGGTTTATATATATATATAACTTATAAAGGAGAGTTTCTCAACTTCCTTATGTGAGAGGGTAGTATAAGAGTGTCCATCTGCACCCAGAGAGACAGAGAACTTGACAGCTGCTTGGTCCATGGCGTTGGCTGTCTCAGCAGACCCAGTCTAGGTCTGAATACCTAAAAAGGTCCTTGGAGAGTCATGGTTATTCAGTCCATGTTAGAAGGGTAAAGAAGCTGCAGACCAGCATTGGCGGGGGCTGGCATCAACAGGGATAGATCCACTTTCTCAGGACAAAATGTAGGCAGGGAAGGTAGCAGGGATTTTTCATTAGACCTCTTTGTATCCAGGCTACCTGCTGAAAGACACTGCCCCATTAGGGAAAGGACTTCTCTGTAAATAGACCTCTTGGACCACGCACACGCGCGCGTGCACACACACAGACAGACAGACAGACACACACACACACACACACACACACTCACACACCCTGATGCACCCTGCAGAGGTGTGTCTCCAATGGTGATTCTAAACCTCATGGAGCTAACTCTTAAGTCCAGGTATCACTATTGCTGTATAATAAACCAGGAAATCTATGCGTCCACTGGCTGGAGAAAAACAAAACAAAACAAAAAAACTACTACTTAAAATCAAAATGTTCTTCATCCAGTAACTAATTTCTGAAGGAACCTGTGTTGTTCCCGCTTGAAAGTACAGGCTAATCATCTGCAGAAACTCAAAACCTTGGTTTGGCAATAAACTACTCTGTTTCTGAAACTAACTTGACTCACTTTATCTCTCTCTCTTTTATTTTTTTTCCCTCCATGCCTGCCCATGTACACTTCCAAAATTTACTCCAATCACTCAAAACCTAGCATTACTTTCTCAATAAGGCATGCTTTCTCATGAAGTTCCATAGGAAACTTCATGTTTCCTCTTTTCACCCTGATCTCTCTGATCACACTCTGTGAGACAGATTGTCACTTCCTGAAGAATTTTCTGATTATTTCTTGAGTTGAGTGATGTATAGTTAGTTGCTCCCATCAAATTCTTCCTAGACCTCTTTACAATAGAATATCTCACTCTAGAATAGTTACTGAGTTTCTATTTTTTTGAGACAATATGCAATATGCAGCCCAGGCTGGCCTCAGAATCATAATTTTTCTGCCTTAGCACCCTGTGTGCTATAGACTACAGGAATATATATATATGTATATGTACATATATACATATGTGTATATGTGCTTGACATATAACATATATGGTATATATGTCTATACAATATATATACTTATATATTTGGTATTATTCATATATATGAATATATATTGAATATATAGAGAATATAGATTTGAATATATAGAATAAATTCATATATACATATAGAATATATTCATATATACATATATATATGAACATATATATGTGCTAACCCAAATAGACCATAAAACTCACATAAACAAAAAAAACGTAGATTACTGAATCTACTCTTATAGATGTTAGTATATTAATACAAAATTAAGGTTATATTTTGGTCACAACATACTATGTATCAACTCTTTTTAAGGAATTGTACCTATGTAATTCTTTAAAATGCTATGTGCAACTTGATGGCTGACTCTTTGACCCTCCCCCATATATGCCAGGGAGTAACAGCCTGGCTAGATCCCAGGGGAGAACATTGCAGCCAGCCCTGTGGAGACAAGATGATCTGGGGTTGGATGGAAGGGGAGGAGGTCCTCCCCCGTTGGTGGACTTGGAGGGGACGAGGAGGAGATGAGGGAGGGATGGGGAGAGTGGGAGGGAATGAGGGAGGGGGCTACGCCTGGGATGCAAAGTACCTAACCTGTGATCGATATAAAAATAAATAAATTTAAAAAATGCTATGTGAGTTCTAGTCCTTTTGAAAGCTACAATCACATACTGTTTAGGATAATTAAAAATCTGCAAACTAATAGTCAATCAAATTTATAGTTCTGTTAGGTACTAACTGAGCTCATTATGGGTGTTTTCTATAGCTAGAAACAAGCAATTCAGATATACTAGAGATAAATAGATGGTTTTCAAAAACCTCAGACATCTATGGAATATAGCATTTAAAGATGTTTTATTAATGTAAAAAAATCTTTTGACAATGAGACATGTCAGCTCCTGGCAGCCCCTCTTTCGACTTCAGAGAAGATGACGAGCATCAAAACAATTTCTCCCTTTGGCAATACCTTCATATATGGCAAGCAGCCACTGGGCCATAAAATGCCATTGTTCTTGCTCTAGACAAAATACTGACAAACCGGATGCACGAAAATCACCTGCCAAGCTTTGCAAGAACAATGGAGGCAAGTTCTTTGTATGACCTGCGTCACAGAAGTCTGTCAGATATTATGGGCTGGAATGCTGAAGATGCTGCTCCAGCATTACAGAGATAGCTTGAGTGACTGTGCTGGTTCATTTCTCGTTTTTGAAGGTGCTTGCACTGCACTTCCTGTTTATTCAGATAATATTTATCCTCCTCAGATCTCTGATGAGTTTGAAGATCAATTTAACAACAAAAACCAAGGCTTCAACTGCCTTTTCAGAAAAAATGTAAAGTTTATGTAGAGTCTGAGGAACTGAGAAAATATTTAAAGGCCTAAAAAGGTATTTTAAGGTAGGTAAATATAAGTTATAGGTGTTAAAATATCTAAAAGGTTTGAAATTGATAAATACAAATTATAGAGCTATAAAAATAATTTAAGGCATATAAAAATTAAAATGTTTCAGATTTCTCTTCACCTTAATATAATGATAATTCTAACATACTTCCTTTTGTAAATCTCATATAAACTTCAGAAAATGACTTGGATCTACCTGTCACAAGTCAAATGGAGTCTAGATAAGTACACCTACCTGTTCCTGAAGATGGTAATTTTCCCCTGATCTTGGGATTCCTCCCCTTCTCCAATTACTAGGAAATGTTAATTCTGTCCCTAGTCTATATTTGTCTCAGCAGATTTTCAGTCTGCTGACAGACTCCATCCTGGGATCACCTGTGGACTATAGACGGCTGAGCTCTGCACTTCCTGAAAACTGATGTAAACCAGTCCAGCTGATAAGATTACTTCCTGTCTCTCAGCTGGATCAATTAATCAAATGCTTCTGATAACTTCCCCATTGCCCACCCTTTGACTAGCATTTCAGCCTCCCTGGGCCCCGGATAACAGTGCCCTAATGTCAGCTATGAGAAATTACAGAAGACAAAATGCCATCCATTATCCCACCTAGCAGGATGAAATGCTACATCAAAAGGGGCTTCCTGGAATAAGGGACAAAAGGCTTCCTATAATACCAATTGACATACTAAAAAAAGAAAAAAATGGGCCCTTAGTTCTCTTTTTCCTATTCGTGATTTAAGATCAGGTCTCCACGGTCCAACTCATGGTTTTAAAGTCTCAATACCAATCCTTGGACCCATCTCAAAGATTTGAAAAAGGAATTGTATTCGAGGTAAAAATGAGAGGACTTAATTCCAAGGAGCCAGCAAACTCTAATCAGAGTCCTGTAGCTTCCATGGACTCTAGTCTATCCCAATCGAGGCCCCATAGCTGAGGGGTCTGGAGTCTACTAGCAAACCATGCCAGACTGCCCTGATCTATTCTGATTGGGCCTGAAGGACATGTGAATAAGCTGAGGCAGACTTTGTGTCTATCTGTTTGGCTAATCTGACACTGTGGCAGGCTTCTTTTCTCCACTTTGTCTGACAAGGCCTGTTTCTCCGACTTCAAAGAAAAAATTCCCAGAAGAGCCGCAACCTGAGGACAACTAATCAGTTTACATGTCAAGTTGACCAAAAGCTATGCTTATGAATACTTTATGCTATGAACACTTTATGGACTTGCTGTTCCCAAAGTGAAGTGCAGCTGTCCCTAACCAATCAAATTAAAGGTCAACATATTAGTAAAAGCCAAATATCAATGAGTCAACAAAGGTCCCAGTAACTAGGGAAAAATCCCTAAACAATCAGCCAATCCTCAGTCCCCTCATACTCACATGTAATTCCTGACCAATTAGTTTAAGAGTTATTACACAAAGCCCCTAACTTTATAAAAGAGCCTGTGTATTTACTTCTGGGTCGTCATTTTGAAAAAAGTGGTAATCCCAGCATGCTGGTAACTTCTGCAGAATAAATGTTGTTTGCTTTTGCATACTACTTGAGCCTGGAGCCTCCCTTCAGTGATTCTTGAACCCTAACACATGTTTTCTCACCTCTGGACATATAGGTTTCTTATGTGACTTTTTCAGATATGTGAACAATTGTCTACTCATGCTAGCCAGGAAACTGATAAAAGGCCAAAAAAGTATTCTAGCAAACTCCAGTTTGGCAAAGCAATGGGTTCATTGAGGTTAATTGCAGAAGTCTGGGTGTGGGATTACTTACAGGAACACTCAATGGAAGCTGTATCATGGAAAAGTGTACTCCTGCATGAATGATGACTTATCCATGCTTTGATGCTGGAGCTCTTTGCACATCACATAGGTAGTCTGACAGGATGGGGAGTCCCCTGTCCCCTCAGCAGTTGTCATTGCTTATGTAATCTTGGGAGAGAAGGGTCTTGTGAACCTGGTGTCAGGGACTTCCTGTGGCTGGTGAGTTGTTTATTTCATGAATCTTAAGGATCCATCCTTTGGATAGATTCTTTTTTCCATTCCAAAGATACCACTCCATAACTAGGAAGATGAGCAACAAGAAGAGCAAATGCATTAATTATTCCCAGTGAGCAGGTTAGCCAATAATTCCAGCATTGTATAATCTACTCCATTTATTCCACACGGATCAGGGTAGCCACAGCTCGCTCGCTCTCCCTTAGACTGTGTATAACCCTAACAGAGTCCTACGAATAACCCAGCTCCTTCTCATTCATCAGTAGGCAATAACACTGAAGAAATTACTTCCCATGATTGCACTCCTCAGGAATAACTTGATGCTTATGCAACCATGTAGGAGTATTTTCTCATCCATCATGTGCTGACCACTGCTAATGTCTGCTTTCAAACATCATTGGTACTCAACCTTTCAAGGATGGCATGTCTAAATATTGGAAGGGTGTAGTATTACAAACTTTGAGATATCCCTGACTATGTGGAAAAGTACAGCCTTAAAGAAATAATCCCAGTGTCTCATCAGTTGATGTATGTGAAATGAAAACAATAAATCTTTGAAGCACCTTTGCTTGAAGATAAAATTGAAGCCATAAGGTTGTCACTTGTAGGACTAACTCTCAGTCTAGGATCCCATTTTTATTTCAAAACACAGGTATATATCTGTCCTCCAAAGTCATGGAGAAGGTACAATAAGTAAGTATGTGCTGTCAGGTAACATATGCAGAAACTCTTTGAAAAGTCTATACAATGTACGTGTGTTAATTAAGTAGAGTACAGGACATAGTTATTGTGACCTGCAATGTTTGTCCTATGAATGTTCAAGAACATTTGTGCTCACACATCATTAATAAGAAATACAAAAAGAATCAATTGTCTCCGTTTTTTCTATATTCAGAAGCAGGACAAGCTTAGGTGAGCTCCATTTATCAGCCAAGTGAAAATGCTTCCTCTGAGACACTGAAAGAAATGTGAAAACGTGCCCGCTGTGGCACAGAGTAGGGCAGAAAGCCTGGAAGACACAATAACCTAGAGGTTTCCTGCTTCCCTTGACAAGACCAGGAGCATTAAAACCATGTGACCAGGGATTTCAAAAGCTTTTTGAGACCACATCAGCACTCATCCACAAATCTGCCATTGGATCATGTATTTATAATTTTTCCATTTAACATTGTAATAGTAGTTGTAGAGGAAATTCCCTTCTACAAAATTTTTTTTAAAAGCCTTCCTTTCCTTCTATACATATGTGCTTCTTTTACCATTCCTAAGACCACACAGGATTCAATGATACCACAATGCTCACAAAGACACACGGTATTTTATTTTTCTCTCTAGGAAACACAAATTCAATATTTTGAATAATTTTGAATAGTGAGTACACCACCCCTGGATATGTTTCTCCCAATCAAGTAATCACATCCAAGACCAATAAAATAGTTCTGTTATTTTAGAGAATGACTCTAAATAAAAGCACCATTTCATTCAACCATGAATTGCATCATGGACCAACAGCTCAAGGACAAACAGACATGCTGAGTAGACTGATACAGGCCTACAATTCCAGTATGCAGCTGAGGCAGAATTCCAAGGACAAGGCAATCCTGGGCCACAGGAAAACATCCTGTTTGGAGGTGAGGAGGGTGGAGTCAAAAGAGAAGAGCAAAAGGAGGGAGGAAAGGGAACTTAGCAAGCTAAAATATGCAGGTTCAGCAACATTCTCCTCTGCCTTTTCTATTACACTTGGAAGGGAGACTTCTGAGCTGAGGGAAATGTTCCATTTATGTCAGCAGTTGGAAAAGAAGTTCTGTTGTTGATTTCTAATTTCTAGAAAGATGACCTTTATTCATTGACCTTCTTTGTCTTGGGAACTTGCTAAGTCAGCACATTAGGCTTAGGGGATACAAATGTATGAGGCCTCAAACTACTCGTGTACTTGATTAACGGTTCTCCTCCACCTATT
Organism: Pachyuromys duprasi; assembly: GCA_028658305.1. Taxonomy (NCBI): domain Eukaryota; kingdom Metazoa; phylum Chordata; class Mammalia; order Rodentia; family Muridae; genus Pachyuromys; species Pachyuromys duprasi. The sequence continues at coordinate 15,001,706 of CM053767.1, forward strand.
GTGTTAAAGTTTATGACTCACCTCTAAGAGTTAACATTATTCTCTTAGTTTATGTTCTTGAGTGAATCCCAGCCTCAGACAGACAGTTGACTTAGACTTGTTCATGGTTTGAAAAAAAAAAGCATAAGAATCACTCCAAGTTTATTAGTATTGTTGTTGTTTTATTGTTATTGAGATACAAAGTTTCTTTGTTATTGTGGTTGAGTCAAAAACAAAAGAAACAAACAAATAACAACAACATAAAACCCCTCAATCATAATAGTAAAAAACCAGTTTCAAGTCCCTGATACATACTGGTCTCCAAACTCCTCATCCCACATACAAATTGCAATGAATTATGTTTCTTTATCATCTACTTATCATAAAATCCCATACACATTGCAGAGTAGAGAATATGAAAACAGAAGGAAATCTTGAAGTTTGCAGGAAAAGCTGAGTGTTCTTATTTCTGCTTCGCTGATGTCTGTGGTTCAAACAAAGCAATGTAATGGAGATAATACACTCAGAAAAAATATTAATTTTACATTTTAATTTTACACAGATAACTCAGATTTATGATAGGCCAGATGTAGAGATAACCCATAAAACTCTCAAAATTACATTTAGACTTGGAAGGAAATAACATAATAACTTCTCAGAAAAATGGTTCCCTCTTTCGAGCCCCCATTAAATAAGCAATGTGGAAAATGTTTCAGAAATAATCAGCAGGCCATGGGGCAGGTTAAAATGAAAACTTCTTTTCCACAGAAACTTAAGGAAATGGAGCACGAGGTCCAGGTAAACTTGGGCATCTTCACAGATGAGGAATGTGTCATTTGTCTCCAAGACTGGCAGAGCCCACACACTTTCCAGATTGCAAGTAGAGAGAGTATCATTTTCCACTCATTTGTGAGAATTTCTAATTCCAGTACCTATTGATCAAGGACAAACAATCTTTGTAAAGAGATTGGCAAACATTCTGACATCTCTAGAAAATCCCAGGACAAATACAGTTTGCAGTTGCCATGGACTCTAAATATCATAACAAAGTAAAGAAGTAAACAAAAGTCCCATCATTGGAAAGAACGGAAAGGTTTTATAGGATTCACTGTGTCGTCCACTTCCTCCAAACAGAGTTAGAAAAACCAGGTGTAGTCCCTGAATTAAAACTGAAGCTAAACCTACAGAGAGAACACAACCACCATGAGTAAGTAATCATGACTAATCAAATAAAGTTTTATAAGGCTGCTTTTATCCTGAATCATGTGATTAACTGTCAGAACTGGGCATTTCCTATTACCTTGCACAGCTTCCTAAAGTGTAAAGTCATCTATGCTGGGCCTTTCATAGGGCTCATAGACGTAGGTGATGGATTGTGGTCAACACCTCCATCTGGACCATTTAAATGCATGGGACAGAGATTAACAAATTAAAGAACAAGAACTTGAGCAAAGTGCAAAGGTTTTAGGATATAAGAATAATTCCCATGTGGTGGTTTTTAGACTGAGAAATAAGAAAAGAGAGTGGTCTGTGTGGCTTCAAGCTGAATGGGATTCTTTAGACTGAGAGATAACTATTCCCTGCTTTGTTTTTAGAGACGGACCTTAAACCACAGCTTATATCACAAAAAATTAAGACTTCTGCCACTGAGCTGTACCCCTAGGCTGATAACTGTTTTGAGCTTTATTATTTCAAAGAAAAAGGATGCAGCTAGCACTCTTGAGGCTTCCTTGTAAACAATAATGCTGCCGCACTATATGGTTGAGCTGCATGATGTTGAAGATGGCAGATGGGGGATGCCAAGCCAGGGCAGCCAAAAGGCGTTGCCCTAGATCTTTTTCCTCAGTAGGAGAGAACACATCTGTTTCAAAGAAAAGCTTTGAAGAACAAGACTGGATTCAGATGCCATTCCCCACATAACAAACTAACACCATACCACACATGTAAGGATTTCTTCCCAAAGCTCTTAATTTAGTCACGGAAGCTTCACAGATGAGTATCAGGACAAGGAAGTCTTACATTTTAGGGCAGCCTGTTCAATAAGGATGACTCAACATAGTACAATTTAACATTACCTAAATCAAGTTTTTCAAATGATAAACTGACTATATGATACAAAGTTTACATTCATACAGTCACACAGACATAAATAATTGCTTTTGGAGAAGGCTTTACTTTTATGAAGCATTACACATATTTATTAATATATTAATATCAACAACTGATACTCACTTCACTTTAAAATTTGTTTCTATGTGGAAGGTTTAGAAATGGAGAAATCTAACCCTATCAGGATAAATGCTCTGTTCAACCACCACAATAAGATCTCAGGTAAACTCTAATCTGTCTGAATCATAATCCATTCAACATTTTAACAATCTTTTATCAAGCAAATACTATGTGCTAGGAATACATGGGTCATGAAATGGCTTCTGTTTAACAAATACTGGCAGAAAGCTATTTGAAGAGATGAGAAGTTCATTTTGGCCCATGACCTCAGAGGCTTCAGTCCACTCCTGTTGACCACGGTCATTTGGCTTCATGGCAGAAGCATGGGACAAAGGAAGCTCTCTCATCATGATGGGCTGAAACCAGATAACAAAGCAGCTGAGATGTCAATATCTCTTTCAAGGACATATCCCTGACAACTCAATTTCTGCCCTTTGTCCTTTATCTCTTAAAAGTTCTAACACCTCCAAGTGACACAGGCTGGGAACCTTTCTTGAGCCTTGGATGGACATTTTATCTAATCTATGACCATCCTACCTCATCAGTAAGATACATGAGAAAGTACTTCAATGAGATCTACAAAAAGAGTTAATAAGGAAGAGATGGAGAAGGGCTACAAAGGAAAATTTGTTTAGGACCATGCGGAGGAAAATAGAAGAGCTCACCAAGGGAAAAGATACTTGAGCATCTTGGAGAAGTGCCTAGAAAAAGACAAGGTGAGGTGGCTGAGGTGAGTAAAGAACATGGCTAGCTGGAGCCAATATCACATATGTAATAACACCAGATTTTCAAAAAACAGTAGTTGAGCTGTCATTGATTTAAACATAAAACAGTTTCATTAATACATCCTATCACTTTCATATAAATAAGCCGGGCATTATAGCCATACCTCTGCCTGGCTTCATTAAGTAACACGGGGTGTGGGGGAAGCCCCGTGAATTTTCTTTGAAATTTTACAAGATCATCCAAAACACATTCTAGTGGAAAGTTACAAACACAATTACTGTTGACATAAATTCATGAATGACTTACAGTTGAACTTAAATAAAAAGGAAAACCCCCACAATTTATTTCTTTTCCATCACCCTTGATTTTGGGGTTAAGCATTTTGTCCCTTTTATTTTTGTTCATCTTTTGTTTGTTTGTTTGTTTGTTCTTCAGCCACACCAGGTGGTAGAAGTTACCCTCTGGAGCACAATGCAGGGTCAAGAGCTCCTGAGCTAGAGAGACTCAGGTTTCATTCCTGCCCTTGTTTCCCAGAAACCATTTGAGCCTGGTAAGGATATTGTCATTTCTGCCTCAATCCTTGTCTGTAAATCAAAAGCTACAGCACTGTGTGGCTCTGATAGCCTGTTAAGTAAATAAGATTATGAGTGAATAGCTTTGCAAGAATCCCATATGAAGTGAGACCTCAGTGAATAACTTAAAATAAGAACGAAACAAGGAGGTGATATGTTGTTATGACCAAGTCGTATGGACTCCAAAGACCACCAAAGAGCCAATTCTGATGCAAAAGCAGTAAGGTCTTTTATTACAAGCTTGAGCTCAGGCCCACACTTGTCACCAATGCAGCAGTGTAGAGTGTAGAGCCCCCAAGCTCAGGGGGAGGAGGATTTTTATTGGTTTACAGCAAGGTTTGGGAAATCACAGCTTAGCAGTTACACAACTTGGCGACATTCAGCAAGGGCAAGCTTGTTACAAGGTGACTGTGGCTAACTAACAATGAGCAAGCTATCTATAGACCTCAGGAATGTTAGGTATTTCAGTGCCATGAAAGTGCTACTAGCAGGTTGGTGGGCTGCTGAGCACAGATGCTCCACCTTGAAATAAAATAACTTCCCAGGCTATTCCATGGGTAGGAAATTGTATTGTCTTCTTCCTGGAGTTGGTGACCCATGGCCTAGTTCCTATTGACTTTTGGGGTGGGGGGGTCAGTCCTAGTTCTCTCAGTGTCAATCTATAAAATATAAAGAACCCAACAATATTGACAAACAATTGAAAACCCCTTCTCTTTGTCAATAAGGATATAGTCTAGATATTAAAAGTGGAGGTGGTTTCAGATGAACATAGATTATATTTTTTTTTCCTGTTATAGTGAATTGGTTCTCTTCCATCCCTTGCTCCTTAAGGATAGAACCAATCAAAACTGTTCTCACTAAACTCTCTAAGTTTCTTGGACTTGTATCATTCCATTTTACTCTATACTTCAAAAATATTTATAGTTGGGGCTGGAGAGATGATTCAGTGGTTGATAACACATACAACTCTTAATGAGGACCCAAGTTTGGTTCTCAGGACCCATATAGGACAGTTTATCCTAAAAATCCAGTTAAAGGAAATCCAACACCCTCCTCTAGCCTCCATAGCATCTGCACCTATGTATACACACTCCCCCACAAACACATGCATACACTTAATTTAAAATAAATGAATAATCTTTAAAATATGTATGCCATTTACTGCACTTCTGAAGAAATGTACTAACAAACTAAAGAAGCAGGTATCCGGATATCTGAAAAGCCTGAACACTCATATGTAACTTGGTCCATTTCAGGTAAGCACTGAATGAAAGCCCACGGGAGCAGTTAGCATAGTAAACTTGAATACTTTAGGTCTGGTCCTCAGTGAATGCTGTTGATTGACTAACTCATCAATGATGAGATAGCAGGGTGTTTTTCCATGAACCTACAGAATAGAATCACTTAGATGTTTGTGTGCTATGTGTGTACATGCATGTGTGAGCATGCACATTCATGTTTGTGAGTGAATATGTGCATGCATATTTGCATGTCACAGTACATATGTGGACAATTTCAGGTGTGAGTCTTTGCCTTCCACCTTATTTAAGATGGAATCCATTTGCTGTTTTTCTACCATATACACCAGATTAGCTGGCCTGTATGGTTTCAGGGATTTTTCTGTCTCTGCCGCCTATTGGATGACAGGCATGCTAGGATTGCAGGTGCTTGAACTATGAATATGGCTGTTATGTTAATTCTGTGGGTCTACACCCTGTTTCTCATGTTTGTTTAGCAAGTGCTTTTACCCATTGAGCCGTATTTCAAGTTCTGGGATTTTGATTTTTTTTAAACATTTTCTATTCTAGTTAAGTTTGGACTAAGAAGAAGATTAACATTGATTTTTCTTTTAATTCTCAGGCAATTCATATGTATATCCATGGTTGAGAAATATTGGTGTTGTAGAATATAGATGTATTCTTCAAACGAAGAAAGATAAAGAGTATTTGCTATATAAAGAAAAGGTAAAGATAGTCATCTAGTGATTTTGTTTGTATTAATAATTTTGAAAGAGGAAAATAATCTTTCTCATAAAATGTCATTGGTTTAACTTAATCCAATTGATTTTTAACATTTGTGAATACTTATTATATATGTTGCACATTGTTCTAATAACTGCCAGGAATAGTCTTTAAAAGTCAGTAACTGTTTTCGGTGGAGGGAATAATGAAATTATAAGGACAATGTTTACACACAAAAACATAATGATAGATAACTATAACACAATAATATGAACAATTAAATCAACTGATTCCAAAGAGCTCAGGGAGGCCAAGAGAAATGGCCAGAAGAGCCAGACTCTGGGGAAACTGAGACAGGTTTTGAAGTGGTAAGATTTGAAGGAACATAACAAACAAGAGGAAGGAATTTCAGCATCTCTTTTGGAGTGTACACTGCAAAACATCTAGCTTTCAAGTCCTTTTTCTAGCTGGCCCTCACTTGTTCTTTAAAAGTATGCCCAGCTTGCTGTTGCCTCCTACAAGGATCTACTTTCTTCATAATTCATTGCCTGTGTGGCATGTGAACAAACACATACCAAGATAAAATGACAGCCAGAGCCTTTCCCTGGAAATGAAAAGTCTCTAAGATCAGCGTAGGAAGAAAAACAAGCAAAACTAATAGAGCAATCCTATAGAAATCAGACGTTTGTACAACTCTTGAATTTGTTTTATTTTCTCCCATTGTCTGCATGGGCTTCCTGGCATTTTAGCCTCTTGGCTAATGGGCTTTCTTTTACCATTTGTCTTCATTCCACAGTCTTGTTCCCTTTGATTTGGCTGTCTCCTGCCTTTGACATGTTAGCAGCATTTGCTTAATATTGGTTGAAAATTTTGTTTCTTTAATTTACAATTTGTGGTTGGGAAATGATCTGCTTTTGTTTCAGGTTGTTTAATGTTTTCCAATATAATATTCCTTCTTGCACTCCAGCGGGTTCATTTACAAAACATTTAATGTCATTTGTGTCTTTGAAGAGTCGTGTCTTTGGTTAGAACAAAAGTGAGTTCCTCCACAGAGCTTGTGATACTTTATAATTGGTAAAGATTAACTTCACTAGGCTTGTGAACCAATAAAGGGAGTAGGAAACTTTGCATATTTTTTCATTTTTTATCTGTTAATGTTTCATTCAACAAAGTGTTTACTGAAACTCCATATCTGTTCCAAACTCAAGGCGCAAAGAAGGTTAAGCTCCTGAACCAAATAGTTTATAGTTCTTTGTGGGGGCTAGGGGGAGAGAAAAAATGAGGAGTGAGAATATAATATGAAAGGAAAGATAAACTCAAGAAGCTATGAGGAGGTCAGAAGGAGGTCACCATCTCAGAGAGAGCCCTCCAATATAGTCAATGCCAAAGCTTAAGCTCAATAAAAGAAAGAGAAAATGTCAGATCTTCAGAGGAAAGTGTGCTACCAAGGACCAAAGTCAGGAAGTATCAAAAAGCTTCAAGATATTGGAGAAAATGATCCGAAAGTAAGAGGTGAGCATAAACCTGACTCCAGAATGAAACATCTTGTATGCAAGCCAAGTGTGACTTCAGCAGTATAGACAGCATGAACCCATTCAAGGAGATGCATTAGCTGGCTTAGTGTCACAGTGATCTGGAAAGCAGAGGGAGAACTTGGGAGGCAGAAGAAGAAGCAATGATCTGCTGGAGAGTAATGAGGCCATAAGAGGAGTAGTCGAGATTCAGATACTGGGCTTGAAAGACTGTAGAAAGAGGAGCTGACAGAAGTGAGGACTATAATGGAAATTTAAGCAGCCCATTCATGTACCTTCATTCAATGTACAAAATTTCATTTACACTTATGTTTGTATGATATCCAGATTGAGTACTTCTTCATTTTAATCTATTGCTTCTTAACAAACCAACCCAAAAACTATAAGTGAGAAAAATTTTATCATTTTCAATGTATTGCCTAAGGGCATGTTCTTCCATTATTTTAAATCATAGATATCTGATAACATTTTAACCCTATTTTTGTTTCATCATTATTATTTTTTTAAGGGTCTGGTGAATTCTCGAATGGTCACCCCTCCCCCACTTGCAATAGCTCCTCTCTTATTATAATTATCTCCAGCTATTATTATCTCCTTTGCTTCAATTGAAAAACCCACAATGGCATATCATAACCACCCAAAGTCCACATTATTTTAAGGCTCTGTCATGCTTTACATTCTACATTTGTGTGAAAACGTATACTGAAATTTGTCCATCATTATAGCATCTTATAAAATGTATTTACTGCTCTAAGTTGTTCACTTATTTTAACGCCTGGATGTAGAAAAGAGACAACAGGCAGGTATCACCTTCCATTCTGCAGAATCCCACTGTGTAAAAGACTGGTCCAGTGTGGCATATTGACACTCCTGTGTTCTTAAAAAACATTAATGTGCATTTAAGACAAAGGGGTCAGCCTTCCTGTTTTAAAATGCTTTGTGGTGTCATACTTATCAATCATTTTCAAATGCTTGTTATGTTTAAAATGTGAAGAACCTTTGAAATAGCAAGAAGCTGAAGGAAAGTTTATCATTCCATAAGTATCAAATGACCCAGAGCAGTGCCAACCACATGTTAACTGACACTGTATATCAGGAACCAAGGCAGACCCCTATCCTTGGGGATGTGTAGAATAATGAAAATAGATATTTCTTACGAAAACAATTTTTCAGTTTATTGAAATATGCTTGATAAAAAGTATACATGCAAGTTTTATAAATGATATTTCAGATATGCACAGACATTGTGAATGGTTATCACAGCCAAAAGCATGCCTTATGAAGTGTATATGGGGATACTTAGAACACTTAAGATATAACCTCAAAGACAATTTTGAATATCTAACCTGTTACTATTAACTACAGTTCCCAGGCTATATGCTAGGTGTCCAGAACTCATTAGCATTAGAATGAATGTTTCTGTGTTCTGAGCACACTGTCCATGACCTGTACCTTTGCCCCTATTATGGTGACCTTTTTTTTTGCATTTCATATATAGGTGAGATCATTCAGCATTGGTTGTTTTTGTTTTTGGCTTGTTTCACCCAATATGTTTCCCTCTGTGTTCTTTTTATGATTAAAAAGAAAAATGCAATTATCCTTATCACAGGTCATGTGATAGTTAATCTTCATTGTCAGTTTGACTGGATTTACAATCCCTCTAGAAGAGTCTAACGGTATGCCTGGAAGGCCTTTCAAGGGAGTATTCTTTCCAGGGAAGACTCACCCTAAACATGAATGACAGCTTGAAAAACAGGGGAAAGGAGAAAGCCTAAAGAGCAGCAAAATTCATACATCTCTCTCTCCTGACTGAAGATGCTACTTGCTGTGCAGTTCCCACCATGACAGCCTGTATCCCTTCAAACTGTGAGCCAAAGTCAGAAAATCACTTAAAGAAATGCTTAGCCATCAGGGAGATGCAAATCAAAACGACCCTGAGATTTCACCTTACACCCACCAGAATGGCTAAGATCAAAAACTCATGTGACAACACATGCTGGAGAGGATGTGGAGAAAGAGGAACCCTCCTCCATTGCTGGTGGGAATGTAAACTTGTACAACCACTCTGGAAATCAATTTGGCATTTTCTTAGACAATTAAGAATAGTGATTCCTCAAGATCTAGCTATACCACTCCTAGGCATATATCCAAAAGATGCTCAAGTACACAACAAGGACATTTGCTCAACTATGTTCGTAGCTGCTTTATTCGTAATAGCAAGAACCTGGAAACAACCCAGATGCCCCTCATTTGAGGAATGGATTTAGAAATTGTGGTACTTTTACACAATGGAATACTACTCAGCAATTAAAAATGAGGAAATTATGAAATTCACAGGCAAATGGTGGGACCTGGAAATGATCATCCTGAGTGAGGTATCCCAAAAGCAGAAAGAGGAACATGGTATATACTCACTTATAGAGACCTATAAGATAGAATAAAAATATAGAAATCTATACACCCAAAGAAGATAAACAAGAAAGAGGACCTGGGGTAAGAGGATTAATACTCACTTAGAAAGGCATATGGGACAGACATTGGATGTAGGAGTAAACAAGCAGCAGGACAAGAGTCGGCCACAGAGGGCCTCGAAAACACTCTTCCTAGCAATGTATCAAAGCAAATATTAAGAAACACAACCAAGGACCATGTATGGATATGGCCTAGAACCCCCGCTCAGATGTGGCCCATGGTAGCTCAGTGTCCAACTGAGGAACCTAGTAAGGGGAACAGGGACTGTTTCAGTCATGAACTCCATGGCTGGCTCTTTGACCCTCACCCATACACGCCAGGGAGTAACAGCCTGGCTAGATCCCAGGGGAGGACATTGCAGCCAGCCCTGAGGAGACAAGATGATCTGGGGTTGGATGGAAGGGGAGGAGGTCCTCCTCTCGTCAGTGGACTTGGAGGGGACAGGGAGGAGATGAGGGAGGGATGGGGAGAGTGGGAAGGAATG
>CM053767.1:15011760-15031439 GCA_028658305.1 Pachyuromys duprasi
GTCCCCTGAGGGAGGAGCAGCCTTGCTAGGCCACAGAAGAGGACATTGTAGCCATTCCCGAAGAAACCTGATAAGCTAGAGTTAGATGGAAGGAGAGGAGGTCCTCCCTTATCAGTAGACTTAGAAAGGTGCAGGGAGGAGATGAGGGAGGGAAGGGGGGGGGATAGGGAGGGAATGCGGGAGGGGGCTACAGCTGGGATACAAAGTACATAAAATAAAAATAAAAAAAAGAAAAAATAACTCCTTATTTCCTTAAATGGCTTCCCGTCGAGTATATTTGGTCACAACAACACTTCAGGTAACAATTAAGCCTAAGAAACAAAAATCAACTCAGAATGGGTTCTTAAACACAGGGGGAAGCGACTGCAGGCATTGATCTCTGCAATGAGTTTTGGATCTCACACCAAATGCTCTGGTCACAAAAACAGCAATACATGGCTCTACACCATCGCTGCCTAGCAAAAAAAATAAAATGCAACAACAGATTATGCATGGGGGAAAATATTTGCAACATTTATATTAAATAAGAGGTTCATAGCCAAAAAATATATAAAACTCAGTAGCAGACAGACAAAATTTGATTGAAAAGGAAGCAGATAACCTGAATATATATCTCTCTCAAAAAATACATAACAGTAGTCAACAAGTAAATGAAAAGATGCCAGACAGTATAAATAATAAAGGAGACAAGAGTCTAGAGATAGCTCATTGGGTAAAAACACTTGATGTACAGACATGAGTATTTAAATTCAAATCATCATCACTGGCAAAAAGGGCCGAGCACGCTTTGTGCACTTGTGAGCCCAACACTGCAGAGAATGGATACAGGACTGTGGGGATTTATAGCTCTTAGTATATCCTCAGGCTCAGATAAAGGCCATCTCAAGAGAATAACACGAAGCTACAACAGGGCATTCAGTGTCCTCATCTGGCCTCCAGGCACCCATAAGCACACACACACACAATACAACTGGGTCTGGTGGGGCATATCTTATAATTCTGACACTTGGGAGGCTAAAGGAAGAGTAATGATTGGAGTTCAAGAATAGGCTAAGCTAGAGAGCAAGTACCAGGCCAGCTGGGGTAGATAACAAGACCCGAACTAAAACACAAGGCAAGAGGAAGAAGAGCAAGGAGGAGCAAAGAAAAAGGAAGAAGACTCATATCACATCACTGTAAGATAGAAGCCACATGTCACTCCATTTTAATCATTTCCTATTTCTAGTTATGCTTTTAGCTGCACGTTTTAGTTGGGAACAACTTCTTCAAAGCTCCATTTTTTTTCTGGGTTCTTACTATGTTAATGAACTGATATCCCATCTTTGTTTCCAAGTGATTTGAACCCCTTTAAATTTCACTAAAGTGAAATTAAAGACTTCTAAATGTTTGTGGGTTTTTTTCCTTCCTCTTAGTTTATATATCTCCAAGGTATATAATTTGCTTCTTTATACATATCATATCTGATTGCTACAATATTGCTAATGTAGAAGCACACAGTCGGGATGCAGAACAACACAGTATATCCCTATCCCAAGAGCTTAAAGCTGAATTCTGCCTGTGCCCATTATAAGCTGGCTACTTTTGGACAATCTTCAAAACCTATAAGTAGTAAAAGGCTTTTTCTTTTCAGGTCAATACCTGTATACCAGGAATAGTGATTATTTGTTCCAATAAAAGTACCGTGTATGGGACAGCAGGTAAAAATGAGATTGCCACCATCATAAATGTGTGATTCATAGTTATTCTCCAAGATCCATTAAAAGTCTTCACAGACCATGTGACTGGATTAAATGAGAATATTACAGGCACCACTCTGCACATTCCAAATATTGGGCAGTGCCATTAATGTGTGTAAGCCCCCACGAGGTATTATTTTCTGGTTAGTTACCTTCTCATGAGAATCAGAAATTCCCTTGGTTTCCAGGATGCCCATCTAACTATATTGACCCTCGTTCTACAGGTCAAAGAGTGTATATGAGGGCTCTGGTAGTGATCAGGAATATCTATTTCAATTACACACTGAAGTTACATCAGTGAGTCTACAGTAGCTTAAACCTGGGCCAAGAAGCCTGTATCCTCAACTGCTGAAAGCTCTCATTTTAACTATCCTGTAAGGTACTATGAGTCACTTGGCCACGGTAATTAATGTAATTAAAAGTAAGCGTTTAGTAGTTCCTGCAAAATCTGGAATTCTGAGTTTCCTTTTCTGTCTTTTTCTTCTTTTTTTCTTTTCTTCTTGTTCTTTCCTTTTTCTTATTTTCTTTGGGGTGCTATGGCTCAAACCAAGGGCCCCACGCACGCATGCTGTATCACTGAGCCGCCTTAGTCCAAGCTGTTACATTTTCCACAGTGCAAAAATAGCCTCTAGCCTTCTGGAGGACAAACATGTGTCCCCTGTAATAACGGCAGGATCTTTTTTCAAAGAGACCTACATTCTTCTTCAGCCAGGTCTCCGTGGCAATAAATTGGATTAGGTATGGGCTCTTGGGGAGCAGCCTCAGCTCTCCGTTATGTCAACCTAGGTTGCAGTTTGGGATACCATAATTTGAAGTCTCTTTCTTATTTGGATAGGTTATGATCTAATAGACTGCCTATCTCTTTTCTTGGCTGGAGATGCAGTGGTACATTAGAAGCCACCATGGAACCCAGAAGCATTCTGGTCTACGGTGTATCTCCTTTGCCCTTTATAAAGCATGAACTGTGTCCTTGGTGGACGAGTGCCGCTGCGTTGCCTGTGCGAGCCACAAAACAGCCACCTGCCCTGAAGTTGAGCTGTCTGTCTCACAGGTGCCTGGCCTACAAGCAGCTGAAGCTACAGAGGGTTGCAAGAACACAAATGCTCCCCTCCATAGCATTTTGCTCTGAATCACAGTGAAGGGGGTGTTGTTGAGATTTCTAGAATATTCAGATTCAGTTGGGAATATGAGTGATGCTCGTAGGTGGTATACCCGTTCCCCCACGACTGTTTTCCTCAGCCGCTGAATTTGCTCCTTGTTTCCAGAAGCTGTGCTGCATCTGCCTAAGATACACTCAGCTCCTGGCACCTGCTCAAAAGAGCAGGGGTTTTATTTATTTATTTGTTTGTTTATTTGGGGTTTTTTTCCAGAAAAATTTGCACCAGTTGTTAAGCAAACCATTACTGAAAAATTAAACACACAAAGAACTTTCAAGCCTGTGTGAAAAGGAAACCTCAAAGTACAGTGAGACAAAACACTGCTTTTCTCCTGTGTTCTCTTGGGATTTAAACTGTTAAAAATGATTCTCTTAAAAAAAAACTATAACAAAGGTCTGTTTCATGCTGATTTGGGGTTTTTTACTTATTATTTTATATTTCCATGCAGACACTCATTAGATGAGAAATCGACATGCAACATTATCTTTAGGGCACTAGTCTGCTCATCTAAAAAGACTTAAATAATACTTACCTCCCTCAAAGAATTGCTGTGAGAATTTAACATGATAACGTACAAAAAAATCACATCACACAATGCAAAGCACACTGGAACTTCTTCTAATGTGTGCTTGTTTATGTGCATGTGTACATACGTATGAGTGTTGCCCGGGGAGGCCAGAAGAGGGTGTTTGATCCCCTAGAGCTGGAGTTACAGCCATCCAGCAGGGAAGCTGGGGAGCAAGCTTGGGTGCACTGCAAGAGCAGTATGTGACCTTAAACACTGAACCATCTCTCCAGCGCCAGGAAATGCTTACTAAGTATTAGTTGCTGCTGTCTCACAAGAGAATGACATTACACGCCATCAGTTCTTGATGAGAAAGCCTAATACATGCACTGAGAGCTCTCGAACTCCACAACGTCCTGGGGTCAGCGTTTGCCACTTGACTTTACGGAAGCAGCTGCACCCACTCAAGGTTTTATACCTTCCTCTCCTTTGCTGGGCTACGTGCATAGCCACAGTGCTGCCTGAGTCTGTCCTCAAAGCAGCTGGACTCCCTAACCCAGAGTAAACTCAGAACTGTGAGGCCTGTGATAAATACACAGCGAGGACGATGTTGCAGCGGCCTGATTTATTGTGTCTTATGAAACACAAACCTCCTCGCATCATGGGAATTAGTGATGGAATTTTAAAAAGAATAACAAAATGAAATCAGGAATGGAAGAAAAAAAATGTCCTGGTCCAACTTTACAAAAAAAAAAGCTTTCTAATAAAAAATGCAAACCAGATGCAGTTAGAGATGACTGATAATTAAGGATGATAAATGGCTAATGTTTTCTATTGAATTACTCAGTGCAAACTATTGTTTCTACATAAGGGAACCATTTACATACGGCTGCTGGGCTATCTTTATACATAAATTTGATTTCACAGACAATTCGCCCGATCTCAGTGTGCCCAGTCCACTGTAATCTTTGTATTACCCCCAGGAAGGTGATGTTATGACTTTTCAGAAACCCCTTTGAAAGAATAAAGAAGGATGGTCTAGATTATGGATAAATGCCGTCTCCAGTGAGCAAAGTCCTTCTCTGATAAAGCCATAACAGGTGGAATATAAACAGTTTTCTCAATGCAAATAACACATTAGCACAGAGGTATCCATATACCCAGATACATTGTCCATTGTGTCAAAACACATATTTTCAGGCACGTGTAGGAGTGAGATGCTTTGATTAAACATTCTCTTTTTTACTGGGAAGTTGGCGCAGTGGCTAAGAACCCTTACTGTGCAAACGTAAGGACCTGAGGTTGACCCTCAACATTCACATAAAAAACAAGGTCACATGGTCACATGTGTCAGTTATTCCAGTACTGGGCAGAAAAGCAAAGCCAGAATGATCTTTGGGACTTGCTAACCATCAGACTATCCAGAAACAAACAAAGCAAAAGAGAACAAAACAAAACAAAAAATGGTGAGGTCCAGGGTCAGGGAGAGAAGGGAGTAAGAGGATAAGACAGAGAACAACAGAGAAGGAAGTCGAGTTCCTCATCCGGCCTCCACGCAATCACACTGAGGGCACGTGGACCTGAGCACACACACTCCGCAGACACAAACACCTCTTCACTAAATCTCATAACACTCTCATTGTCATGGTCATGTGGCATGACGGCAGCCTCTTTTCTGAGTTCCTCCCATGGTGCTAGTCGACAGCTAAACTTAAACCTTCATAAGGTAGCATTAACACTGTGCAGCCTACTCCTAAAAAGCATTGCTTAGTCAGTGCTAAGATTATCTAGCCCACAGACGGAGCTGGTACGTTGTCCGTCCCCATTCATTCCACACCCTGTGGGCATGCGGATGAGGGGTTGCCAACGTCTGACATTGCAACATAAAGGTGTCATGTGCAAATGCATGACATTGCATTCACAGAAATCCTGCCATCCAACAGCTACATTGGACACACCTGATTGAAGAATACCCTCAACAGCTAGTTGGTGGTTGGTTGACAAGGTTGTGTTTGTGCAGGGGATCTATGCTAACAGTCAACTAAGACAACTAACTAGCTTATATTATCTCAAGGGGGTATTCTTTAGGGAAGATGGAACACGTTAATCATATAAGAAGAAAAATGTTAATAAGGAAAAATAGCTAGTAGTTAAATGATGACCTCTTTCTACCCCGGAAATGCCCTAACCTAAAACTTAAACCTTAGGCTTTTCTAACCAGAGTTGCTGAAGTCTTCAGCAAGGTCATTAAATCCGCTCTTGAATATAGGGACATAGGGGTGGAAGTATTTATGTGTATTGAAGGCAAAACCACCCCATTCTGGAAAAAAAGAAAACAAATGTACTACAAAAACTTCATGTTGGAAAGGGGAACTTGATTTCTATATAGCACCCACGCTTCTGGGAGCAGCATGACTTTAAACCCAGGAGCAAGAAGAATGGGATTAACTCCCATCATATAAGGACACTTGATGGAGAAGGAATTCAGAGATATTTCGTGTGCTTTCTTGTTCTGCCCATTCAACTATTTTGAACAATGAAATATTACATTTGTTGCGTGGCTTGGGAGGGAGGACATACTTGGCTTTCCAGACAGAGGTTTCCAGAACACATCGACAGAAGAGGATGAAAGAAAGGATACAGGAAAGAAATGCGACCTGTCTAAGCTTCTCATCTCATTTTGGGTGCCCACATAGCTGGTGTGATTTCCTACCCATACATCTCAGTGCCCAGATGTCGCACATCTGAAACAGAACAGGTTGGGCATCGTGGCGATGACAACATTAAATGAAAATCACTCTTCAGCTCAACATCAGACAGCTAAATTGTTCTGTTAGTTGGAAATTTTAAAATTAGCCCCAGCTGCTCCAATTTCTTCTGGCTTCTGATTGAGAACACTAAATAAAGACAAATAATTGATCGGGCTATGGGAAAGCAAGGAAACTACTTGTGATTGTAGATGAAGGTTTCCAAAGTTTGGGTCACCGGTTAGTTATTGAGTATCTTCTTTCAGCCTCCCTTCTTGAACTGTTGGATTAAACAGAGCAACTTGACCCAATCCTCTGAAACACTCCACAGAATCCTGGCTGTAGGATGCAAAGTTCTCTTGTGCCATGTCCAGAGAAAACATTACCCAAGTTTGTGTTAGAAATTTGCAAAACTTCCTGTTGACAAATGGGCTTGATTTTAGCTGAGGTAGTAGGAATAACAGGCAGTTTCTCCCTTAACATTTTTAGAGCCTAGTTTTTAATATTTTGCTCCTCCAGTTAGAAATAATTAACTGCTAAAATTGAATTCGTTTGATTAAGATAATAATCAGCCAACTACTAACTATTATTGTGAAGATTCTGCTATTGGTGGATCTAGGATTATAAGTAACATATATAGGATACTTACTTACTCCCAATGAATTTGGTACCTATATCATATACAGCAATAATTATGAACTAGGGAACTATCTCAGTCCATAAAGCAAGCATAAAGACCTGAGTTCGATTCACACACACTCATGCACATCCACATCCCATGCATGTATACATACAAAGCAATAATCATGCAATGGGTTAGAATCACCAGTACCTTGTTAGGCAATTGCTACTTGTTTGTGTGTGTGTGTGTGTGTGTGTGTGTGTGTGTGTGTTTTGTTTTGTTTTTTAGCAAAGAGATATAGGCAGAAGTAACAGGGTTTTTTTTTTTTGTTTTTCTCTTTTGTTTTTTTTGTTTTGTTTTGTTTTGTTTTTTAGCTGCAAGTAACAAACTCAACTAAACCTTACTAAGACTAAGAAAATGCCTGGCTGATGTAGCCAAAAAAGTCAAGATGGGAACAGGTACTGTTTGCTGTTGAGATCTGTCTCTGCGTTCAGATTCTGTCACCCCTGTCTTGTTTGTCAGTCTTTTCCCTTCATTTTCAATAACACGCACATGCTGGTGGTACTGCATTGCCGCATCTACATCATGATGAGCATGCATAGCCCTTCAAGCTGAAGGAAGAGATCCTCTGTCCCATAGTTAAGTGGGTTTGACTGGTCAAAAAATAGGGCATATGCCCAGCTCTGGAATGAATGGTGGAACAAAGCCCCTAGCTCTATGAAAATACATAAGAGGGCAGACGGTTCTCAAAAGAAGATGTGGACTCTGCCTCCAATGAGAGTGATAGACCACCAGGTATGGTTTTCCTTTCCTCTCACTCTTCAATAACATTAGCAGAACACTATTCAGACATTTAGAAACCTAACACTAAAATGTTATTTAATGTAGGACCTCTTTGGAGGTGTTTATATATACTGTTTAATGTAGGACCTTTTTGGAGGAGTATATATATATATATATATATATATATATATATATATATATATATACATATATATACTTTGAAATATATATATTTCAAAGATTTCACTAGAGTAATAATTTAATTTCCTACATAGTCAAGATTATTTGATATATATTTAGTAATTTAAATATATTTATTAATTTGTTTGGAATAGCAGCTGGCCTATAAAACCTCTTCCGAGGAAATAGATTTGTAATAAAGAAAGTTGTGTGTTCTCTTTCAGAAGGACAACTCATGGGAATCACAGGAGAATCTGGTTTGAGACTTCTACAGGGCCATAAGTTCATCCCAGGACGTGAGACTCAGACTGTCCATAATATTACCCCAGCAAGAATGGCCAGGAATCCCAACCAAGATAGCCAGAGGCAAACAGTGACCTTCAGGTTGAATTGGTTGACTCAATTATCTAGCACAAGATGGGTCCAACACCTGTAAGGTCTGGTGAGCTTCCATCAGTTCCTAGACTTCAAGTGGACCCTTTACTCAGCTGTGTCAAGTCCTATGTGCAGCTAATATGGGGCCACATCTTCCACCTTCATCAAAAGATGACAGTTGCTTAAGAGTAAGTTCATAGCATGCTTTATAAGAAGAACAGCACATCCTAGAAGGGAACATAATTCATTAGGTTCTCTATCACAAAGATGGACACTTAAGAAAAACTACAGGAAAATTCATTGTATTCTTTACCTTTCATTTGGTCTCTCTCATATCTTAACAATCTACTTCAAGTCACCACATACAGATTTGTTTGTTTGTTTGTTTGTTTTATGGGTAAGTGTTGTCTGATGTGAGAGGCAGATGATCTGTACCTATGAGTTTAAGTGCCCTCTGAGGCCAGAAGAAGGCATTAGATACCCTGGAGCTGGGGTTTCGGGCAGAAACAGTTGGAAACTCAGATGCTCAGGTCCAGCACAGGTCTTAACCACTAATCTACCTGTCCATGCCTTAACACTGGCTTAAAAAATAGCTGATTATTTACACCATGTATTCTTCCCTGTTCTAAGGGGATGGATTCTGGGTAGTTGACAGAGATATATGAGATAGAAAGGGATAGCAGGTAACAAGAGACACATTCTCTTTAATGAAAAATATATACATTACTATCACAAACTTGTTTATGTATCCAAATAAAAATGTAAAAAGTTTTGTATATGCGTAGTAAAAAAAAAAGTGAAATAGTCTGAGTTGGTTGGTTTACTTATCTATATTTTCCAAATATTCCAAGACAAACACAAATATTTTATAATTATAAAATTTGTTTTACAAAACATCTGAGGAAGAAATATTCATATGCAAAGGCAAAAGCTCAAAACCACATACCTTACTAGGCATACTTTTTTTGTCATTCTTTTCTTTTCTTTTTTTAAAAACAGGCATAGCTGTATGTTCCCCAGCTGTTGTGAAACTCATTATTCTCCAATTCTTCATCCTTCTGTTATCAGTAGTTGTTGTCTGGATCATACTTACAAGTTTTGGGTATCTTGGTCAAAGAATTGAAGAAGCACACACAAATGGCAAAGCCAAAAAAGATTGTATCCAAAGGCAAAGTAAGAGAGTACATAAGTTACAAGGGAGCAGGGGGCCCCAGAAAGATTGCTCAAGAGCCTCAGATTGCCTCTCACAACTTCCTTTTGTGATCCAGAAAGAGAAAGAGCTAGTTGCTTGAGATGGGCCACTGGTGGTTCACTGTATTTATTGACAGGCTTCAGTTATATGTGCCTTTTATGCATATCTTATCCCATGATTCATCTGACTTTAAACATCTGTGTGCCCCATCATGCACAGTAGTAAGATAGGGGATTTTCCTTAAACATTCACTCAAAGAGCAATTCATCTCACTAAGAACTGCTAAGGGGTTCCTAAGGGTTAGTAAAGCAGAGTGATTGGTTGCTTTGTTGGGGGATGTATAGCTCAGGGCAGATGGGGGTTCTAGGTTGTTAAACATTTTGTTGGGAAAAGTGTGTGTGAGTGCATGCACGTGTTTGTCTGTCTGTAGCTTAAGCCAGCTGGAGTCCCCAAGGTTGATAAATTATTTCTATGTTTGTCTTCTTCCATTCTGCCTCAGTCTCCCAAGTGCTGAAATTACTAACATTAAGTATAGAGAACCACAACAAACTACTTCATTGACCTTGTTTTTCGTTTACTTATTGTGAATTTAAGCCATAGCCTCTACCTGTATACCTACACCTATACCTATACCCTCAGCCCAGTTAAATACACTTTGGACAGATGAGTCACAAATAATGCCCAACCTACCTTACAGCTACACAAGAAGAGAAACTTCACTGATTCCAAACTTGATATTAAGATTAAAAAATATTTGGGGCAGATTTTGTAGCTCAACTGGTAAAGTACCATGCACCAAACAAGCTTGGGTTCATTCCAAGCACCCCAAAAAACAAGATGCAGTGATCCACATATTCCAGTGGAGGAGATGAGAGGGTCTGAAGGTCAAGTTATCATTGGCAACAAAGCAAGTTCGAAATCAACCTGGGCTATATGAGACCCTATAGTACCACAGGGGAAAAAAAAGTTCAGGAAAAATGCTGATTTGCCTGATGCTAATAATTTTTTAAACTACTCTCAAAGTCCTCCTTAAGACACTACAAAATATTGTAGTAATATACTTACAGGCATTCGAAAGTTATCTTGACATATTTACCGACCATCCTTTCGATGCTCAGTGACTGTACGTTGAAGAATAAAACAGAAGCTATGTTTGGCCTTTTGTGTTGTTGGTTCCACATCTACAGACTTGAACAGATCAAAATTATTTTATAAAACAAACAGTTGTGACTTTGCACAACATATGTTGTTTTCCTGTCTTTGTTGTTAGTCCCTAAACAATGCAGTATAGCAACTGTTTATACAACATTATATTGCACTAGGTATCTTAAGTAACCTAAGAATTACTTAATGTACACACAAAGACATATATAGATTACGTGCAAATGCTATGCCATTTTTTTTTAACAAGAGATGAACATCTGTGGAGTTTGGCATCCAAGGAGCTGGGTGATAAAACCAATCTTCCCCCACCTCACAGGTGCCAAGGGAGAACTGCACTTTCCATTCATATCACATAAATGATTCAATCAGATAATCAAAGTAGGTGACTAATTATTTCCAACCTGGTTTTATGTTGTGACTTTGTGATTCATGTTCCCATCTGCAAATGAATAAACAAGAGCAAGTCATGATTTCACACTAAAAGGATTTCACTTATTAACAAAAATTTTTAAAAGCAATTAAAAATGTTATTATCACTAAGAATGTTGGTGGCTGTGTATAATCCCAGCATGAGGGAAGTAGAAGTAGAATTAAGTTCTAGGCCAGCTTGAGCTACAGAGCAAGATCCTATCTTGAAATCGAAGAACAAAAGAGAAAAACATCAAGTTAGAGTTAGTCTACAGAGTTCACTAACACAAACTGAAACTAGCAAAAAAAAAAAAAAATGCATGCCCAGCGATTTGCTTTCCTGAGGGGAGAGAAGGAAAGAACCATATTCTACTGACCTTACAGTGGGCAAAGTCCCTTCAGAGGACCTGGGCCTCCCAGGATGCCTGCAATTACAGAAAGCTACCTCATTAGAGACCTAGCTATCCAGGATTGCCAGGAAGATGCCTCCCTCAGACACACAGCAAGAAAGTTGCTCCCAGAAATCCTAGTAGGGGAAACATGACACCATCTTTTACTTTTAATTAATTTATTTTTAATTACAATCTATTCACTTTGTATAATAGATGGAGCCCCCTCCTTTTTCCCCTCACAATCCCACCTGCCCTCCCTTTCCTCTTTCCATGCCCTCCCCTGGTCCACTGATAGGGGAGGTCCTCCTCCCCTTCCCTCTGACCCTAGTCTATCAGATCTCTTCAGGACTGGCTGCATTGTCTTCCTCTGTGGACTGGTAGGGCTGCTCCCCGCCTCAGGGGGAGGTGATCAAAGAACCAGCCAATGAGTTCATGTTAGAGACAGTCCCTGTTCCCATTACTAGGGAACCCACTTGGAGACTGAGCTGCCATGGGTTACATCTGTGCAGGGGTTCGAGGTTATCTCCATGAATGGTCCTTGGTTGGAGTATCAGTCTCAGAAAACACCCCTGGTCCCAGATTTTTTGGTTCTGTTGCTCTCCTTGTGGAGCTTCTGTCCTCTCCAGGTCTTACTATCTCCCCCTACTTTCATAAGATTCCCTGCACTCTGCCCAAAGTTTGGTTATGAGTCTCAGCATCTGCTTTGATACCCTACAGGGTAGAGTCTTTCAGAGGCCCTCTGTGGTAGACTCCTGGTCTGTTCTCTGTTTTCTCCCTCTTCTGATGTCCATCCTGTTTGCCTTTCTGAATGAGGATTGAGCATCTTACCCAGGGTCCTTCTTCTTGATTAGATTCTTTAGGTGTACAGATTTTAGTATGTTTATCCTATATTATACAGCTAATATCCACTTATAAGTGAGTATATACCATGTATGTCTTTCTGCTCCTGGGCTACCTCACTCAGGATGATCTTTTCTAGTCCCCACCATTTGCCTGCAAGTTTCATGATATTCTTGTTTTTAATTGCTGAGGAGTATTACATTGTGTAAATGTACCACTATTTCTGTATCCATTCCTCGATTGAGGGACATCTAGGTTGTTTCCAGGTTCTGGCTATTACATATAAAGCTGCTACAAACATGGTAGAACAAATGTCTTTGTTGTGTACTTGAGCATCTTTTGGTTATATGCCTAAGAGTGATATAGCTGGATCTTGAGGTAGCACTATTGCTAATTGTCTGAGAAAGCACCAAATTGATTTCCAAAGTGGTTGTACAAGTTTACATTCCCACCAGCAATGGAGGAGTATTCTCCTTTCTCCACATCCTCTCCAGCATGTTTTGTCACTTGAGTTTTTGATCTTAGCCATTTTGATGGGGGTAAGGTGAAATCTCAGGGTCATTTTGATTTGTATTTCCCTGATGACTAAGGACATTGAGCACTTCTTTAAGTGTTTCTCTGTCATTCTATATTCCTCTACAGAAAATTCTCTGTTTAGTTCTGTACCCCATTTTTTAATTAGATTACTTGATTTGTTGGTGTTTAAATTCTTAAGTTCTTTATATATTTGGATATTAGCCCTCTGTCAGATGTAGGGTTAGTGAAGACCTTTTCCCAATCTGTAGGCTGTTGTTTTGTTCTGATGACAGTGTCCTTTGCTTTATAGAAGCTTTTCCATTTCATGAGGTCCCATTTATCAACACCATCTTATGTGGGATATTTCCAAAGACTTTAGCCCCAAAGGCTCTATCACTATATCCAGTTTTCATGAAGATGGAACAAGGCAGTATTGTCTGCTCTCCAACTTTTTTGAAATTATAGGTCCCATTCCTGTGGCCTAAATGTCTGTGTTCTCCTTAAATTTATCCCCAGAAGAACGCATGCAAACTGTACTTGGTGGCACAAGACTGTAATCTTGGTGCTCTGCAGACGCAGGAAGATTGGGAATTCAAGGTTCTCTACCTATATAGAGAACGTGAGAGATGGAGCTGGAGATGGAGAGCCAGGAGCTGAAATCCACAGTTCTGCTCTCTGTGACCACAGGGCACAGTGAGAAGATGCCTTTTTGCAAAGCAGGGAGCTGGTCCTTGCCAGACACCAGGTCTGCGAGCACCTCGATCTTGAATTTCTCACATGTGCATATGCACAGAGTTATATTACACAGAAGCAATAGTGGTTTGTTTTTTTAAATTCCAATACTAAAAGAAACTATAAAGAAGGGAAGGGATGGAAGGCAAAAGAAAAAAGTATCAGTCCATGATTCACTGTATAAAGTCCTAAATGCACAAAAGAGTCACACCTAGGACAGTCTTAGCTCATGTCCTTGGTGCCTCAGAACAAAAAGTCCCATCACTGCTTCAACTAAGTAGAGCTGATTCAGAATGGAAGAGGAAGTGAATCGACTGTTCTTATCAACCAGATCACAGTACATGCTTTTATAAAATGGTTTTATAAAATGGGAGACAGGAAGACATGCTCAGATCATGTGGGTAGTTAGTACTGAGCTGAGGTGAAGGAAGACTCTCAAATTCTGGTGGCAACAATACCAGCATCATCTAAGAAGTCATCAAACATAAAAATCCCTGGCTCTATTCACGACTTTCCAGGTCAAGGACTGCAGGAGGGGGGTTCTGGAAATCTGTGCTGTGCTAAGGTTCCCAGACAATTCTGGGATATGCTAAAGGTTAGAGACACCAGATATTGCAATATGGACAACATTTTAGCTGAGACGTGACCTTCTGACCATCTAAAAACCAAATTCAGTGACTTCTTTTTTTACTCGTGTTGCTACAATTTTTTACATCTTATTTATGCACTTTAATATAATACATTA
The DNA here is from genome assembly GCA_028658305.1 of Pachyuromys duprasi. Classification (NCBI taxonomy): domain Eukaryota; kingdom Metazoa; phylum Chordata; class Mammalia; order Rodentia; family Muridae; genus Pachyuromys; species Pachyuromys duprasi. The sequence continues at coordinate 15,025,855 of CM053767.1, forward strand.
CTTGCTTTGAGAATTTCATACACTGACATGGTGTCTTTTGATCACACTCATGCCCACTCCTCCCAGATCTACCTCAACCCCTCCCAACTTCATGTTCTCTCTTTTTATATTTTTCTAACTCCTTGGGTCCAGTTGGTGTGGGGCCAACTGGAGAGTGTGGTGGACCAATCAGCGGCCACACTCTTCAGAAACCATTAACCGTCAACAGCTTGTCAGCAGGATAGGAGCTCATGAGCTCTGTGTTGGGTGTTGACTAACTTGGTCTGTGGAGGTCTTGTGCATTCAAGAGATGTTAATTAAGAGTTCTGTAGTCACATCCAGAAGACACTGTTTTCTCTGTTGCTCCCTGGCCTCCTTGCAATATTTCCTCTCTCCTGTGTGGTTCCTGAGCCATGGAGAGAGAGATGAACTGGAAATGTCCTGTTTTTTGGCAGAGCACTCCATAGACATTCATTCTCTGTGCTTGGATCAGGTGTGAGTTTCTGTGTTAGCCAAAGTTCTGCAGGGGGGACTTCTTTCTAATCCCGATTTCTCCGCAACTTTTGTGAAGGTTCACTCTAACACCCAAGAACAAGACAGAAAACAACCCCATTTTTCTCCTCACTGTCCAGGATGCTGGTTTTTGTTGTTAGCATTGGGCCTGCATTGAATTATCTGAGAGGATCGCAGACATCTTTTACTGTTCTACCAATACATGGGAAAATCAAGCACTCACGATGTGTCAATGCCCACCTGCTCTTTTTCTGCATCTGTGTGATTACATTTCTGAAGATAATCCATAGACTTAGTAATCCAAAGGTCCAAGGACTTACAAGATCTACTAAAAATATTATAAGCTCAAGCGAATTTGGTAAACAAAAATAAGAATTTAACTAGGACACAAAATGCCAGTGGCCCAAGTGCCTTATGATTAAAACATGACGTCTCTTTTTCATGAGTTTTACAGCTAATTAGGAAGATTTATCAGCATCCAAAAGGAGTCCCCTGGAGGAAGCAGGGCTGCAGGCAGTGATTAATGATAACCAGTTTCCACACAGTGTGGAAAACTACCACACTCTTAACTGCTCATGTAGGGAGAAGGACGAGTGCCTTGAAAGAGGAGTTATCAGGCTGAGGACAGAATAAGACCACAAATGATATTCATTTCCCTTTGTCTTCCAGTCAGCCTTCGGCTTCGAGTTCAGCTCTGATCAGCTCCCCAATTCTCTTGAGTAAGAGTTAACACCGTCAACAGTGCAGTCTCTGAGGCCTGCAAAGGTGATGGGGGAGCATCATGATTGTTGTCAAACAAGTCTGAGTCTTTTGTGGAGTGCTGAGCAGATTGATCTCTCTAAACCTCAGTTTTCTCACCCCTTAGAATGTAAAGAATACTACTAACATATTGTTTTGTTTTAAGAATTATATGAGATAACACACATTTAAAAAATCTCATGTTTAAATAGATGCCTATAAAATGGTGTTGTTATATAACCACATCATTAATTATTAACTTGGGTTCATGTATGATGATGTCACCAGCCAGAGCACAATTCCCTAGAGAATGAGGAATATTTTGTTTAATATACAGGAAACAAAACGAAGAAGGGAAAAATGAAAGGAAAAAAAAACACATTCAAAATTTTCTAGGGAACTTCAATCCTTTAGTTCAGGTTTCTGTTCTTAAGAGCCAATTTGACTTTTTCAAAAACTTCTGCCTCAGGAATACTGGAATGCCTCAAAGTCATTTTTATTCAGATTTAGAGAAAGAAAATGTGTGAGCAGTTTAGGCACATGGGAGTGGGCAGAAAGGACGGCAGAGGGGGGCGTGTCTGTGCAGCAGACAGCATGGCAGCCCTCCAGCCACCTCCAAGCTCTGACCCCTCACAACAAGCTGGAAACCAATTTGAACCTTGATCCTGCTGTGGAAATCCTGGAGAGAAAGCAGAGAAGGGGTGGGTCCTTGGCTCTCTAAGGGGAAGCGCATCTGGATCACTGTCCCCCGACATTAATCTCTCTTTCCTGTATTTACCCTCTATCCAGAGAAGTCAGAAGAGTCAAAGCAGCCCATGGCCACTGTGTCATGTGTCATCGGTGTGTTTGGTTTGGTTTTTATTCATATGATTCTGCTTTTGCACTTCCCTTTAACTTCCCAACTCCTTGCCAACGGATTAGCTGGAAATAGCCATACCCTACCCCCCTGGCCGATACTTCAAAAACAGAGGCTGCTTTACCTTGATACCTTATGTAAATGCCCTCAATGAGCTGAGTCACAGATTTCCTTAGAGCCAGTTAGAGCAAACCAATGGAAGGCCAGAAGGAAAGGAGGGAACAAAATGTTTACTCGACATGTTCTTTGAGTTGGCATTCTTGGAGGCTCATAGAAATCCTTACTTCTTTTAGGCAAAATTACACTTCACTAACACCCTGTTGCAATCATTCTTCACCCATATCCCAGGGTAGCCAGTATCATTTATTAGGGTCACCCTTTCATGTGTCTGAGAATCCCAAATACTGAGTCATTTGTCAAGTTAGTCCTTGCCCCTCGCTGCATGAGTCTCTTCTAGAGAGCTTCCTTGCCAACCTGCTTTCACAGATTAGCCTTCATCACAGGTTGCTCCAGCCCCCATCAAGAAACTCGTTTAGGGTTCTAGTTCATGTGTCTACCAAACCTGTTTCCAGGTAAATCCTTCCAGCCACCAATCAAAGGAAGAGGCCTGATTTAGATTGCCTTCCACTGCCGAGATAAAATCATGACCTGTGGCAGCTAGTGGAAGAAAGGGTTTATTTCCGTTGTATCATGACAGGAAGTTGGGGCCAGAAGTCAAGGCAGGAACCTGAAGCTGAAGCTGAGGCCATGGAGGAAGGCTGCTTATTGGTTTGCTTCCCATAGCTTGAGTCATTTCCTCCATTAGGATTCCTTGCCCTAGATTATCCTAGCTCGTGTCCAGATGACAAAAAAGTATCCAGAACAAGGTTAATGTGGTAAGAAGCCTATTTCCAGGCAAACATACGGGGATGTGGGGGAACTCAGGATCTTTCCAGCTTTGCAGGTCAACATCCAAGCTCTGTGGAGTCTGGGCACCTGTCCTTTTATATCATGAAATAGGTACTACTATTCCAAGTTCCTGAATAAAGAGCAGCCCAGAGAACCAAAGCAACTTGCCCCAAACTACACAGCTAAGGGATAATACTGATGTAATTTCTGTTACATGTAACCCATTGAGTGCTTGCTATGTATTAAGTGCTTAGCGTGAGTGCATTCATTTGCTAAACCTTCCAACAACCTATGTAACTGATATTTTTATCAGTCCCATGCCAGTACTTTGCTGAAGGTGTCATAGTGAACTAAGAATTCAGGATTGAAGGGAAGTTTTCTTAAAACCCAAACTTTGGCCTAAAATGAAAGGGTGAGTTATTTGGGGGTATAAATTTGGAATCTTCAGATGTCTCAGGAGCATGTCAGTCTCAGCAGATGAAACACAAACTGAAGCTTTGCCTCATAGCTGGACTCCATGTGGTACCGCTCAGGCTGAGGACCCAGCTACTGCTCCTGTTACAGCAGGAGCCTTGAAGGAAGATCAGGTGCTCAAGTCCAGTAGCCTGAAGATGAAACCTCAGGCAGCCAACACGCTCTAGACCTCTAGACAAGTACTGTAGTACTGAGCCACTCCCCAGGCCTGAGCAATGAATTGGAACACGCATTGACTCAAACCAGGGATAGCAGATCTCTTATTACTTCTAAAGTAAAAGCAACTTGTAGTATCAGGTCATTACAGTGAGTTATCTTTTTAAAACCAACCCTGCTCTACACCAATGCATTAGACAAACAAATTTATTTAAAAGAGAGAGAGCCTGCCAAGTGAAATGAAATATTAAGAGTTGAAACTGAAGATTAAAATTACTCAGAGAAGGAAGAGCCTGCCGATCAACTTTAGAATAGACTAACCATAAATTTGAAGGGATCACAGTGCACAAGCCGCACACCTCCTTGAGTGCATAATTGGGTCTAACTTTTACTGGGTTGTTATTTTATGTTTGTTCCTTACATTTGCTTACCATTTGCTTTCAAAGTATAATTTGCACTGCACACTTTATTGAGGGCTGTCATTTTGTCAGCAATCGCTACCACCTATTGCACGTACACTGTCAAAAGATTGTCACTATCTAACCTTGCATCGTGGCTTTTGTTGTCCCTTGTAATCAAGTTGATTTCTTGCCTATGAGCCTGCGTCTCCACCTTCAAAACGCCAAGTCAATGAGGAAGTGTGACCTAGTAGCCCCCCCCCACATCAGTCCCTTTGCAACCCAACTGCGGTTCGCCACAGCTCTAGGCTGTATTGACAGTTCTGGGTTCGGCTTTTTGTTAAAGACAGTGAGGGACAAGTGAGGTGGCTCAGTGGGAAAGGGTGCTTGCACTGCAAGCCTGGAGACCTGAGTCCAGTCTCTGAAACTCATACAGAGGTGGAAAGAGAGAACTGACTCCGCAGCTGGGCTCTGACTTCCACGCATGCGTGCCACGGCAGGCACCCCCCCGCCCCCCGCGCCCCTCTCCTCCCCGCCATAAGAGTAACTAAAATTTAAAAGACTGAAGAATAGAAAGTGCACTAAGCATTCTGGAACTCTAGTCTAACTGAAATATCAACAGACAGACGGGGAACTTCTCAAAGACAATCCGGGCTGCTTTCAGGGGCACGAGTCCAGAGAGTCCAGAGTCCAGGTAATGCACATGCCCTTTTTCCCTCCAATCCACACCCACCTCCTTGAATCACTACCAGCATCAGGCTTCACAATTCCTTTTTCATCCATTCCCACCGGCTCACTCCCAACTTCCCTTTTTTTTATTAACTAACTTTTTTTAAATTTATTTCAATTTAGTCACTTTGTATCCCAGCTGTAGCCCCCTACCCCTGTCCACTGAAAGAGGAGGTCCTCCTCCCCTTCCATTTGACCCTAGCCTATCAGGTCTCATCAGGACTGGCTGCATTGTCTTCCTCTGTGGCCTGGTAAGGCTGTTGTCCAGTCAGGGTGAAGTGATCGAAGAGCCAGCCACTGAGTTCATGTCAGAGACAGTCCCTGTTCCCCTTACTAGGCTACCCACTTGAACACTAAGCTGACATTGGCTACATCTGTGCAGGAGTTCTAGGTTATATCCATGCATGATTCTTCTTTGGAGTATCAGTCTCAAAAAAGACCGCTGCGTCCAGATTTCTTGGTTCTGTTGCTCTCCTTGTGGAGCTCCTTTCCCCTCCAGTTCTTTCCATCTCCCCCTTCTTTCATAAGATTCCCTCAACTCTGCCCAAAGTTTGGCTATGAGTCTCAGCATCTGCTTTGATACCCTGCTGGATAGTCTTTCAGTGGCCCTCTGTGATAGGCTCCTGTCCTGTTCCCTGTTTTCTCCCCCTCCTCTATTGCTGGTTGAAATGTAAACTTGTACAACTGCTTTGGAAATCAATCTGGTGCTTTCTCAGACAATTAGGAATACTGCTTCCTCAAGACCCAGCTATACCACTACTAGGCATATATCCAAAAGATGCTTAAGTATACAACAAGGACATTTGCTCAACCATGTTCATAGCAGCTTTATTTGTAATAGCTGGAAGCTGGAA
>CM053767.1:15031539-15168537 GCA_028658305.1 Pachyuromys duprasi
TGAAATTTGCAAGCAAATAGTGGGAAGTAGAAAAGATCATCCTGAGTGAGGTAGCCCAGAAGCAGAAAGAGACACATGGTATATACTCAGTTACAAGTGAATATTAGCCATATAATATAAGATAATCATACTAAAATCTGTACACCTAAAGAATCTAATCAAGAAGGAGGACCCTGGGTAAGATGCTCAATCCTCATTCAGAAAGCCAACTTTCCTTTCCTTCTATAATAGCTGCCTACTTTTAGCTCTTCAACCTCCTGAGTGACAGAGATCTGCAATTGTACCTTTAGGAATATGGTATCAACCTGATCAATAGGCATAGCCATGTTAGTGTCTTGGTCTTACTATCCAGGGGTCTCCTATTAGCTAACTCACACAGTTTGGTCCAACATTCCATCCCTCACTCCTACACCTAGGTCTCTGATATCAGTTCTACTGTGATGAAACATTTAAGTCCCTCATCCTCCCAGATTTCTGCTCAGGGCTGTAAAAGCTTTAGCTCAATTATTGTTTGTTGTTGTTTTGTTGTTTGTTTGATTTGGGGTTTTTTGTTTGTTTTTTAGCTCAGAATGATTGCCAACATCATTAACTGACAAGGCCTGTCCACAGACTGTTGCCACTTGGAGAAACAGCATCTAGCTCCATCTCATAGACAGAGGACCTCAGAGTCTACACAGACTAATGTACACCCTCAGAAGACTCCTGGGGGGAGGGGGTCACCTGAACATTCAATTTGAGAGAAGGAGGGAATCCAATCTAGAAACGTCTATTATATCACAACACTGTATGTATCCTTTTCAAACCTCACATTTACAAAATCAGAAAGAACTGGTACAGAAATACTTTTAATACGTTCTTCTGAATTCAGTTAATTAAAAATAAAAACAAAGAAGGCTTCTCCTATAAGGACACTTAGTTTTCTACCATCTGTGTTTGGGATGAGGTTTTGTCTGGGTACCTTGCATATCTTACATAATAATTAATATATAGAGCTGAATGACATTTCAAATAACATTTCCTATTTTATGTCATAAGAGTTTGGTTCTTTTAGATAGGGTATTATTACTCGGTAACACAATCTAGCGTGAAGCTCACTGTGTAGTACAGTCAGGCCTCAAACTCATGGAGATACTCCTGGCTCAGATTGCTGAGTACTGACTGCTAAAATACAACATTCAAAAAGCTGATCTATTTTTTCACTTTTAAAATTAAAGAAAGTGTATATCTGTGTGTGCATGTGTACATGTGTGCATGAGCTATGTGTGTGCAGGTGCCTATAGAGACCAGAAGATGCCATCTAGTCCTCTGGCGCTATAATCACAGGACTTTGTAGGCCACCCACTGTGGGTGCTGTTCTCTCAAGAACCATAAGCACTCTTAAATGCTAAGGTCTCTCTTGCCCTAACAAGTGATTATGCTGTTTGTTTGTCTGTTTTGTCGTACTGAAAACTGAACCCTGGGCCTTGCACGTGCTAGGCAGGCACTCTAGCCTGCAATCTATCTTTTTATAAGAAAGAAACAGAACCCTATAAAGGCAGGAAATAACTAACTCTGCTAATTTGACCTCTGACCTCCACATCAGAGCTGTGGCATGGGTGTGCCTCACAAACAGAAAACAAATAACTGTGTTGTTTTGTTTTTTTAATGTTGTAGAATATAACTTATACTTGTGCGGTATAATGGCGATCCTGCTTACATAACCTGATAGATTCCCTCACGGGTTTACTTTCTAGCCTATTTCAAATTCTATCTGTGAGAGGGTTTCCAGTAAGGGATCTAAGATACCCTGAGTGAGGATGTTGCCAAAACTGGGATGGGATCCTAGGCTAAACAAAAAGAAGAAAGTGAATAGAGCATCTTTGATCTCTGCTTCCTGACTGTGGGTGCAACAGGATTGGCTGCCTCACACTTTCTCTGCCACAGCTGGAATGGCTCTCACCCCATGCTCCACCGCCTTAATGGACCAACCCTCAGACAACGAGCCAGAATGAGGCCTCCTGTCCTGTAGCTGTTTCTGTCATGTCTTTCATCAGAACAAGGAGGAGAGTCACTAGCACACACAGGATATATATTCTACTTTATTTGTTCATAGTAAATGCATGAACAATACAAATTAATCCACAATGTATTTAATGAATCTCGAACATCCATTATTTAGGGTATTTGGTCAGCCAATATGTCACCAGGATACATTTCTCTCTCCCCCACCCTCTCCACGGCATTTTACATAGGTGATGAGAAAAATGTATTTGTCAGTTTGGGGACTCAATTGAATCACTTATTTATAAAGATATACATTTGTGGGAAATGAATAAAGTAGAACTTGTCAATTAAGTAATCTCCTTTGGTGGCCATTAAGTGGGCTGGCCTATACAAACATCACTACTTTTAGCATGGTAGACTAGTAATGAGCATGGTAGACAATCTCATTCTGGTCCTGGAGTGAACTTTTACCTTTCTTAGAATGTACAGCAAGTACTTGAAGAAGGCCAGTAACAAGTTTGAAGGCTAAAATTAGAACCCAAACTTGATGAGGTTAAGTGTCAGTTATCTCAGGACTATGGATTGATTAGAAGCCAACTGAGGCAATGTTCCCACTGCTAATAACTGAAACTAGAGCATAATCCAAATTGAAGCAACATGCAAAGCTGACAGGACTCATAGCTGTTCCTCCTCACTGATAACCAAACAGGGAGTTTTCCAAACAGGAGTCACGTTCATTTACACATTATACTCCTTTGCTCATCTGAGGTTCTTTGTTGGTTTTGGTTGTTTGTTTGAGACAGGGTCTCTACTATGTTAGACCAGATTGACCTAGAATTCATGATACTCCTGCCTCAGACTTACAAGTCCTGGGATGATGGATGTGTGCCTCCAGAGGTCTGGCTTACTTAGGTTCTTTGGCTTAAACTCATCAGAAGGAATTCTGACTTCTGTAGGCAAATAAAAAATAAATAAATGAACTATATGGTATGAACATGGAATAGGATATAACAGAACTCTAGGAAGACAGTGCACTGCCCTTTGGAGTTTGGGACTTACAGGGACAAGCCAGAAGGTCTGGATCCCTGCAGCCACTGGTCCTTTCAGCTATTTTGATAGAATAAGTGAGCTTTGTCTCAGTCAGAAAGCAACACTTCACTGATAATGGCCACTCCAGCCAGTGGAGGGTAACAGACCTTGGCTGACAGCCCTATGGCCCCTAGGCTTCTGAGGACAGTGTCATTCCCAAAGGGAAGAAAAAGCAACATCTGAAAGGGCAGGCGGACTGGAGCTGAGTTTATTCGGAGAACTGTTGAGATAGTCTGCAACAAGCAAGTGCACGAATTAGGGCCTACTGAGGAGCACAGTCAATGACTGGAGGAAGGAGGCCATGTTAGCTAAGACAAACAAATGATTAACCCTGATAACGACTCTAAGAACCCTGCTGATGACCTTAGTCAACTTTCCCTCTGCTAGCCGATAACTAACACATGATGAACTTGTGTTTAAAACCTTGCCTCTCAGATTTTAATGTCCACATAAATCTGATCTGGGGATTGTGTTAAAACCCGGGTTCTGATTTGGCTTGCCTGGCAAAGGGCCCAAGACTGACTGCCCATTTCTACAAACTAAGGGTGGTTGCTGATGCTAGAGCGCAGAGGACCCTGGAAATAGCAAAGTATCAATGGGCTGAGCCCCAACACACACACACACACACACACACCACTGTACCAATCTATGACTCTTCACTTACATGAATCCACCCTTCATTACAACTACACTACTCATCAAAATTTCCAGTAAGAAGAGGCCACTAGCCTCCTGGCAGCTTTTCGAAACACTTGATGGGCAAGGAGGTTGAAATCACTCAGTACAACGCACAGTGTGCATTTCATTTATCTGAGTGTTGGTGGGCCTCTGAACACAGACACTTCATCGACGATGCCTTGGTCTTCTGATCTGAAAGCAGGCAGGAGGCCAGTGTTTCCTTCTCAAAGAACTGCTAGATTAGGAACTTGAATAAACTGACTTTCCCCCAGGCCTGTGGGGGAAAACACAGAGGGCATTGTTTGCCATCAGAGTTGAGGTAGGGCAGTCATTGCTCAATCCAAAGAAAAGGGCAAAAACTTGACTCATTGATTGTGTGCCTTCCAGCGGGAGCCTGACTTTCTTGTCACTTCCAGTGATGACTAGCCACATCCTGTGAGTGGGGCTACCCCACCTCTGTGGAGGCCAGGAGTTTGTTTGGTCTGTACTCTGTTGTAGATGCACTGGATGGTGGGGAGACTCTGTGACTGGCTTTTCCTTTCTGGAGAATCTGCCTTGGGATCAAAACTCAAGACCCCATGCTTGTGCAGCCGCCATTTTACTGACTGGACCATCTCTCCAGACCCCTGAAGATTATTCTTACACTCTCCTAGAGAATAAATTAAAGGGTGAAGGGGCTCCTTGCACTCTTGCTGTCTTCATCTCATCTTCCTGTTGAGGACCCAAAGATGAGACAGATAGCAATAATACAATAAATCAAACACCCAACAAGCCTGCTTGGTTCTTTGGTCAGCATGATTACTTTCAGAATTACAGTGTCCGGAAGAATTCTGACTCAATTCAACATTTGCCCAAAAATGGCTGCATCCCATTTTATCAATGGAGTAATCTAAGCATCTCCTGAAATTCCTAAACAGAGCAGCTAACAGAATCAGTGTCCCCAGGCAAATATGCAATTCACCTCAATGGCTCCCCAGAGAGCTTCTGATTCCCTACCACTGAACACAGGCGAGTTCAGGATTATCCAAGACTCCTCAGTGTCCATCATCAGAAAGTCAAAAGGATCCTAGAAACCGTTCCACAGTTACATGTCAAGTGCTATTTCCTCCTTTGCTCTGTGACTGGAGAAAGAAAGGAGAGAAGAGAGAGCAAAGGCTTGCAAACCTGGGAACCTCTCCAAGAAATCCTGCACTGTACTGAAGGCTGCTCTGCAAAGGGAAAACAATGCACCAAGTTAAGTTTATTTATTGATCCTTAGCAGCGATAATGATAACCGTCACTTTCAAAAAGATGAACACTATAATTGTCATAAGCTCAAGGTTCCTTTGATAAAATTGCATGAGAATTCATTGATTAAAAGAGCACTGGTTACCTCCATAATTACTGTATCATGCAAGATAAAATGTGAAAACGTAACCCTCTCCCTCCCTTGCCGTTGTTCTGAGGCCAGGTGCAGGCCTGCAGACTCCAGAGTCTGTGTTATCTTCACCCCTGGTTCCCTTATCTCCTGTGGATAAACAGGGCTCCAGCCCCTGACTATCAGGCCAGTTCGCGTCACACGTGCACATTTAACAGCATGACAGGGTCTGCATTCCTTCCCCAAGTGCAACATCCTCTCACGTCAATGACCAGCTCTGCCCAAGGACGCTGGGACATCAGGCCTGGAGCCCCATAATGGTCTGTATCTTCTCCCAACTCAAACGCCTTGACCCTATCTTTAGTGGATAGGAAGCCACAGAGGCACCAGGCAGCCTCTGTGGAAGGAAGTAAACGTCTGCTGACCCCAAAGGTGACAGATGAGGCAAAGGAGGTCCCATTCTTTGCTTAGACACACACCTAGCATCCACTTCAAGGACGGTGGCAGGAGAGCCCAGAAAAGATCTGAGAACTTACGGAAAATGAAACAAGCTTTTCTCTTTCCTTATTGGAACCAATATCCTCTTCCAGCAGTGAAAGCGCTGAAATCAAATGGCTTCTCAGGAAACATCTTGAAAAACTCACCTCCTCACCATGATTCTTTGCCTGGTGGGTTAATGTCAGGGCTTGGGTTTTCCCATCCTTGATCTTTATAACCCTTTTATAACTGTTTATAACCCTTTGTAACACATTCATCCACATCATCTCTGTTTTTTTTTTTTTTCAAGATAGGGTTTCTCTGTGTAGCACTGGCTATTCTATAACTTGCTTTGTAGACCATGCTGGCCTTGAACTCACAGAGATCCCCCTGCTTCTGCCCCGCAGGCATACACCAGACCCGGCTTTCTACAGATTCTTATTCCAACGAATATAGCAAAGGAAACAGTGTTGTTATGTTGACTACCAGAAATAAGGGCATAGCTGGGTTCAGAATGTCCTGCTAGCGTTTGGATGCATCAGCTCAGGCCTTGTCTTTGTTCTTGCCCTTGCTCTACACTTCACTCTTGAACTAGATATTACTTGGCATGGAGCTAAGTCATGTATGACAGTGTTCTCTTCAGACAGAAAAACTTGGTGGCCAGCCCACTGGGTCAGGGAGGTGGAAAGAGGCTGATTTTTCTTTTTTATTCCAGGCCCACTTTTTAACTGTTTTGAGTTTTTAAGCTGTGTAAATTTATTGCCTATTCAAAAATTTTAAGTTAAAATTTCCAAAGAGACTATAAAATTTTCTAGAATACTGGAGGAGCATAAAGAGATGGTAGTGGAACTTTACAGATAAAAGAAAACAATGTAGGCATAAAGAGAAGTAACACACAAAAGAAGAAAATTTTACATTAAACTTCCTTTACTGTTCCCACACTCAGTGCACCATTCGCAGAACAATATGTAGAAACATTTTTCTTTTTTTAAAAGATTTATTTATTTTTTTGTATTTGTATATTGTGTACTTTGGTGACTTTGTGTGCACCACACGCATAGGAGTTCCTTCAGAGGGCAGAGGGTGGGGGACCATCTGGAACTGGAGTTACAATAGGCTGTGAACTGTCTGATGCGGGCTCTGGGAACCAAACCTAGGCCCCCTGCACGAACAGTGATTACTTCTAACCGCTGAGCCATCTCTCCAAGCTTCTTGCTCATTTTTAAAAATGCCACAAATGGGATGCAGAATAAATTATATTTTTCAAAAGAGGAAACAGTTTAGTCAAGGGTTGTGTGCACCTTTATAGTCTGAGAAAAACACATCTCATTCACTTTCGGGTCCAAGGTTTGGGAGTTGGCGTGTGGTGGTACAAATGCAGTAATGGTGAGAAGAGCCAGGCAAGGAAAACAGGAGGAAGGTCGAGGAGATACAGCGGGACAAACAAGGACTAGAGGATTCTGCCTTGCCCCTCTCATCCTCATCAGTAAAGGTGTTGAGGTTTCCCAAATATGGCGTCAGGAAACAGGCTGGCTTTTCTTGCTAGGCCAGGGAAAAGAAAGGCTGGAATTCCCAGAGCATTTTTTTTTTTCAGGAAAGACTCTAGCTAGCACAATGGGCCCCACAGCCAAGTTCTAAAATGGGCAACACAAACTATTTTTCATTTATGACAAATCACTGGAGGTTGATCAGTAAAATGTCCTTTATGTCTATCAGCAGGCTTTCAAAATCATGACCCTTCAACAGCTCATTTTTCTTGGAGTGGCGAAGCAGCTCCCTGAGACAGTATTTGTGTTTTTCCTTGGAGAGAAAGACAAACACGAGCTGGCGAGCCACCATCTTTGTTTTCATCAGCTTGCTCTTCTGCAGGCCTGCATTGTCAACTCTGTGTGAAGAGCAAAACGCATAAAAATCATCCTCTTCCTTGCAGGAGGCCAACTCCAGCCTTGTCTTGGCGCTGGAGCAAGTATCTGTCAGTCAGGGTCAGGGAGGTTTCTGTTGCAATTCCTTGGGAAATCTCGTCCACATACTAACTGGGAATCTAGGAGACCTTTACAGATGAGACCTGGAAGCCCGTGGTGACCATGCTTTGCTTCATTCAGCTTGAATTATGTGGCACATGCAATGTAAAAGGGGTCATGAAGTGACACCCAAAACAGAAGATGAAGCAGACTTCGGAGTGGTGGCAAAGCTTCTGACTGCTCCTCAGAGGCATTCAGCGTGGAAGTCAAGGCTATGGCCAAGGACACCATTTTGAAAGAAGTTAAAGTTTCTCTAAGAGCAACACCTCAGGTTGTGGAGAGTGAACGTGCATGGTTTTGAACAAATTTTTGTAACAGGATCTCTTAGTTAATTTTCTGTTTCTGTAATAAAAAGTATCCTGACAAAAGCCGCTTAAGAGAGAAAAGGTTTGCTTTAGTTCACAGTTCCAGTGTACAGACCCTGGTGGTGGGGAAAGCAAAGCAGCAGGAGCTTGGAGGGGCTGGGTCTATTGCACCCACAGTCGAGAGGCAGACAAATCAATGCTGATGGTCAACTCTCTTCTTCAGTTACACAGCCTGAGATCCCTGCCAGGGGATGTCGCCCATGGTAGATGGGTATTATCACCTCAACCATTAATGACAACCCTATACAAGCTAGTCCAGGATAGTCTCCCAGGTGATTTTAGATTCTGTCTGGTCAACACCACTAACCATCATACAGCATATGCATAAATCCATTACGATCCAGCCAGTTTGACTTCTGATGCATTTCTTCTCTTCACCAACACATCTCATTTCAAAACACGTCTTAACCATTATTTCACTTCCTCTTTGGGAGGGTAGATGCTACCTTCTCTTGACCTAATCTTCTCCCCCATAACTTTTTAAAAGGCTTTATTCTGTTCAGCAAGTGTGGCCTAGCCAATCGACCAGAAAGAGGTTGCCATTGGAAAGACAGAAAGAATTTATTGTGGTTCCCATGGGAAAGCACAGGCACAGCAGCATAAACAGGCATAGAATTAGCTGATTTGAAATTTTTAACTAGATTTTAGAATTTGGGAATTGGCTAGATGGCTCAGTGGCTAAAGTGCTTAACATACAAGTGTGAGGACTAGAGTTTACATACCCAGGACACATGTAAAACCCTGGCAGGTGATCCTTGTTGCAGACTGGCTAGTCAGACTAGCTAGAATTGGTGAGCCCTTTGTTCAATGAGAGACCTGCCTTAATAAATAAAGTAAAAGGTGATCAAGGAAAATACTTCAGGACATGCTCAAGCATGTATACAGGTGCCCACACACATGGGAAAACACATACATACATGAACAGCCACAGGCACACATACACACGGGTACACTGAAAAGAATTTTAGCAGGTTCTGAGATGTAGACACTTTCCCTAGTTGCCATGCATTTGGCCATAGAGTGACGGAGTCAGGGAAATAGTGGTCCAGAGGGTTAAAGGAGGCAGAATGTTGTAGAGTACATATGAAAGACACAGCAAAGAAGGTAAATCTAATCTCCAGGAATTGCCTAGCCTCAGGGGGAGTCATACGTCTAAGGTTAGCAAAGACCTGGATGTCAAATGTCAGAAAAACATGGTTCCTGTAGTCTACCACGGTTGAATGTAGTTAGCTGTGACTTTAGATCATCAGGGATTCGCCCAATGGAGGGAGTCACCACTGTTTCATTTTGTTCCCCACTTGTAGTTTTCAGGTCACAACCTCTCTGAGGACAGAGACTGCCCTGCCTCATTCACTGCTGAGGTAAACTTGATAGGTTTCCAGGCCTAACTGTAGGATCCACCATGTTAGGTGACATCCCTTGCTGTAAGATGGGGCCTCCTGGGCCACATGAGCCCAGGATGCACAGCCTCCGGCGCTCCCTCCTTCTTCCCCAGGGACCCACTCATCACCAGGATGGGTCTTTTCTTTTAGTTCTGAAAGCCAGATTTCAGGCCAAAAAACAAGGTTGAGCTGTTTTAAAGTTCTTGATCTATTTCTCAAAAGCTATGCAAGAAAACAAGCTAACAAACACTAGATCAAAAAAAAAAGAAAAAAAGAAAAAAAATTTTTTTAACTCGTTTATTTTTCTCCCAAAGATAAGACTGCAGAATTAAATGTCAAGGGACCTTGTGACATTTCTGGCAGTGGTTTCTGCGTGCAGCTTTTAACTAGTCAGTTTTAATCCAAGTTAGTAGGGAGTTCAGAAAAGGATTTGGGCTAGTCCACGGCTGGAAAGATGTTGCCATGAACTCTGCCAAATGCACAGGGATATATAAATAAGAAAGAATTAAGATTGTTTTGGGCCCAATACTTTTAATAAATAAAAGAAACCTCAGATTTAATTTAAAAATGGTCCCATATTCTGACTGACTGTAATCTTTATGTTGCTGCCCAAAAAACTATTATATAGCACTTTAAGTAGAAGAAGGAAAGGTGTTATAGTTTTAATTTTAAAGGACTAAGAAAGAAAACTTTCCCCCTATATCCTGAGTCCAAACAGTGGTGGTTTTTATATTTCAGTAGCATGTTTTTCTTAGACACAGCAAGAACTTTACATTTTAAGTATGACTCCATGATATAACACAATCACATGCATAACAAATAGAGGATGTCCACCATCCATTTCAGGCAGAACTGCATTCCCCCAAAGCTAGCCTTGTCGGCAGCTTTAACTGCTGCAGCAAAGTTTCATCTCAGTGGTAATTTGAGCATAAATTTCTTGTAACAAACTTGGAATCTCCTGATCTGGTCTCATGAGTATTGAGTCATGTCAAGATCCTTTGCCAAACACACATATCATGTAGGAAGAAAAATGCCACAGAATGAATCTTCCGGGTTACAGAGAAACATCCATTCAAGATGTTTCCACTCCCCATGCTAGCTATCACCACGTGACTCTGCTCTTAGCTTTGATATGGAATGCCCTCCCCCAGCAAAGGATGTGTGCTAAAGATTTTATCACCAGTATGTGACACTCTGGGGAGGAGCTTGAACATTTAAGCTACAGGGCATACTAACTGGAGGAAGTTAGGCTGCTGGGCATATCCTTGGAAGAGATATTGGAACCCTGCCCCTTTCTCTGCCTGCTTCTGGGCTCCTGTGAAATGACAGACCATACACTGCCTGCCATCATGCACCACCATGCCCTAGTCCCAGGATAACTTGGTCCCTTCTAAGCATATCTTCACCCAAGCCCTTCTAAGTACTTCCAAACTCAGATGGCTTCATAAGCAGAGGACTTCATCATCCTTTACAGTAGGATTCTTCCCTTCATGCCCCACCACTGCTTCCCCCGCTACCTCATCCTTGTCCTTCTTCTCCTTCTTGTGTGATGCTAGAAATGGAATAGCCGGGATCTCCTACAGCAGGGCTATACCCTTAGCCTCAGCATTCCCACCTCTAATCTTGTCTTCTGTCTTCCTAATCCAGAGTGGCAATCAGCTGAAGTCTCACCAGCCTTTAGTTTGGCTTTGTGTTTAGGCATAAATTTCATCTCTCAAGGGAACTGCATATTCATCTGCAACAATGGGAACCCACATGCGCAACTCCAAGAGGCAGACCCATCACCAACATGCCACGCTTAGAAGAGGCATCAAAGCAAAGCTGGGGCCAGCTGTGGTGGCATACAGCAGTAGCTCTAGCACTTGAGAAGCTGGGGCAGAAGGGCATCATGGAGTACAAAGTTAAATCAAGGCCACACTGAGGTACAAAGTGAGAAACCCTGTCTTTAAAAGAAAAGAAGAAAAAAAGAACAAACAAAAGCACTAGAGTAATGCATACAATTGATATATGTGATGGGGCAAAAAAAATTACCTAATTGAGGTAAGTTAAAAGAATCGTTTTCAAAGGTGGAGCAACTGTGATTTTCTTGCTTCAAAAGCAATAATGAAGCATGCCAGAGAAAGAACTTCTCTTCCACCAGGTTGTCACCGTACCATCTGGGCCATGTTTTGGGGGGAAGCTTCCTCCTTGAGAATCAAGCTAGAAGCTATGCATCAGTTGAAAAACAAGTATGTGACAAAAGACAAAACACTACATTATTCTGAGCTGACTTTGGGGCGGCGGGCTGAGCCTTGAGGAGAAGGTGTGGGAAAGGACTGTGCCAGGGAAAACACAAGAACAAACAGAGCAAACTCACAAAGCTCAAAAATTCCAGACGCCTGTGGACAGCAGAGAACATGAGAAGTCGATCAAATGCCTTGACTATCTGCCCACGGTTGAGTGGCTTTTGCAATAAAACGTATACCATTGTCATACCAAATGGTCCAGAAGGCCAAACACATGAAATTAATTAATTTCAAGAGCCAAGGTGGTATGGCTGATCTGACTGGACCACGGCCACCGTAATCTGAGAAGGTGTCAGTAGCAATGACACAGACCAAAAGCTCTGAGGAGGAAACAAAGTTTAGAAGTACTCAATCTTCCAGGAACAGGAGGGAAACACTCCCCATGCAGCATGGTGCCCCTCACCACAAGACAAGCAGGCCTCCCAGGTCTGCTATCAAATGGTAACTGTTACATCAGAAACACAAACTTGACTTTGTGTCCGGTCTGTAAATGTGAGTGTATTGCCATGTCTGGTCCGGTGTGGTGAGTCTTGGTAATGGAGTAGACACTTTTGGGTGGTAATGGCCAAATCCTCAGATTGATTCTAGTAAGCCACTTCAGAGAATGGATCCTTGTAGAATGACCTAGATAGTTCTACTAGCATCCGAGTTTGATCCTACTGTTGGAAGCCACATGCATGCCATTAATCTGACAGAATAGCTTTCTGAATGGCAAATCAAGTCAGACCTCGCAGCAACATCCAGAGACTAAGTGAGACACGAGTAAGATTATTGAGGAGGACACTGGTCAGGGCTGGAAGAAGGATCTTGAGTCTTGCCTACTGAAGAGGCTTCTCTTTGCTTTCCAGGGTCCCCCATTTGAGTACATATGGTGTCTGATATATATATGGCTTCCGTACCCATAAGAAAATGTTAATCCCACCCCTAATAACTTCCTTAAAGAAACCCATGTCAAAAGAGGAGACACAAATTACAGGCTTCCAAGCCAGTATGTTTTAAATAATGACAACTGTTTCCATCTCAAAAAGGAGGCAGGGAGAAGAAAGGAGGAAAGGAAAGGGAGAGTTTCAACAATTTTATTCTGCCAAAGGCAAAAGCATATGATGATATCCATTACGGTGCTGTGAACCCTTTGCTTTTAGGGGTTCATCTTAATCAGCAGCTTTTCCTCCACTGAGGAGGGCAAGAGTCCACTGAACTCTTCCCTGTTTAGAGCAGAAAAAGTAAAGCAGTTTTGTAGGGTGGTGGGGCTATGAGAACTCATGCTTCGGCTCAGCTTCTCTTTTTCTGCTATCTCCCCCTTCCTCAGCACTGTAAACTCCATGAAGAACAGTAGCAGACTGTTAGGTCTCAAGTCCGGAACAAACAGCTAATTGAGGTGCCTCCTAACAGAACAAGGGTCTCACCTATTTCTTCTGCCAGGGCTTTGTTTCACAGGTATATTCCTGAGAGGCCACAGCTCCCTGATGGCAAGGACATAATGGGAAGAAAAACAGAAGAATTTTATTTACATCTCTGGTTATTTCTTTGGGTAGCAAGAAAGACAGCCAAGAGGCTGATTCACACAGAGCCCAGCTGTGGCCATACATCCTTAGAAAGTCACGTACAACCTGTTACTTTAGTTCCTACAGAAGATGGCCAGAGTACTAACAATTCACCTAGCTTCTGCATGCCAGATCAGAACCTTTGCCTTTCTGTGTTTATTGTGTTTATGTGGAATTGATCTAAGGTGGGCTTTCAGCCTACTCAGGTTGTATCTTGTCTCAGTGGAGTGGACCTGGAGCTCACCAGACCACTGAGCAAACTACCAAACCCACATCAGCCCTAATCAGAGAAAATGAACTGCAAAGAAATGGGAACCACTTGGGTCTTGGGGTTCTGAACCTACTTTTGGATATTTGACATGTCATTACTACCTCACTTGTCTTAGCTAGGGGTTCTACTGGTCTGAAGAGATTCCATGACCAGGGCACCTCTTACAATGGAAACCATTTAATTGGGCAGGCTTCCACTATGGTCACTGCAGGAAGCATGGAGGTATGAAGACCTGATGCTGGAGAAGGAGCCAAGAGATCTACAACTGGATTGGCAGGCAGTAGGAAGACACTGGGTCTGGCCTGAGCATTAGAAACTCCAAACGGCACTCCCAGTGACACACTTCCTCCAAAAAGACCACACCTCCCTGGTGACCAAGCATTTAAATTCTATAAGCCTATGGGGGCCATCCTTATTCAAACCACCACACTCCTCACCACCAGGCATTAAAGAAGACCAGGCTGGCCCTGGAGCCTTTCCTATTCTCCTTACCCAACTGTCAAGAACTATTTAAGGGGTTTGGTTTTTGTAGCCCACCAAGTTAACAGCCAATTTCACGGACACTGGTAGAAGATGAGCCTCCTCAGGCATTAAAGGGCTCACAGGCGTTTTGTTGTTTTGTTTTTGCCTTCCATCAGTCCAATTCCAACCATTTTGATCCATTTCAATTAATTTATATCTTGAATGAACATCAAAGCACAACTCCAACATCATAAGGACCACTGACATTTCCATTTTTTTCTCTTTTTTCTTTTTTTTTTCCTTTTAATTTGCCTAACTTCACACACAGGCCCAGCTAATCTTCATGGCTAATATCCAATGTGTTAAAGAATCCAGTGTTCTGATAAACCCAAATTTGAGGAGGCTTGGCTAAAGGAGACATTCTGAAGTTATAGATTATGTCAACACAGCTCCGTTCCAGACAATTCATTTCAGCATGACTACAACATGACTAACTTAGGAAGAGCATTCAAATTCTACAACAAAAATATACTTAGCACACCCCAATATCTAGAGAAACTGGGGTAGCAGTTACATAAAGGAAGCTGATGTGTTGTAACATTCATATATTAAGCTCCATTTTGTTCCATGACTCAGGCTTCTTGAGAGACTGCCATAAGGACTCAACTCCATCCTCCTAAGAGCCTGTCTATAATGGCTTATGAAGGAAGGGATCAGAGCCAGATTCCAGGTTGGCTTCAATTATGTGTAAATGTCAATGTGCTTTTCCCACACAAGGAAACATATGCACGTCCCGAGGCAGACCTCTTTTAAGGGAAAAGTCAGGTTCCCTGTAAGTTTGTTCACCCCAAAGGACAGACAGGAATGTGCTGTTTCTCTGATTCTAGGGCTAGATAGAATCACAGATATGTTTATCATTCCTTTATAATTCTTTACACTCTACATGTGTGCAAACTGCTCTGCTTTACAGAAGATCTCAATGTTTTAGTAGAGTGCAAACACCATCAGTCTAGTGTTATTGAGTGTGTATGTTCTGGATTAAGGCACTTTTTTTGCTTGGATTACAAACCACATTACTTGATAAATATCTGAGAAAAATGGGAGTGGGTGAGTTGGAAATGAACGTGAACTTCACTTTATTCTATGATTACAATCCTCAGGGTGTAGAGGGGATGCGTCTTGCAAGTGTTTAGTTTTCTAAGTATCTTTGTAATGGAGCAAAACCATATTCTTGCAAAAGAAAAAAAGTGCCAAGGTTTTCATTTTGGTTTAATTTATTCTTTTTTGGTCAGAAAGGTCAGCAATAAGGTCAACAGTTTCCTTGGTAACACCCACCTCCATTCCTTACACTGCAATTAATTTTATTATGCTTGGCTTTATCTACAAAGGTTTTTTTTTTTCTAACTGTAATAACAGCTAGAAGTTTGAAGGGATGCCTTTGTGAATAAAGTGCTAACGATAGAAGTCTAAGGACCAGGGTTCAAATACACAGGACCCACCGACAGCTGGAGTTAGTTTTCCTAGGGCGAGATGGGAGGAGGACACAGGACACTCCAGCAAAGCTCTGTGGCGACCCACGTTGGCATATATACACAGGGACAAATAAGGAGACTCTGTCTCAAGCAAAGTGGAAGAACACTCAACTTTGTCCTTTGAACTCCATACATCCCACACATAACACACATGTGCACACATCCACACACATATACATATCATACATACATACATAATGTATCAAAAGAATCACTAGTGCTGGGTTTATGTGCTTTTACAAGAGAAATTTAATAAAATGGCATAGAAAGGTACTTTCTCAAACAGTCGTTGCTAATTTTAAATAAACATTATGACTTGTTCCATATCTCTTTGGATAAATAGTACGTGATATTTCCAGCACTACATGCTAGAAGTTAACCTAACATCAAAGGCATCTCATTCAAGTGACATTTTGCTTATATTGGCATACAATGTTAACATCCCGTTTTCAGGTGTTAAAACAAAGCCGACCCCGCCCTGCTTTTAATGAACATTCAGGATAAAATGTTAAAAGATGTTTCTATGTTCCAAAGCTCAAATTTTTACTCCAAGTATCACATTCGGTACAAGTCAGTGACATTAACTCACTCTGCCTCAAATTTAACAGTTATTAGTCAGAATCACTATTTTCCTTACATGTGTAGGTGATCTCAATATCCGAGGGAGTTTTCTCAAAAGGGAAGAAATGGCAACCCCAAGGTACCTCCCAGAGCCGAGAATCTCAAACTGTTTTATTGCTCAGTCCAAGTATTTAAAGAGTTAGTCATAAGGAAACTGGTGGCAAATTGGCTCAAAACAGGCTCATGCTGGGCAGAAAGAGCTTAAAAAAAAAAATCTTCTAGTCCTAGCCACTTTGACTAAACAAACCCAAGACCACCTACTCCACTATTTCCACGCAGCTATCACAGGAAAAAAAAAAAATTACTCAACAAAAATGGGCAGGAAGGAGGTGCTTCTGGTGAGACACCACCAAGGTAGCCATCTGGATTTTACGGCTATTTAATATATGCCAGAAATAAAATTATATACTTTGTCATATTATAAACATTAAGTAGGTCAGTCCACAGACCACCTACAGTTCCCTTCCAGAATGTACTGCAAACTCAAACTACAGGTCTTCGTGAACACTGGCAAGATTTTAGGAGCTATTCCTACTGGTAAATGCATGAGGAAGAGCTCATCTGCCCAGCAAAATGATCTGTAACTTATGCAGAAAATAGAGCTTTGTTTTCAGAGGAAAAAAGCTTGAAAGCCTGTAAGATGGCTCGGAGAGTGTGTGGGTGCACACGCTCGCATGCAGGCTCACATGCACAATGGAGGCTTTCTCCATGTAGCCCTGGCGGTCCTGGAACTCTCTCTGTAGACCAGGCTGGCCTCAAACTCACAGAGGCCCTCCTGCCTTTGATTCCTGAGTGTTGAGATTAAAGGTGTGCACTAGCACTGCCTAGCTTAAAATAAAAATTTTGAAAAGGCTTGTATCTTAAAAACTGATTGGAAGTCACCAAGAATTTTGACCACTTACAAGTTTTAACTTTAAAGCAACTAAACTCTGAGTGACACTTAGGAAGTGGAAAGCTAAACTTAATAATAAATATGGAAATAAACCTCACAGTTGGAAGACCTGATGTTCAGAAAATTTCAATTAACAATAACAGAAATAATTTTATTTTTTCACTGTGAATTCATTTTGAACGACAAACTAAAATTAATATTGTGAATTTTTAGAACTTTATTTTGATTAAGTTTTGAGACAATACACAAAGGAATTAAACTAAAAGTCTCATATTCCAGTTGAATCAGCTACAAAGTTTCATACCCATACCCTATATAACCTCAAATACTTTAAAATAAGATGGTGTATAACAGAAATACTGCAAATAAATCACCCACGAATACTTTTAGATTTCCCCCAGCGTACCACAAATAACATCTAGAAACCCAGACAAAGCAGGAAAGGTTTAGACATGCTGAAATCAAGCGCTACAGGACAAGACAAGCAGAAAAAAGAATGCCCGATCTTTGTAGCATTGGTCTTTTGCAGCTCCTAAGCCATGAAAGTTAATATAGTGAGTTCATAAAACTCATCAGTCGCAGCAAAATAAATAAATAATAGTAATAACAACACAAATAAAAATAAGCACTCGTTAGAGAGAAAGTATCCACTTACTGCCGCCCCCTGAGGTACATTTGACCACAGAAAACAGCTACTAGCATCTAGAATTAATGGGTACAGTGGTTTTCAAAGAAGATATTTCCATGATGGACAAATGTAGACTCAGCAAAGTTTCCCCTTCAAGTAAAGTATAGCTTCTGTCTCAGAGCACTGAGTAGACTGCAGCCCACTACAGAGCCAGCAGAGGCTTGAGCTGCTGTTCCTGCTTTAACTGTCAGTTACTTTCTAAACCAAAACCTGAGGGGAGGTAGTTAACTTGACCAACTGTCAAATTTTGGAAATACAAGAGCAAACCCAAGGTGCAGGTAGGTACCTTCGGATGTACATGGGCCCATGGCAGTCTTATGCATGGGACCTCTGTGGTTCTCAGGCCTTGGGCTCCCTTCCATCAGCCTGGCCACCGCTGTTATGACCAGCATGAAATTTACATTAAACATTCATTTTCCTCAAAGTTCTCCATGCCATGAATTGAGAAATACTGAGTAACACACAATTTTTAGAAATTTCTAGTAAAGTTTATTGGTGGCAATAAAAAACAGTTACAACAAAACCAAACCAAGCAAATTTACAAAACATGTAAATTCTAAATCACTATTAGTTAACTTCCATATATCTGGCAGATACAGATTAAAAGTTAACAGTATTTTCTTTGTATAAAATATAAACACTGAGTCTGTCTATATGTATCAGTCCTTGGCATTTAACCAGGTTCAAAAGATACATAACATCAAAATAGTCTCTAAAAGAAAAGACTATCTTGAAATTATTCAATTCTGATTAATAGCAGTTATTTATATAAAAAATTTAAAACAGAATAGGTTTTATAGATCATACACACAAATTCACATCCAATGACCTTTGCTATAAAATTCTTATTTTTTTCTTGATTGTCAAAATCGTTGTTCTCACTCTTGGCCGGATTTTTCTTCCTTGGCATTTCTTTTTGTTATACCACTAAAATATTTCTCACGGAAGGAATTAAGACCTTGGAACGGCAGAAAACGATCACGCAGCAGGTATGAATACTGGTCCTGGTTCTGGTAGAATGGAAAATATAAAACATAAAGACATGTAAGTTGTTTAAGTTGTTTCTTTAGTTAGCCTGTAACCATGGCAGCCATTCACCCTAAGCAAAGTCACATTCCAAGGTACATTTGCTTGGCATTGCTGTCTGAATATGCATTCTACATCTGTACCACATTGGGAATTCCAAGTGATATCTCTTCACCTCACTGGGCAAAAAGAAAATTCTAGGAAACATGGTCAGACTACAACTGCCCTGTCATTCCAGATTTAATACACACTGAAATCATCTGGGCTATCCATAATAAATACCAAAGAAGCTTCTAGTCCAGAAAAAAGGTATACACCAAGGAACTGTGGCAGTCTGTGTGATGCCATAAGATCACACAAACTATGTCCACATTCCATTAGTGCAACAAAAAATTCCATCAAAGGAGATGCAGATGTAGGGTGAAAAGGTAGTTCCATACTTTTAGACTTCAAGACAAGTTAGGGTTGGTACTCAGATACTCACGGGGCATTGGAAAGTCAACATGGATTAGAAAGTACAGCACATTCTGGCTTTGATGAGGGAGGACTAAGGAAAACCACGAAACATCAGTTTCCCAATTTCAAGTTGTGCAGCAAACCTAAGTAGAAATAAAGTTCCACTTCCTATGTATTTCTTTAAACTCATATTCAATTACCCATAGACTTTTGAGAGTGTGTTTCAATATACATATCACTTCACTGAATGACACCTTGCTTCCTTATCTGGAACAAGAATCAAACACTGGTGACATGCCCCTCCCAGCTCTGTCTTTCTATCCACTAATCTCCTTATGGCTCCTATAGCCACATATGACCTCTCAAAACGTACCATGGTTAATTTCATAAATAGCCAACAGTAAAGAGAAGTAGGTTGAATAGAATGCCAGAGCACCAGATAGGATCCCTCTCTGATCTAAGCTTCCAATATGAATTCACCACAGAGGGAGAAGAGAAAAGGCCAAGTACTGCAGAAAACAGGCTTTCTTCACGGACCAAAGAGATAGTTTGGCAAATAGTTTTTCATTGAACCGGAGTTTGGCAAACTGGTTATACAGATTGAAGAAGGTGACCTAAGTGAGTATAGGCATGGACAAAAATGTCACAGCAGTATTTTGAACAATCAATATGGACTCATAAGGACTGTAAGCAGTAAGGGCAAGACGAACTCTCAAAGGGCAAGGTGTATTCTCCTCAGTGCCATGGAGACAGGATGGTACAAACTTGCTGATAACAGGTCATTAGCAACTGAAATGGTGACACTTTGTCCAAGGAAAAGCGTCATGCTCTTATCTCAGGAAGCAAAGAGAATTAAGTCTGTGTTGGGTAAATGTGTGAGTCCTGTGCACAAATGTCCACTTTCAAGATGAACTACTCCCAACTGTGAAAAAGAAACTTCTGGAACCCCAAAGCTTCAAATTCCCTGAGCAGCCAGGAATCTGGCAGCAATAAGTCTTGCTTCGAGGTAAGCCAAGCAGTTCAAGGACTGTTGCTAAAATTTCCACCTTTGTGGGAATGTCCAAATTGAAAAATGTTCCTCACGGAACATCTATCATCACATAGAAATACCACATAGAATGACATCACCACAATTCAAAACCAATAGCAAATTCAATTTTTGTTTTCTCTTTTTCCTCTCCTCATCCATAAATCTTTAGTTCCTTTTACTGGGGCTCACACTTTAGATGGATAGTAAACTCTCAGTTTGTATCACAGTCTTTTCTACTCGCATTGCCAGCCCATCTCCATCAGTAATACATGTAGTGTAGGTTTCTGTTTTGTTGTTTTGTTTTTAAACTCAGTACCTTGAAGGCAAGTGTGTTTCTTTAAAAGGGGAAGGCTATTTTCATACAACAGTCTTTGATCTTCTTCACACACTCAAGCTTGTCTGGTGTTTCACTTTTGGTTTTTCTAACAGTTCCACACCCATTACAGCAATCAATAATGATTATCTTTACATACCACAGAACCTCAATTTTGTAAATTTTTAATAAACACGAAATATTGCATGGATGAAATAAAAAAATTACAAATATGAAACACCAAAAGTGAAAATGGTGGTGATGAAGATTAAAGGACACCTTTGCTCAGATTGGTAGCAGTGGTACTATTAGTAAGAGGAGGAATCATAAATTAACAACTGCCTTTCCTGGGAAGCTTGGGGCTGTCTTGTTATTATCTCCTCCTTAAATAAAACTTTCATCTGACTACACTATTGCCTCCTGTCATTTAACTAGTAGCAAAATTTCGCAGGAAAGCACAGAGACCAACAGCTCTCGGACCTCTGCCATTCAAATATAATCAGCTATTGTAAATGTTACAAGAAATAGTCAAGTTCATCCAAAAAAGAACTACTATGTATTTGTTATCAACTGGGTCTTGTTTACGGTAATTAACTAATTTTCTGCCAAGTCTTTTCATCTACATTTTGGAGATAGAGAAACAGAAATTGAAAGAGCTTTAGCAATCTGCCACAAGCCATACAGCTGGAACACAGCACTTTCAGGCTGCTGCCTGAGTCAGACATCAAAAGCTCATGCTTTTTTCATTATACTTCTGTCCTTTTTAAGAACTGGAAGTTACATGAACACATAGATGACTGAGTCAATTTCCCACATGGTAGATTAGTGGGTCCTTCAAAATGGAGTTTGATGCTCATAGGACATTCCTCCTGAAACAGCAGCATTATGGTAGCACACACTTCAGATCTCAACTTTTAGACAGAACCCTGAACCACCGTCCTATCAGTCCTGCTAATTCTAAACACGAGCCACCTACCAACTCTACCATGCTTGCCAAAAGAGCCTCCCAAGTCCCTGATTCACTTTTATGTGTACACTGCCCTCTGCTGGCTAGATCAGATAGTCCAGCTCCTGGCATTTCCTGATAGACTGAAAGGGTTTCCAGCTGAGAAGACAGTACCATCAGGAGCGCTCTGCTTCGTTTGCTATTTGCAAGTCTTGACTGTTCAAAACACCTGCCACCACAAAGCCCTGGACATCATGTCCAGGTTGACCTTGTAAGACAATTTTCATTTGTGCATACTGTTTCATCCATAAAGAATGATGCAGAACCACACATGCTCTTCAGAGTCTCTAAAGTGGTACCCTTCATCTGTGGAAAACTATAACTGCAAGTCATTCTGTAGAATGAGAAAGGAACAAAACAACCCATTTTCAAGTTAATCACGTGTGTTGTCTTGTTTCCAGTTGTGAGGCAAAGCTCACTCTTTACAGCCCAGGTTGTCCTCACACCTCCCGCCTCCACCTCCAGGATGCAGAGATCACAGCCACGAATCATCACAGCCACGAATCATCACAGCCACGAATCATCACACCTAGGTAACTCTAAATTTTGTACAACTTAACTCTACAGAAAAAGGCAGCATTATGAGGATTTAAAGGAGACTAGAAGTGTTTCAGCCACTTATACTTTTGTATTTGAATTTAAAGGAGAAGGGTCAAGAAAAGAAACTACATGCCCTGTAGTAACACTTGAAATTGCCATTTCAACTAATGACATTCTGGATTATAACTGGCCAAGAAGCACTTAAAGAAATGCTCAACACCCTTAGTCATTAAGGAAGGGCAAATCAAAATGACTCTGAGATTTCATCTTATACCCCAAATAATGGCTAAGATCAAAAACTCAAGTGACAACACATGCTGGTGAAGATGTGGAGAGAATGGAACACTCCTCCATTGCTGGTGGGAGTGCAAACTTGTACAACCATTTTGGAAATCAAGCTGGCGCTTTCTCAGGACATTGGGAATACCTCTACCTCAAGACCCAGCTATACCTCTCCTGAGCATATACCCAAAAGATACTCTACCGTACAACAAAGACATCTGCTCAACTATGTTCATAGTAGCTTTATTCATAATAGCCAGAATGTGGAAACAACCGAGATGTCCCTCAACCGAAGAATAGATAAAGAAACTGTGGTACATCTACACAATGGAATACCACTCAGCTATTAAAAACAAGAAAATCACAAAAGTTTCAGGGAAATGAATGGAACTAGAAAAGATCATCCTGAGTTAGGTAACCCAGGATCCAGAAAAAGAAACATAGTATGTACTCATAGTATGTAAGTGGTTGTTAGCCAAAAAGTACAGGATTACCATGCTACAATCCATAGACCCAGAAGATAAAGCAACAAGGAGGAACCAAGAGAGGATGCTTAAATCTCACACAGAAGGGAAACGGAATAGACAACAGAGAGGGTGAAGAGCGAGACAGGCAGGACAGCGAGCACAGAGAGAGCGTGGAGGCCAGACCTGGGGAGCGTGAAGGTGAGAGGGCCTACAGAGAGAAGAGAAACTGTGGGCAGCTCTATGACAAGCCGAGATGTGACAGATTAGGCTTCTGGGAGGACGGGGGAAGGGTTAGCTCTACCTGAGACTCCTAGTAGCAGGGGTCATAGAGACCAAAGACAACACCCTCTACGAGACAAGACTCCTAGTGGAGGAATGGGAAAGCCAACCCACCCACAAAACTTCAACACAAAATTTACCCTGCTTACAAGATGTGAAGGAATAAAGGTAGAACAGAGATTGAGGAAATGTCCAACTAATGCCTGGCCCAACCTGAAACCCACCCCATGGAAGAGAGCCAACCTCTGACACTGTTAATGATACTCTGCTATGCTCATTGATGGGAGCCTAGCATAGCTGCCCTCCAAGAGGCTCCACCCAGCAGTGGATGGAAACAGATGCTGAGATCCACAGCCAAACACTGGGTAGAGTGAAGGAAGCCTGTGGAAGAGCGGGGAAAGGATAAGTGACAGGAGCTCCCCAAGAAGACCGGAGAGCCAACTAACCAGAGCCCAGACGGGCTTGTGGAGACTGAAACACCAACCGAGGACCATGCATACATGTAACAGATTGGGCAGCTCAGGGTTCATGTGGGTTCCCTAGAAAGGGGAGTGGAGGCTGATCCTGTAATGGAGCTTGTTGCCTCCTTTTTGATCACCCCCGCCCCAGGCACGGCTGCCTCACCAGGCCTGAGGGGAAGAGGAGGAGCTCTGTCCTAATGTGACTTGATAATCTGGGGTAGGCGGGCAGGTGGGTGGGGGCTCTCCTTTTGGGAGGAATAGGGGAGGTGGGATGGGAGAAGAGGGAGAGGGGGTGGGATCGGCAGGAGAGGAGAGAGGGGCTAATATTGGGATGTAAAGTAAATAAATAAATAGATTAATTAAAGATAGGTAAAAAGGATATAGTTTTAATAGTGCATCTAAAAAATATTTTAATAGCATCTAAAAAAATAGGGCACACTGATTGAAAAGGAATTAAAGACTCTCCACTGAAAAGCACATTTAGGTCAAACTACTATCCTAACTGCTGCCTTCCCTTAGAAGTTTGCCATTCTTTTCCATCATGTCCTCCATAAATAAAGCAAAGGTGTTAAGTTTTCTATTTCAGCTGCTTTTGGTTTGTTTTACACAAGAAGTAAAACCCACTAGGTATGACAGGATTAAAATGCTGTGTCCCACTGACTTAAGAATAAAGTAAGGGTAATATTTAGTTTATTTCAAACAAGAAATTTCTAGGTAGCTCTAATTACCTATTCCTATTCCTTTTTTAACATGGTGTGTAAACTGCTCAGTATGACTGTTTTATTTTAGATGAGGGGACCCAAATAATCACTACATAGTTCACATTTATTCCATATACCCTTGTACATGTTGAGGGAAAGAGTGGAGTTCTGTGGGTTTACATATCCTGGTGGGAGACAGGCACAAAGCGGCATACACACATTTACAAACTACTGTTACATAGTGGGATGAAATGGCACCATGGGAATATAAAGGGAAGGGCGGGAAGGACTTCCCTATGCAAAGTACACTTATTCCAGAGCTGTAGACTAATGTAAACTTCATCACACACAAAGAGGAGGAAACATTCAAGGACAAAACTCAATGTAAAGAAACTGAAAAGTAGAGAAAGTGAGTTCATTTTGGAACTTGAAGGGAGACTGAAGGTTGAGGCTTAGAGAATGAAAGATAAAGTGGCACCGACTGCACCAGAGACAATGCTAGAGACAGCTCAAGGTGGTCTCGACATTACCCAAGAATTCGTAATTTTATTCTAAACTCCACGGGGCCATCAATGAAATTTTAAAAACTAGACTTTCGTTATTTATTCCTTTCCGAAAAATATTCTGGCCAGTAAATGAAATGGAAGAGAGTGTGCAGAAGCAGAGAAGGTAGCTGGAAGAACTTTAAAGTGGACGGAGTGGCGCCTTATGATTTCTAGGTCACTAGGAGAAAGAGGAGAGAGGAGGTATGAATGTATCCAGGAAGTCAGCTATTCAACTGTCACAAAGTAGACTTCCCAGCAGTCACCCTTAACTCCACCCCTCGCCTACCGGACTTATCCAATCACCACCACCCTATGTCGGTCTATTTCATCCCCAGACTCTTAATTCATATTCTCTGCAGTTTCAAATCCTATCACTTCTGGTTCCTAGCTCATCTTTGCAGAACTATGTCACTTTCTAAGCCTCCTCAGAGCATGATGGCTTATCATCTCACAGCTCAAACCTACCTATGTACTGAAGCTAGGGCACCCTTCACAAAACACACACTTCTGCCACTCTACAAACAAATATCCTTCAAGGCATGCCATAGGATAGGATAAACCTGCAACTGGTATATAAGGTCTTTCACATGGGCATCTCTGATTTTCTAGGTTGACGCCCTGCATTCCACTGAAGCTGAAGTAACCAGGGTTCCCTGCACCTCCCACGGCCCTTCTCATCTTCTCTATCGCTCCTCAAATGACAGCTACACTACTAAGTGGTTCCCCTCTCGCCTTAAGCAGCATCTCCTCAGATAGACGCATGGGTATTCACGAAGCACCTGTCTCTCACACATCACTACAAACCCCAACACCTTAAGTAGGACCAGTTTGGGTGACTTTCTCCTAACGAACCAGCTCTCTATAGACAAGGGCTAAGCCTGGTCCACTTAAGCCCAATATTTAGCAAATATTGATCCCACAAATGCAGGCTGACAGAGAATGTCACAGCTTTCCCTATGAGAGCCTATGTTCAAGTTAAGGAAAGAAAAATACACAAAAATAGGAACAGCTAATGGACGGAAGTTATGTTCAGCGACACAGCTTTCTCTTCGCTCACAGCACTCACGTCTGTGCTCAGATGCTGACGCTATGCTCATCATCTCAGCAAAAACTCAACTCATGAAGTACAAATTTCCTCTCCTTCCTCCCTGCAATGGACCCCTATCCTCCACGGTCCCTGCTTACTTACTTCTGAAGTCTCTCTCATCACTGAGTACCCATTCTGACTTAAGACAACATTCTGCTTCACAGTATTTCTCACTGCTAAGCGCTAATTTGTCAGAATCTCCAAATCATGAGTTAGATGAGTTATAAGTTAGCATTAACTTATAAACGGCTTGTTCTAGGTTTGGGTGAGGTCCCCAACCACATGGGGCTCTAGAGTCATTTAACAGAAATTCAAATGCTTCTATTAATTGTTGCTCAGGTTTAAGTTGTCTTAGAAAGTGGCAGTTCCTGATAGTGATATAATGGTTTGTTCTACCTCACTAATGATAAGTTACTGACATTACCAAAGTGACAAGGGTTTATACAAAACAGCAGTTTCATGGCAAAGACTTGAATACAAACGACTTGTAAAACTTATTCCATGATAAATGAAAACCAGTAGTGTCATCATAGTAAATGCCTCCAAACTAGGAGTGTTCATCTCATTTTGTCAGTAAAGACTACGAGGCTGGTGAAAGAGGGTCAGGCGTGGATACATATCCTTAATCAAGTGTGAGGGAGAAGGCCAAGAGATGGAAGAGAAAAGCAGCAGGTTGGTTTCCTTTCTCGTAATCAGCAGAGTGGGATGAAATGTGAATGATAGTGCTGAATATAATGGGCCTCAGTTCAGCCTCAGGGTAATTACCCATGTCCGGCTTTTGTTTAAAAATCGTGCTCTCCTTATCAAAGCTTCTCACTGTTCTACATCTGGTACTGAACAGTAGCCATAGAAACCACTTGTGCTAAAGTTATACAACTATAAACAGCACTAGGCTATTTCCAAACCAAGGACAGGCAGGTCAAAAGTCTGATATCCAATACCATTAAATCTGTAGTGTTGTTCGTAATGGGAACACAGTCAAGGTGAAAATCTTTATCCCTCTTATGTAGTCACATTTATTCAGTTCCTTATAAAATTTCAAGATAATAAGCTGCCTAAAGTCTATGAAAATATATTAGAACTTTATCTAGAGTCTCAAAATGACTGATCATTAATAAATGAACTTTTAAAAATTTATTTAATTTTATTTTATGTGCATTAGTTTGAAGGTGTCAGATCCCTCGGAAGTGGCATTATAGATGGTTGTGAGCTGCCATGTGGGTGCTGGTAATTGAACCTGGGTCCTTTGGAAGAGTAGACAGTATTCTTAACCACTGAGCCATCTTTCCAGCCCCCATAGTGTCTTTTTAAGTACAAAATGAGCATTGTAGATGTTCCTGCTTAGCATGATGATACAGAAGTATGAGCATTTTCCACATGTATACATTAAAGTTTACATCTTTATACATGTAAAAGTGTCAAATATTAAAAGTCAACAGACAAGATAAAAGTTTAACAACAATTAATTAAGCACTTATATTTAATTGGAACTAACAAGAATCTTATCTTTTTTATTTTTATTTTTTAAGACAAGGTTCCCCTGGGTGTTTCTGGCTGTCCTTAACTCACAGAATTCCATAGAACTCTGAGTTTTACAGACTAGTCCGGCCTTGAACTCACAGAGATCTGCCTGACTCTGCTGGGATTAGAGCCATATGCCACCTGACCTGTGCCCAAATAAACACTTTCCCTTAGATTCTGAAACAATGTTGATCCTGGGTGTCTTCATCAAATTTTCACAGTCCATTTAAACAATTAGTAAAGATGTACAGTGTATAAATAAAAACCCAAACCAGGCAAAACTGTTTTTGCTTAGGGGTAAATTCAAAGGAAAGCAAGAAACTGTTTACTGCAAAGGTAAAAATAGTATTTTAACCTGCAGGAAGGTCATGCTCATGACTTTTTTTTTTTTTTTTTTTTTTGAGACAGGGCTTCTCTGCTGTCCTGGACTCACTTTGTAGAGCAGGCTGGCCTCGAACCTACAGAGATCCACCTGCCTCTGCCTCTCAGAGTACTGAGATTGTTTTGAATGGCTGCAAGATATGGGCATATTTGGAGTGTGCACTGCTCTGTGACCTTGACCTCATCGTGACTACATAGATATGTACTTTGTAAGTATTTATTAAACTGTACATTTACTTGTTAAAAAAAACTACACATAAAATCTCAACACTGGATTCTAAGTGACACAGAGTGGAAAGAGGATGCAAATTCGTATTTTAATTGGAAATACCTAGAAAGGTAATTTTAAGTTGAAAACACATTAGAATAAAGGGAAAAAGCCACAAAATCAAAATCCTATCACTCACACAAGAGCTAGAAATGAAGCTGCTGAGGACTCCAAAGAGCCCCATGTCCCTCAAAACTATGTGCACCGGAATACCCGAATCACTTTTTCAAGTGAGCCAGGCCCATGAGCCCACTCCACGGGACCTTTAAAGCTACACCCTGCAGCTGCTCGAGGAAGAGCGTTAGAGCTGGCACCATGTCTGCTCTGACTTCAGTGCCAGTGGTGCTGCAGCTGCTGGAAAACTGACTGGCATTGTCTTGGTCTAATCTGCTCACAAAATCACTTATTTGAAGAGGAATGGAAAAAAGATGATGCTCTAAGATTAAAACCCAAGAAAAAGTAACACCAACAACAAAACAACTTGTTTTGGAACTGAATCCAAATAGCATGTCATGTGGTATCAGCATGTCCCTATCTGCCTTCTTGAGAATTCTTCAAGCACTTCAAGCCAAAACGAAATTTATTTATTTCTGACTTCTCACGCAAATTATCTGAAGGGTTATCTTATTCTCCCTCATATACCACATTATGGCAGTGATAATTAGGCCCAGACTGAGTTTGTGCTCAATTACTAGGTTCATATATAGTGTAATTCTATTCAATCTTATTAAGCCATAAGTGACTTATCACCTACAAGTAAGCAAACCACAAAAAACAAAATGAGGTACATAATGTATACCAAGTGATAATGATGATGTGTTTACATTTAAACAAGCATCTATTGTAGAGAGACCTCAAGGGTCCACACACATGCGGCTTCATAGTTCATGCTGAGGACCAGAGTTTGCTTCCCAGCTCCCACACTGGGTGCCTTACAACTACCTGTCACACCAGCTCAAAGGGATCTGCTGCCCTGTTCTGGTCCCATGGACACCTGCACATACATGGCATACAATGACAGACACTCATGCACACACAGAAGTACGAATGCATGCATGTACATACATATGGATAGAAATCAATCTTTTTAATAAAAATCTGTCAAGTAGCCAGTATAGGTATTCCATCTGGTCCCAGTGGATTCTGCAGAAGCCATTGAGAGTATACAGCTGTTAGGTAGCTAGCACTGGATACGTAAGCATTGTATGAAATCTGTTCTGATCTTACGATGTCTAAAGATTAGAATCCTTTTAGTTTTGGGAGATCAACATTTTATTCAATGAATTTTATGTGTTTCACAGCATTACCACAACTACACACGGCACTTTAACTGTAGATCAATAACAAGAGAAAAATTAGCCCTAGAAAAATGTATTAGGGTCTAAAATGGCATCCTGAGCACACTGGACAAAAACAACAGGAGAAAGAAAAGAAGCTAAGAATTCAATGCTTAAAAACATTTGCTTCTTATTTATTTTTGAGGTAGAAGAAATTTCCCCTCAGGTCTTTCTTGCATATGATAGACAGTCACCCTGTCACTACAGCATACAGAGACCTTTTACTTTACCATGACCTAAAGGCAGAACTCTGTCTAGGTAAAAGACAGTGTGATGCAGGAAAAGGGTCAAATTTCAAAGACAAAGATGAGTTGTGTTTTTACCTCTGCTGTTTACTACTTAGTCATCAGTGGACTAAAAGAAGGCTCTCCATCTCTGAAATGGGGAAATAAACTCAAGTGGATAAGAACACTTATAAACGAGCACTGAAAAAACAAGACACTTTATTTATTGTCTGTAGTTGCCCATGACTACCAATAGTACCCACCTGGACAAGCGGCTGGGAATTAAAAGAGAGAACACAAAGAAGTGATGCCAAGACAGTATTCTGATCAAGGCGCCATTTTTATTACAGAGTAAACCATTTATATAGGTTTTTAAGTAAACATATCTAAGCAAAACAGGAAAATTAACCAAGCAAAACAGGAGGTTTAATGGAGCAAAACAGGAGGTGTAACTACACAAACAGGAGGTGTCTGCTGAAAACAAGAATAACGAGCCAGCATGACTTGCACACAGGTGACCATCTCAGGTCTAATGGAATGGCTACCTCAATTGTCTAGAATATATCAACGAAGAATATTAACAAACAAACGATGGGCATCTTCCTTCCTATCAGGCATCTTCATAATATATTCATGTTTATTAAAAACTCCTTCACTGCACACTCAAAAAAACAAGTCTAAAGCTACAGCTAATAATGTAAAGATTAAAAAAAATTCATATGCATTAGACAGTCCTTACAACTGTTGGTATAATGTTCTTGTGGAATGTATAGTTTACCTTGTTCATTCAAATGCTGATTTCTCTACCCCATTATCTGGTTTCAATCCAGACATTGCATTGTGATGCTTATTGTAAGCATCACCAGTCTAAACTTTGTGCAAACATGCCACCATTTATTCTCTGTAATTTCAATAAAACAAGCAGCCAGTGCTGTGCAATGGAGAGAACAGGGTGGGACGTCCTGGTCCGGAGGAGAGCAGCGAGTGGGAGGAGTGGGAGAGGAGAGGTTGGCGGGAGAGGACTTGGAACCATGGGGAGGGATGAACCGGACCTAAGATATGACTGAAAGCAAGTACAATGGGTGAAATGTGAATGGGAGGAAGCTATGCAGGTTTGGAGGTTAGGATGGAGTAATCCTTGCTCAGCATTGTGCTCTATGTTAATTAAATAAATCCTATTATCTAGTGGTGATTTGGGTATACAGCTGGTTTAGGGATAACCACTGCTTAACTAAGAGATAAATCAATAATATTAATAATCGACAACATTTATTTCTACATTTTAAATGGTGGGAGAACACTTAAACAGCATGTCAAGTAAGCTGAACTTCAAACTGAAGTTAGACCTAACAAGTGACAAGTCAAAAGTAAAGGTCACAGTAAATGAAGTGCAAAAATCTAAAATTAATGTTCTTCTACTGCCAAAACCAACAGTACTGAACACATCTGAGAACAGTTTGTCAGACAAGTGACAACTGTTTGACAGTTCTGTGTCTGCCTGTTTTATAAAGGGCTGCAATCCTGATGTAATCACAAACATTCCTCAGCAAGAAACAGAGGGCAGAAGTGAAGCAATGAATTAAAAACAAACACGACAGAGTATCATATTAATAAGACATTAACAGTAAATCCCACACTAGGTAAGACTTGTTAAGGCTGTTTTAGGAGGCTTTTTCTTATTAAAAGAAAATCACTTTCATCCAGGTGGAGTAGGGCAGCACTAGGAAGCAAAGGCAGGCTCTGACCTCTGAGTTAGAGGCCAGGTTCATCAATATATAAGTTTCAGGCTATGCAGTGAGACCCTGTCTCACTCAATACACACACGCACGCACGCACGCACGCACGCACGCACGCACGCACAGACAGAGGCACAAACCCACGCCAATTTCAAGCAAAAACAAAAGTAAAATGAAAACAGGAAGCAAGGCCGGAACTAGCACTGTTTTATAGGGCTGAAAACATCAAAAGAGGGTGAGCTTATTCATCATTTTAATATCCAACAAGATTTCTCAAAAGACAATTATCCCTTGACTTTAAAATAAATCTACTTACAAAAACATAAACATTGAAGAAAAACAGTAGATTTCTTAAACTAAACTCAGGAGAAAGCATATATGAAATTAGCACACACAGATGCTAGTGTATTGTTTATTTCCATAAAAACAGAAATGGATGAGAATCTTCTCCATGACTAGGTAATTCTTTGGAACACAGTTTACGTAGGAATGAGATATAGGCAATGTCATAAAGAAAGTTAATGTCATCTACTTTGCTTTTTGCTTATAAGAATTAAAACTATAACATCTATAAGTAATAGTTCTGTTTTGTATAAGTAACCCTCTTATACCTGGCACGTAACTAATATCATTATTAACTCAAATGATTATGTTAAGTTCTTTAGTTTATAGAAGTTGTAGACTACTATTGATTGACCTATGCCTCACTTCCCTTAACATACCAAAAGAAAAGTGTTCTGCCTGGGAGAAAAAGCTGCTCAAAGCAACCAGCTTCATGTCACCTATTAAGTTGATAATGGTTAGCACTAGGGACTGACTTTTATCTCCCCAGTGATGCTTAAACCAGTCCCACTTCAAAATCTACAGTTAGCGACAGGCACAGGACATTTGAAGCAGGGTAAGTAAGGGTAAGACGCCATGATGGGGGGTCTTAATTCACTGTGCATCTCAGTGAAAAGAGAAAGAGATAGCACAGCAGGCTGGTGAGACATGGAAGCCAGGAGGAGCAGTCTCACCAGAAACCAACCTTCTGAAATTTACAATACCCTATTTGCATATGAGTACTGCTTTATACAACAATTTGCCAATCTTAATGGTGTCAAATGTATAGAGCCCCAGGTCTGTCTTACAGCAAAAGAATAGAGAACTTAGTGTCTTACAAAGCAAATTGAATTTATAAACTTGAACTATGACCATCTTCCACGCCCAACTAAGTCTTCCTTCATATATGTACTCATAACCTGCATTTATTAAATTATTTCACTGGCAGTGGAAACATGTGAAACTCAGGTCAGAGGACTTCTTGTGAGCATCAGATCTCTCCTTCTACGTGGGTCCAGAGATCACACTCTGGTAACGAACTTTGTGGCCAGCGCCCTTACTACTGAGCTATAAGTTCCCAAATCTTTCTTGGTGACTCATTTTATCTTGTCTTCTAAAGCGCTCAAGCTACTTGGTATAGAAATACTAACTCTTATTATCACACTCACATTTCACTTATCTAACATGTATGTAACTACATTACATAATTACCATAATATTTCTACCTGGGACAAACAGCCCCAGGAACAGCACAAGTAACTCCCAGGAAACAGAAAGTTTAGCTGGTACATGGAAGGGTTCACCATATCACCACCACCAGACAGTGGGCTACAGTTAGAGTGGCCAGGACCAATTAGTCAACTGCAGTGGACAGTGAGGAAACAGGGCTTCTGCTGGATTAGAAACTGATGTTTTTGAAGGTTGTTATTGTGTCAATAGATACAGGAGCCACTCTTAGGAATTTCTGAATCTACAATGTTCTAAATACCTAATGATAAATCATGATACTGAGATTTGATTTCCACAAAGAACCCTAAGTAGGTAAATTATCCAGTATAAAATGTATAATATTATTTGAGGAAAGATAAGCTGTTACTATACAATTGTTTAGTAATAATATACCTTGTTAAATGTACATACATAAATTAAACTTTCAGGAAATCACTGAAAATGACGTCCATTCCACAGACTCTATCATTTGAATATGAATTTGGATAGATGAGGCTGGACTATGAACAGGTTTTTTTTTTTTCTTTGTAACCATGCATGGCATTTTTTTCCTAATGCATGGCAATCTCATCAAATCACATGTATCTATATATCCATACATATAAATACCCACACAGCCAGTGGATTGCCATCAACTATGTATCTAGATTAGCTTAATTTCCTGAAAAGTCTTGATTTGAGCCTGATCATTGAGGGTATTTTATACCATGGTGAAAACTATAAACATTTTCTAGTAATAAAAATAACTAAAACATTTTTCATAAAGTAACATAAATGGAGAATTTAACAGATATGACTAAGATCTAGAAAGAGATTTGGATCTGTCAGTGAAAACCAATTATGTAGTAATGAGGCTCTAAACTAAAGATAGATAACAAAGGGGAGAGAAGTGACAGACACAAAGTGACAGACACAAAAGGCAGTATAGAAATTCCTACTGGGAAAGACCTCTAAGATATAAATTAGATGATAATCAATCAAATGGCGAGTACAGACGGGTCTTACAAAAGATGCAGACACAACTACCCTGTGGTGCATTTTGCTCAAAGACAGGGCTTGTCCAAACAGCCAGGGAATTTGGGAAAGCCTGTCAGTCTAGAAAAAGACAGTGTCAACGGTGTTCTGTCACGTTACTAACACGTCATTAAATATACTATTCACATCACTTCTAAACTGGATAGAAAGTAACAAATGTTATTAAAACTCTTCTTTCTCAAACCTAAACATAGTGTGTATGTGTATACGCGAGAGAAAGAGGGAGAGAGAGAGAGACAATGAGAATATCAGAATGGATGACTATGATCCCTGACACTGTACCTAATAAATGAGGAAATTTTACTTTCTTTCTTACATAAAGAATCACTGTCTCGATTAAAATCTGCATTCAGGTGGGGAGGTGGATCAGCCTGTTAAAGGTGTCTGCCACCAAGCCTGGTGACCTGAGTTCAATCCCTAGAATCAACATAGTAGAGGAAAACCTGGTCTCTCGGGTATCATGTGACCTCCAGGTGTGCTGTGATATGTGTGTGCACACACACACACACACACACACACACACATGCAGCTTCTACAACAGGACATGAAGCCCAAGGCATGGGCGGGCTTCTTCCACTCATCAACCCTCTACCCTACTCCTACCACACCCACAACCAAATGCAGAGTTGAGCTTCTGTTTGTTCCTGAACTCACCTACTACTCTACACTACGCTACACTACCAAAATCAAGACCAACATCTCCACATCCTACTTCAGGAAAACGATTTAGAAAGATCTGATTTTGACTCTTTCAGAATTTATACTAAGAACACAAAGGCAACTTACCTCAAACTCCTTCACCTTTTCCATGGTGATCAAACGCCTTGCTGTGTGACTGGAAAGCTTTTGTTCACAGTTGCTGATAAGTGTGAGGCAAGGGTGCCAGGGCACCATCTCTTCACTGTACCTGCAGACAGAGAGCTGACAGTTAGGAACAACCACACAGGCATTGTGGAGGTCAAGGGTGTTTCCATACAATCCATAAACAATCTACTTGTACCTTAAAAATATTTTATAAGTAACAGCACCAAAAAATGTAGTTCAGTATTGTGCACCTTGAAAAGAATAAAAAGATAGACAGTGAGAGACAGCAAGAAGGAAACAGATGAGGGGAGATGGTAGAAAAAATGAGAGGATATACCTATATGTTTTAATGAAGAATACCGAACACACCACAAAACTACCAGATGATGACTACACCCTAAAGGGTCCATCCCTCAGCAACCCCTTGACAACCAAGATGGATGATTCACCTGAAGATTTTTATGACGTCTATAACAGCATATACTTTACACTGCAAAATGAAACATCCCTAAAAAATGTTAATGACATCGAGGTCTCTGTCAGATATACAAACAAGTCTGAAGTTATTTATACAATAACTCAAGTAACTAACTACACAGAAACACGACAAGCATGTTTGTCCCGGGACACACTCACTAGGAAATAACACTGAAGCTAGGACTCTGAGTGAGTGATGGGGGGTGTTGCTATAGAGCAATGTGGTCCATGAACAGAGATGATTGACACCTAGAAAGCAGGACAGTGGGTGCACTAAGAACCTAGTAGAAAAAACAGTGATTTTGAGCAGAGTAGCAGAAGAAGAGTAGCAGTAATGGGTCCCTGCTGTGTGTGTACCTGAGAACACTGCTAGCAGTTTTTATTTCTCTTCTGCAAATCTTCATGCCTTTCTGAACAGTCTCTGCACACACTTATTACATGCATAATCTTAAAGCTTGGACTCGAAATGGGAACCATACTGGCTAAGAACCTCAGTTAGCTGTTCGAATGTGTCAACATCACCCTGACCACCACTCTTCAGAACTTTCCTTATCTCTCTGACCATCACAACCTCCCCCTCACTGCCTCAACCACATGCTCAAAACTTTCGCCACTCACTCACCACGCCACATTCATGCTGCACTTGAGTCCACTATCAGGGGAAGGAATTCTCTTGAAGTCATTCTTTGCTACTCCCTAGGGAACTCATGACCACTTTTTCCTCATCTCTAAATTGTTAATACTTGCTATACAGCCAGAAATTATGTACTTTTATAAAACTAGTCCATATCAAATTTAGAATCTTCATACAAAATATTTATGATATGAATATGGTCTACATCATGACTGAGACTAAATTTAAAAAAAGAAAATATCACTTTGAACTTAAGCTTTATACTCAGCAAAGTCCATGGATGTCTAGAACAGTGGCACACTTGAGAATGTACACTTTCATTTTTGAGGTAGGATCATACTTCTCACTATGTAGCTTGAGATGGCCTCATATTCCAACCCTTCTATATAGGAAAGTTAACTTTTTAAGGAAATTTAAAAACCCTCTATTAACACTGAGTCATGTTTTGAAAATGTCACTTAAATATGCACAAATAAAATTCCTTATACTTAAGCCTCTTATGCAACTATAAAACAAAAACCACATTTATATATCAAATCCATCTATAAAAGATAATTTTAAGTAATATTTATAACATGAATAATGCTAATATTCCTCAAAGTATTCAGTAGCTACTTTTCTTTTTAGAGTGGGGCCCTGTAGGCACAAACCACAGCACTTGATTTAACAGCATATAAAGATATTAGGTTTTTTGTTGTTGTTGTTTCTGTTGTTTGTTCTTACCATAAAAGAACATTACTTGGACTACCATCAGTACTGAGAAAACCACCTCATCAGTAGCCTCTTAGAGTCCTCTGTATCTATAGACTGGTTGTAGGGACACCTCCCTCCCCAGACCGTAATCCATGGAGTCATCTAAACCAGGAGATATTTACAATAGCCTACACATAATATCTTCTATTCTTTAAGTCATCTCTAGATTATGCAGAATATCTAACACAAACATAAATGCTACTTACTTGCTATACTACACTGCTTTGGGAATGCAAGAATAAAG
This sequence comes from Pachyuromys duprasi, assembly GCA_028658305.1. Classification (NCBI taxonomy): domain Eukaryota; kingdom Metazoa; phylum Chordata; class Mammalia; order Rodentia; family Muridae; genus Pachyuromys; species Pachyuromys duprasi. The sequence continues at coordinate 15,068,345 of CM053767.1, forward strand.
TCTGAGTTCAGTACATATAAAACTATTATGCCACAAACTCCATTTCTCATTGAAGACTGGCTGAATCCAGATGTAGAAACCACAGTTATGGAAAACAAACTCTATATATGAATAACCAAATCAGTGGAAAACATACTTCCAAAACAACAAACTGAAAAAAAAATTACAGCAGCTTAAAAACATCTTCAGTGAACACTCATAGTCTATTTCACATCAAATCTGTACTTTGCCTAGACAATAATAACAATACCTAATTTTTTTATTACTATTTCTCTATAATTTAAGTTACCCATTGAAAAATGAAATCAGCCCGAACAGGCAAATCCGCATAGAGTTAGATCAGTGTTGCCAAACATAGAAGGAGGGTGGTTCCACAATGGGATTTCTTTGGGAAACAATGAATATGTTTACTGTGGGGGCGGTTGTGTTTATGGTGCACAACTTTGCGGAAATACTACAAACCACAGGAGAGCAAAGTGTAGAGTGGGGATTGCATGAACAGAAGTTACATGCCAGCCTTTTCTTTTTAATAGCAAAAATAGTTATATACATAAGCCCCTAGCTTTTTCATGAATCACTTTTCATAGTCATTCTTTCCCTTGTAAAACTTTAATTTCTGGGGAGGAGCATAGGAGAAAAAGAGAGGAGGGTAAGATTGGGAGGGGGTGGAAGAGGGGCTACAGCTGGGATACAAAGTGAATAAACTATAATTAATAAAAATTAAATTAAAAAAATTTTAATTTCTTTCTAAATGTTATCAATCTCACTGTGAATTTACTGAACACTGACTTGTTCAAGGAATCGTTCTTTCTTGACTCCTAGATAAAGACGAAAACATGTTCTCTTCACTGATATGAACCACCATAAACGTCATGACTTCATTGATATAAATTAATATTAATAAATTCCCAAAATCTTTAAGACAGGTGACTATGCTGCTCGTTGGTCATTTGTTTTTTTATGTGTCTGTGTGTAGATGTATGACACCTATGTGTGGGTTTCCTTGGAGGCCAAAGAAGGCCCAGACCTGAAGGTCTAAGCCAGTGATGAGCAGCCCAGTGGAGGTTCTGGGAACTAAGCTCTGGTCCTCTGGAAGAACAGCAAGCAGTCTCAGCTGCTGGCCATGTCTCCAGCTCCCATACTTTATTTTAACGGACAATTTTAACAAACGGTTATGGGATATAACATTATGTCTTAATATTTGTATCATCATACTTTTTCATTTTTATTTATTCTGTGAGTGTGTGCATACACGTGGCATAGCACACCTGTGGAGCTTTCAGGTATGTTCTCCTGTTACCACCTGGGTTCTGGGGCTAAAGCATTGCTCATACAAGCAACCCACTGAACTATCTTACTGGCCATGACACTATCACTTTTATCACCAACACCAGCGGGTGGATTTTATCTTCCAGAAAGAGAATTTCTAGCCAGTTTAAAAGTTGGCTGGCAAAATGAAGTTAGGTAAGAAACCTCTACAGATTTGTGGAACCTGAGCAAACAACGGCCCTCCATCAGGAGCCTTGCTGCTCCTGAGCCGATCTATGCTCTGCTTTGGCACCACCGTCAGGCCAAATGTTGTGAATAATAAACCCACAAATGTTGGAATGTAGCAAGGAGACAACAGAGATCTAATAATTAGCATCAGAGGATCTGGAAATAAGTCAGGTACAAATAACTCAGGGGAGTACGTAACACAGTACTTTTCCCATTAGAGCTGGCCACACAGCTGAAGAAATCTGTCCCCCCAATGAAATGTGTAAAATCAAAATTAAAATGATCTATAAAAGTGATGAAGACCAAGATCAGTTTTATGATTCTCCCACAAAGAAAACACTGACTCGGTCAAGTCACAGAGAAGTCGCCACGTGAGGCTGTGGTGCTTGAATGGGAGCAGTCCCCACAGGCTCATATAATCTGAATGCTTGGTTCAGTTAGTGAAACAACATGGAACGGACTAGAGGACATGCCTTGCTGGATGAGGTGGGTCAATAGGAGGAGGCACTGAGGTTTCAAGAGCCCACACCAGTCCTAGAGAGAGTTCTCTGTCTCTCTGTGTATCTGTCTCTGCCTACAGCCTGTGAAGAAAAGAGACGCTCTCAGATACTGCTGCAGCACCATGCCTTCCTTGCCTGCCTTCTGCCAGGCTCCCAACCTTGATAATCATGAACCCTAACCCTCAGGAACCATATGCCCCCAAATCAAATGATGTCTTTTATAAACTGCCTTGGTCACAATATCTCTTCACAGCAACAGAGAAACAACAAAAACAAGGATCAACCCTAAAACTATTAGCTATGGACACTATGAAACTGGATAAAGAAAGGCTAAGATATCCTAGACCTTAACAAACTGAAAGGTAAGACAGCACATTGTCCTCGAAGAACCGAAGCAGGTAAAATCTGGAAGAAGCAGAGAGCACTGCAGTACTCATGCTGGCTTCCATACTTACTGAACAGTTGGTAGCAGACAGGAAGACAAAATAGTGTATGCATGGGTAGAAAGACAACATTTACTCATAGCTTTTCACATGGATTCAGAAGAGAGGAATTTAGTCAGATATAGGGGTACACTTCTATAAATCTGGCACTTGTGTGGCAGGCAAAGGAGGATAGAAGTTCAAGACCATCCTGGGCTACAGGAGATCATGCCTTGAAAACAAAGCAAAATGAAGAGATTAATGACATGGGTGTGTACCATATGGAGGAAAGGCCATCTGTCCTAGTATTTGGACAGTGCGCATGAGGGAGGAGTGTTACTACACTGTAAATGGTCTATAATTCTGAAATGTCTTTCAGAAATTCTGTTTAGGTCTGCAACTTGAATTAAAACAAAAAGTAGCTTCCTTCTGTCACAAGTAGAAGAGAAAGAGATCATCTGATCCCCTAGAATTAGAGGTAAGGGCAGCTGTAACTCATCTAGGTGAAATGCTGGAACTTGAACTTGAATCCTCTGCAAGAGTAACAAGTGCTCTAAACCCTCTAAGAAAACATAAAGCCGGCGTTCAGTACCATGGATATAGGTCCATAGCAATTGATAAGGAAAGGCATAACTAAAGCTCCCCCAAAGTCACTTCAAATACAACGTCTATAAGATAAACAAAAAACTTCCAAATCCTGAGGTACCTAACCTACCATTGTTTCCAATGCCCTCAAATGCTTTTCAACAGGATATACAGCAAAAAATTAAATTTTATAAAAAGATTCCTATGGCAGATTGAAGAAATAACTGAACCATAATCTTCACACTGTCTTGCAAACCTAAGACCCTATCCTTTTAAGAGAGAGAGGGATGAGTGGAGGGAAGCAGAGAGAGAGAGAGAGAGAGAGAGAGAGAGAGACTGACTCTAGGGAGTCAGCTCTCTCCCTCTACCATGTAGGTCCCAATGACTGAACTCAAACCATCAGGCTTGATAACAGACTTTCACCCACTAAGCCTCTCTCTGGCCCCTTTAATGCTTCAGCTTATTCAAACACCTTATGTTCTACCATTGATGTACACAGCTCCATTCAACAGTTAACAGTTACTGAGTAACAAAGCCAATCCTGTTCAACATAAAACACAGCTTTAAATAGATGTGTGAGTTTTATTTTGGTCTAAGCTTATAAGAAAGAAAGGTTTATTGCATGTATGGTAGTCATTACAAGCACGAAAGAAAACCAGCATTAGAGGCAGCAGACATGAGTTACTCAGTAAATTTTTAAATCATCTGCGTTTGTACACTTGTCAGCAGCTACTGAACATCCATGATGTACCAGACATTGGGCTAAGTGGTGTACAACAAGGCTTGGCAAACTCTTCATGCAAAGAGCCAGAATGCAAATAGTTCTGATTTTGTGGAACATGTATTTCTTTAAACTATTCTACATGGTTTAATATAGCCCAGAATTCTTGAATTCTGACCACCCTACCCATATCTTCCAAGTGCTGGTATTACCGTTGGTATTATTATGGCCAGACTTTCTGTCACATAGCCTTTTGTGAGCCTCTTTTTTTTTTTTTTTTAATGTAAAAAGTGGTCTTAGTTCAACCACTTCAAAAAAGTAGAATGAAAAGTATATCTGGCTATGGTTTGCTAATGCCTTACTTAAAAAGGTCCAAAAAAAAAAAAAAATCCATTAAGAGGAAGAGAACTATGTTTTACTTGTATATAAGTAAACCAAAGCTGATAATATTAAATACAAAAATATGAGCAAAAATTAGAGATGAGGAAACAAGGATTGTTAAAACATGCAAATACCGTAGAAAATGACATTAAAAACAAAGAGTACATACTCTGGCGTATATACTGGTAACCAATAGACTAGTCTTCCACCCAGCACGAGGGTCTCAGCTGCAAAGTTCAATAGGTCAAAAAACATGTCACCCAGGTGATAGCTCAAAGAGACAGGAACGTGTGTTTCTGGACTAAAAGAAAACAAATATTTCAAAATCAGTAAAAAGCTTAAGATTGCTCACAATAATTATTAAAAAAAGAAATAAGTTTTTCAGAGTAATAACTTGTTACATTTAAATTTCACTTACCATTTTTCTATTCCCTTTTGTATTTTCTTCTGTGAACCTGATCTTCTTGTAGATTCTCTGATACCATATGGAGCTTTGTAGAAAAAAACAAAAACAGAAAATAAGGGGATAGTCAAGTCAACAATCACAAATGAGGGACAGATATACATGCTATGCAATCAAATATGATATCCAGGTGTACTGGCTGGTTTTGTGTGTCAACTTGACACAAGCTAGAGTCATGACAGAGAAAGGACTCAGTTGAGGAAATGCCTCCATGAGATTCAGCTATTTTATCAATTTGTGATCAATGGGGAGGGGGGAAGCAGCTCATTGTATTATTTTTAATGTAAGGAAGTTAAAGAGTGGGAAAAAACCTAAAACAAGTGGGCATTTCTTAGGTATGCTAATATGTTTTGTATTTAAAAATGTACCAACTTCAGAAAACTAGTCCCCTTCCTACTTTGTATGCAAATAAACTCACGATCTGTGATGATTGCATCAAAATATGCTCCTTTCCTCCACGAAGGCTTAGAAGCATCTGAAACCAAGACATCAAGATAAAACTTCTCTAAACCATACTGACGAAGATTTGCCCTGATGTTTTCATCTGGTCCTCGCCATTTCTGGTTCTTTCTAGTAGCCTTTCCTAAAGAGAGAGAGAGAGAAAAAAAAAGATGGTAATTATTCTAACAAACAGAGAATTCTTAATTTCTTTAGTTTATCCAAAAACACTTTTATGTTCATATAAACTCCTACCTACCCACATAAAGTGTATGTCATTTGTAATTCTAATTATATGAATACAATTAAGTAAGTATTATTTTACCTTATTATTCTGAACAGTAAAATGTACCTTGTGAAAATGGCCAGTATTTTCTAAGCATGAAGTGTTTATCAGTAAGATACATAACTGGGTAGAGCATGGACATTTCCCACAGCAGTAAAGAGTTCCACATTGAATGACTGTTACATCAGATAAATGAAACAGAAATAAAGAATGCTAACTTGTAAACCATAGAAGCTTTGATCATGGAGAAGGCACACAAAACAGAAACATAACTACTGTCTAGTCAGTGTATGTGGAAAAAGTGGACCAAGTTCAGAAGCTCAGCACTGAGGAGACCCAAGCAGATGATAATCATGTCAGTGTTAAAACCAGAGAAACCAGAAGAAAACATGGCTCACTAGTAATTTTTGAGATATATAAACTACTAAACACTCACACACACACCCATTAACTGAAAGAGATAATCAGCAGGTAGTAAAGACTAAAACACACGCACTTGGAACCACCAGCATTTGAACAAGTGAAACTGGCAAGAAGGAGTCCAATGTTAACCTAGATGACAGCTTCATAACGGCTTCCCCTAGAGTTATTCTTTTTCTTGAGACCAGGACTGGACAGAGAGAGGCCCCTGCCTCTATTTCCTAAGTGTGGGTATTACAGCCTTGCACCACCACGCCCAGCAATTATTCTTATATACTTATATACTTTTGCATTATGATTGACTTTACAGTTTAAAAAAATAAAAAAATTAAAAGGATGAAAACATTCAATGTGGTAGAAACAGGAATTTAAAGAAAAAAAATGGATGCCAGGAGAAAAATACTATGTACAAATGTACATAGAAATAAGAGGAAAACAGAGCCTTAATGACACAGAAATAAAACTGTCAAAAGAGTAAAGGCAGCACCAGTAGAACATCACCCTAGAGGGCAGGCGACCAACCCTGTGGATCTGCAGCTCTGTGCCCTCAGTGGGCGTTTCCAGCTGAACAGTAGGCACCGGCGCTACAAGATCACAGGCAATGAGAAAGTGAAACCAAAAGCAGACAGGAGGTTTTCAGGTAGCATTTCAGCAAAGAGACAACTAAACTACAGCTAAAGGGACCCCACAGGACTCACAGAAAGGCTTTTGATTTTCCAACTGGAAAAAAAACATGTAACTATTTTATGGTATAAACTGAGAGACCAGAAAGAAAGAACAAAGGGCATAGGATAAACTTTAAAAACTTTTCTTAATTAGAAATCTACACCCAGTAGACTGAAGGCTATGAAATAACTTTTCAAAACTTTAATAAGTAAAAATAAATAAAAATGTCTTAAAAGCTCTGTTGGATAATCTCCTTACAGCAAATGCATGGCCTCTGCTAACTAGAAGAAGCTTCTATAAACTAGAGTGAATTCTCAGAACTTTCCTCACTCTAATATAAACACACAGAGCACACTGGAGACAACCTCCTCCACGGGCCACACAGATGACAGTCCCCCTTCAGCAGGAGGGAGAGCTGGCCCCATCCTTTGCCTGAGCAGTGCCAGAGAGCTTGCCCCAATGCGGTGAGCTCGGGAGAGCTGTCAGGATGACCAGCTCAGCTACCACCCAGGCCCAGATACAGGAGTTTGATTTTGGCCCACCCCAACATCTGCCGCATTTATGAACTGCTGGAGCCTGTGAAGGGGCTGGTCCTCCAGATCCACAGCTGTAGGCTCTCCAAGACACAGGAGAAAAGGCTATCTGAGAGGAGTCCCAGTGAAGATCCAGGATAGACAGTGTAGCAAAAGCTAAGCCTGGAATCAGACCAAATGACTCACTGCAATGAACATTCGCAAGTAACCCTTTCTGGGGAAAAGAGTGACTGTGGCATACCACGACACACTGCAGCTTCCACAGCATGGGTTTTGTTTGTCTATTTTTTTTTTTTGGCGGGGGTAGGTTGCAAGGGCAGAGGGTGGATATGGAAATGGAGGGACAAGGACGTGAGTGGAATTGGGGTGCATGATGGGAAATTCACACACACACACACAAATCAATAAAAACTTTAAAAAAGGGACAAGGCAGGATGACAGGTTATCAGTGCTGCACACAACGGCCTCAGCAACAAAAAGTATAATTACACCTCACTTTAAATTAATCTATACTGAGTGAAGAAAGGGTTTTTAAGATCTAATCCAAGTTACAATACAGGACACTACCAGCATAGAGGCAAAAAAATTCAAAAGTATGAATTTATTTTAGTATTTCTAATACCATTCCATTATGATAAATACACTTTTTTATTCTAATTCCATTCAATCACATACCATTTAGGAAACTTTCAAGTTTTTAAATAGTATCCATAACTGCTACAATATCAAAGTGGATTAACGTTACAAGTTACATTTAAACTTAAATTTAAAGGCAGAATCTTCAAATTTGTAGACACCTCAAGTGTTTCAAGTATTTTGTTAAAATTTTAAAGACCTGATTTTTAAGGTGTTTTCTTTTTTTGTTTGTTTTAAGATTTTATTTATTTATTATGTATATAGTGTTCTGTCTGCATGTGTACCTGCAGGCCATAAGAGGACATCAGATTTCATTACAGATGGCTGTGAGCAACCATGTGGTTGCTGGGAATTGAACTCAGGACCTTTGGAAGGGCAGCCAGTGCTCTTAACCTCTGAGCCATCTCTCCAGCCCCAAGGTATTTTCTTCTAATCGTTAGAACTTTCCTTCATTTTTGAGCTGGTCACATCTGTCATAGTACTCAGTCTGATCACTATATACTAGGAAATGATTCTTACTTTAGCCACAACACTGTGACGTAGGAAAATGATACTATTAATTCGATAATGGGCTTGATCTCACAGAAATAAAGTGAGCATCTTTCACATAGGTAGTATTAATTTTTACAAGTTAAAACATGGCCTTTTAAGAATACTGTTCACGTAATTATCTCTTGGTATAAACTATAAATATGACTTTCAAATATTTTGTTCTAATCACAAAAAAAGTTACTCAAAAGACTAAAAATATTAATCCAACCTCAACTCAATGCATGATTGCTGAATAAATCAACGACGGTAATCTTAAATAGAGACTACATAAGTTTTCTTCTTTTTTTTTTTTATTTTTATGGTCATGGGGTTCTGCCAGTATGTATGTCCATGAGAGGGTGTCACAGGCCCTGGAACTGGAATTACAGACAAGTTTGAGCTGCCATGTGATGCTGTAATTGAACCTGGGTCCTGGGGAAAAAGTCAGTGCTCTTGGTCACTGAGCCATCTCTCCGTCCCCACCCCTTTACATACATTTTCTTAACATGTACTTGTTGACTACACAACAAGATGGCTACGCCGTCTCTCTAATCTTAATATTCTTCTAATTCATATTGCGTACTCCGAGTGATCATATCATCAAATGTAGATACTCAAACAAGTTTTGTGGCAAAATTACATTAAATGTTTTAAACAATAAAGTGTCACACAAAACTGCTTTATCATTTTAAAGGCCCATTTGGCTTAACAACAAAGCGATTAACACTGCCTGTAAGTTCTACTCACCCAAGCCGTGAACTGTGTTGTAGTCTATGTCTGTCCCACACACATATGCACCAAAGTGAGCAGATGCTATCAGGAGGCCACCTGGAAAATCACACAATCATGACTGTTACCCAGAAAGTCCCAGACCAGTGTTCTTTCCCTGATTTAATTTGATCCAGAGTCTTACGAGCTAGCTGCAGGCACAGTACCCTGGAATGACATCAAGCCTAGTTAAATTTAGCAAGGCTCAGGACTGCACAAATAAACCCTAAACTGAACCCACTAAGCTGGCGGAGAAGCAGAGTCTATGCATATCTCGCCATCGCTACTTCACCACGCTACCTAGGGAACACTATTCTAAGTTCAAAAGAAATGTATATTTAGACATGTTCAGGTTACCTAAGATTATTAAAAAATACTTTGTTCCTTTTTTAAGTGAACATACAGGTCTGCAAACACAAAGATCTAAAATAAGCTAGCAACTGGGCTTAATCTCACAGAAATAAAGTGAGCATATTTCACATGGGTAGTATTAATTTTTACAAGTTAAGACATGGTCTTTTAAGAATACTGTCATGTAATTATCTCTTGGTATGAACTAAAAATAAGACTTTCTAAGTAACTTATCTAATTAACAGTATCATTTTCCTATGTCACAGTGTTGTGGCTAAAGTGAATCATTTCCCAGTATAAACTGATCAGGACTATGATAGATGTGACCGGCTCAAAAATGAAGGAAAATTCTAACAATTAAAAGAAAACACCTTTAAAAAAAGCAAGTCTTTAAAATTTTAACAAAAATTCAAAGTTCAATAAAATATTACACTGTATTTCTCATTAAGCTGCACATAATCAAGAATTCAAATTAAAAGCATTTTTTTTGTGTGCTTGATCAACCCCTAATACAGGAAGATGAAAGTCAAATAGAAATCAGAAATTCATCCTTAGATTACAACATAAGCACAGGCTTGGACAGGGAGCAAATTCTAAGGTTTCTTTCTACTCTTTTAAAATGTTACCTCTAAAGTTAAGATGCACAATGTCTTCACAGGGTCAAGACCAACACATTACAGACCTACAGCCATTTAAAACAGCCAGGGGAAAGGACTTCGAAATACTTTGCTTGTGGAAGTGCACTAACTACTTCCCTGTTGCATCCCCTGAAGGAGAAGAAGGATGGTGGATTCAAAGCACAGCAGAAACCAGAACCTGGGTCTTCTCAGAGAAACCGTGAGAGATGCAGTGTGAAGGAGACCTCAATTCTTCATCTAGACATGGCATAGTCTGTACTTAGGAAAGGCGTTCCATGTGGTGACTTGTGAGACACAGTCACTTCACCCCAATCACAAGGAATTACTACAATTCTGCCAGCCAAGGCAGATACTCACCTAGAAGAGCTAGTTGTCAAGGAGAACAGAAAAGCTTTCCTGTGCTTCCTTAACCAGAACCTTATCCATTGCTTAGTGATTTGAGAAGACTCAACTTACAGAACACTGCTGAAAGGAGATGAATAATCTGTTAGACTCGCCTGATAACTTGTGTCTTTTAAGTTTTAAAAATAAAATCATAACAAATTGGCTTTTCTGATCCCTGTTAATCATCTATTGCTCTTTCAGTTACAGCAGTTTTGTATCTTGTTGTACGTTAAATGGAGTCTTCTTTGGTGGAAAGGACAGTAAAATCAGGGTGAGATGCTGAGAATGGGGGAAAGTGATTCACCCCTCTTTGTTTATCCAAAGGGAAAATATTAATACCACATATGTGAGGTAGACTGACAACTCAGTGTTGCAACTTGTTACATAAACGATAAACAGTAACCATTTTAAGGTTAGGGTAATATCTTATACCCAGAAGACTACAATGACCTGAATTTACTCCACACTGTAACACCATTTGAGTTTGTCTCTGGAGAGCTGAAGGAAAGCTTGGAAAGGGTGGCATGTGAGACCAGGCTTTGGCTTTGCTGAGACACAGGAAAGGAAAAGGAGCTGGTGATCCTGCTGCCACTTTTTTTTTTTTTTTTTACTGTATCTGTTTTATCCCCTGAGAGAGGAGCTCTAAGTGAACTAGCAGCTAAGTTTGAGAACACTGCCAAGGGCAGCACCACAACTAGACTAACTTCAGGCTTTGGAAAAGGGAACTACGAAGGAATATGAAAGAATGAAAAGCAGAAAGCACTCATGATCTATTGATATCTACTTTCCAGACCTCTTTGTCATCCTGCGCTTATTCCAACTCCATTTCCCCACCTGGATCCTATGTCTACAATCCGAAATGATCAAATTCAAAAGGAGCTGTATTATTTTCCTTACACCTACAAATCATCTGAAGACAGACAAGGCCAAGAAGTGTATCTCTCTCTTTGTGGACTATTACTAGAACTGACTCACCTGAGAGAAGGCATAAGAAGAAATCAACACTATGGCTTCAGAGTTCTATGCTACATAAAACAATGAACACACACTCAGCTCAATAACTTTAATTATCAAAAAGACAGACATTTACAAATTTAATTCCTTTGCTGCTGTAATAGCGGCAATTTATGAATATTTTGGAAATTAGCCCAAGAGAGGACTAAAAAATGAGTTCAGGGTCAAACTTATCATCATTTAGTATTTGCTGTATCTAACATCCTCACCAAAAAGTACCTAAGTTTGTTAGAAAGTAACAAAAAACAATAGTTGCATAACATTCCACTGAAGATCTACCAGCTTTCAAATAACATTCTATCTCCCTTAATCTTTACATCATATTACTATGACCAACTTACAAATGATAGATCTTCAATCTAGACAAGAATTTTGTCCAAAGTCACCTTGTTGGGAAAGTATATACACTATATACTCTTCATATTATAGTATTTCCTCTGAGATCAACAACAATTGAAGTTAAAAAAAATTAGCTTCTATCACCTAGTACAATTTTAATATCAAGTGCTATTTACTGATGAGTGTGTTAGAACACTGGTCTTCATGGTGGCTTCTTCTGAAAGAGACAGCACGCCTAGAGCATGAGGCTTAAAAGGAGGTCCTTTAATGAAGGGGACTGTAGAACCCCAGACCCTCCTCCTTCTGCTTCTTGGCTATGAGATAAGCAGTTAGTTTAACCCTGTGCCCTTACTGTCTTCTGACACTTAAACAAGGGCCTAAAACTGTGAAACTAACAATAAACCCTTCTCTTTGGAAAGTGTTTTATCTATTTTGTATAATAGCAGAAAGTTTATCAGTATTCTAATTAGGTAAAACAGGAGGAAATTCAGCGAAATTGTGCTTCTAGTTGCTAAGAATGCTGTATGGTCATGCTAAGCCTCACTTGGAACTCTTCCTTACAACTGACAGTTGACCATAGAATGTTTCTTCCCTACCTGCAAAGTGAAAAAAGTAGTATTTTTTAAAGTGATTAAAATGAGAATATATTTGTCAAAACAGAAAGGAAAGTATGTTTCTGCAGGTCATAATATAATTCTAAGCAACAGCCAACTGTCTAAAAGAAAAAGAAAAGATGCTTATGCAAGAAAAGATCTCAACGTTTTCTGCAACCTTGCAAAAAATCACAAGTCTTCACTAGTTCAATGCTAACGCATTTGGAAACTGTCCGCATTTTAGTTTGGGTCATTAAAAGGGATACACCTAAATTAAAAAAACAAAACAAAACAATACCACAGCGTAAGGAAGCCAAAGGTAAAAACATCATCCAACAGGATGTGAAAACATGGCCATGGGGAAGGCACAGGACTCCTTCCTTCTTTATTCCTTTCCAGGGTTCAAGCTGCCTATGAAGTAGGAGTTCAATGAGAAGACCAATTACCCTTAAGGATTTCAGTGCAAAATTAGGGGTTATAACCAGTTTCAAAGACAAGGTATCAAAAATTGTCTTATACCCTAAAGCCAAACTTAAACCACAAATACATATTATTAGACTATATTACAAGACTATATGAGACTATATTTCAGTGGTATCTCTTGCAAAGATTCACCAATCATTTGACCTTTCTCTTCTACGTGAACAGTGAGATGATCAAGGCTTTCCGAAGTAGGGAGCCACCCACAACAAAAACAGGGATCTGTGGCACTCACCTCACAGTGAGCACCTCAAATGCTGTAAAAGTGGAATTTCACAATAAGCTCAACTGCACCAGGGGCAGCACACTACCTTCCCTCCCTATTATGCCTCTGAGGTCTACTCTACGTGTGCACACTAGTCACTTTGTACACAAATATTCCATAATTCCAAAGAACTGTTTTTACTTCATGAAAGGGTTTCTTTGTTTTTAAGCTTAGGAATGAACCAACCAGATGGCTTTGTAGGTAAAGTGCTGGTAGCAGGAGCCTGAAGACCTGAGGTGAATCCCTGGAACCAACAACGGTGGAAGGACAATCAACTCCACAGAACTGTCTCCATACACCTACAATGCAAGGCTGTACCCAGACACAAACACCACACACATGTGCACGCACACACAGACACCACAATAATAAAATCTTTAAAGCTTAACAACAAGATGAAAGAGTAAGAGCTGAGGTTCCAGAGAAAGACAAATAATAACCATTCATCACATCATCCAGAGAATAAACAACAAGTGGACTGAAGTTCTAAAACAAAAAAATATGTAGTTTTAAGGGGCATAGAATAGAATATAGATCTATCCTTTATAACTTGAGTATAGGGAAAACTTTTAAATGGCAAGAAAACAAATACTATCAAAGTCAAATGGTAACTGGTGATGTGGAAGGAAACACTTGCAATTACAGGAACACTAGATGACGTGCTGTTCTCTACAAAAGCGTCTTTCTAAGAGGCAGGAGAAAGAAAAATTCATGAAAGTCTATTCAAAAATATGCTGTATAACAGCCCTTAAAAAAAAAAGACCTGAGACTTAACTTATAATCATACATAGCTTAACACTATATTTAGGTACCATTTTTACCCAACAAATCAAGAAAACTTCAAAAGCTTGACAATATATTCTTAGTAGTAAAACTGTGGAACAAGAATTGCTATGTGGCTACAGAAATCCAAAGCTGAACAACAGAGAAGAATTTATTTAGCAGCATCCAGAAAAACTACATATTCCCTTCAACATTGCAACCCTACATCCAGGGATTCACACTGGTTCTCTATCCTCAAAACTACAAAGGTATACAGTCATGATTACTCACTGTAAGCATTATTTTTAAGTATAAAATACTGGAAACTACTAGTACCCATGTATGTATATGGGATATGAGATAATTTGAACAAACTATATAATACATTTATGAATTAAATCTACAGAAGAGAGTAAATATGGGCTGTAATGTAGTTCAGTGACAGGACTGTTTGTATTATCTCCAGCACCAAAATCAACAACAAAAGAATGAAGACAATCTTGGAACAATAAGAGATTTCTAAGAAATACTGTTTAGTGGGGAAAACACACACGCACACAACCATATAAAGTATCAAACCTTTTTTATAAAGAGTATAAGAAAGTGTGCCTACATAAGCATATCACCAGAAAAATCAACCAGAAAACAAAATTAGTTAGCAATGGAATAGACAAGAAGAAGAGCACACTACTGTATACCTGTGACTCCTGGATGTGAGTTAATCTTCTGCATATGTAAAGTTAACATAATAAACAAGAAGTAATGGCAGGGGACAGAAATCTAAAACTGACAGCAAACTTTAGCAAATGAAACCAAGTAAGTTTCAAATGGGGAGAAAAGCAAGCTCAGTATTTGCCTTTATTGCTCCTTAAGTACAGAAAGAATTAAAAGTATGTCTTAAGTTGTTTATGGTAGGTATGGTAGTTTGAAAGAGAATGTTCCCCACAGGCTCAGATATTTGAACATTTGGCCCCAGCTGGTGGTGCTGTTTGGGGATATTTAGGAATTGTGCTGGGCACAGGCTTTGGAGGAAAAGGTCTTACCAACTTCTAGTTTGTTCCTTCTGCTTGGTGTTTGTGTGAAAAGGTGTAAGCTCTCAGCATCTTTGTTCTGCCACCTGTTGACATCTTCTCCAACATGATGGCTTCCTAACTCTCTAGAACCTTAACTGCAAATAAACCCTTCCTTCTATAAGCTGCCTTGTTCATGGTGTTTTATCACAGCAACAGAAAACTAATATGGTAGGATTCCTACCCCCACCCCACCCATAAGGCACAGGCAAAGCAATCTTGATTATTTTAGATAATTATAGTATTGAACAGAAGAGCAAACAGCCTGAATGTAAGAACCAAGGTTCTTGGTGCAGAGAAAGGTGTACGTAACAAAGATGAAACAGGGAGGAAACAGATCTGTGACAGTCAACAGAAACAGCTGGCACATGCATAGCCCATGATTTCTAATAAGTCTATGTATAGGTCTGTATGCATAAACACACAGGAGTATATGCATGAGTATTTCCATTTGTCTCACATACATAGTATGTGTATACACATGTGTGCTCACCCTCTGGAGTCCGATCAGGGTTTCTGATATCCTCTCCCCACTAAAGGAAACAAGGGTTACTGTGAGAAATGACTAATGCCAGGGCCTTGGCATGTAAAAGATAAGCCAGAAACTTGAAAAGTCCTCTGAAAACAATTTTTAAAAATAATAAATAAATAAATAAATAAATAAATAAATAAATAAATAAATAAATAAATAAATAAATAAATAAATAGAAAGGTCACAAAGACAGTTTCAATGTGAAAGGTCTGGTTAAACTGGGCTACTCTGAATAAGGAAGTAATTAAGGACTAACAGGACTTATATATAAATCACGAGAGAACACAGGGGGCTTAGGAGTTCATGTTAATAAAGTGAAATTAACAACAGGAAGTGAGGAAAAGCTCTTGTTTATAAAATAATAAATGTAGATCAGTAACAGAAGTGCTAGAGTGGAAAAATCATCAAAGGAAATACTGGTCCGAACAAGAATCCTGTCAACGGATGCTAACCCTGACTTGTCAGATGAGGAGACATCTGGATATAAGGAGCAGTACTTTACTAGTCTTAATGTGCCTCCCCACAAGTGCTTCATATTAACTGCAAGAACATAAAATAGAACAGTCACCATCACACAATGGAAAATTATATTAATACCATGCTGATAAAAATTAGTATTACACTGAGAGGCAGAGAAGCAGGGTATGTAAGCCGTGAGAAGGACATATCCTAAGGACACACCCACAGTCCAGCTGGGAATGTATAACCCATTTCAGTAGTGAGAAAGATTCAAGCAACTCAAATGAAGACTATTCTATGCTTAAGAGCTTTAGTTATGTTCCAAATCAAAATATATTATTAGTAAAATACATCATCTAATCACAGAATACAAATATATAAATATAAGTACATATATAATCCTTATTCCTAAAAAATGAATACTGACATATTTAAGAGAGGAATGTAAAAAATGTAACCTTCAAATGATTCAGGGAAAAATACAAATAAAATAAAACGATATGGTAAAGGAAGCCAAACATAAACAAATGCTTACACTGGGATTTGATATGTAGATACTCATAACCTTTAAATAAACCTGATATCAATTACAATAGCAAACTCAAAATGTAGGAGAAAGTGTTTAGGTAAATGATGACAGGAAAGAAAAAAATAGTATGCTGCTGAGAGTGAGATCCATGAAAACACAGAACACTCACTGATGTATCAGTTCAAAACAAATTCCAGAAAACTCCTTCCACTAGCTAGGTGGAATAGATACTATTTCTTCCTAATCACATTTGGCCACGGCCCTGATGTTAACCTAGGCAACTATCAGCCAGTAAAACCTATGCAGAGAGAGAAAGCCCTCCGAAGCGATGAACAGTGGTGTCAGACTGCTGCAGGTGGGAACTGCAGAAATAAGATGCTGGGTAACCAGCCTTGGCAAACTCACTTAATCTCGCCTTGTACCATAACGTCTTCAGGAAGACTTCTAAAATATCTTCATGTTAGTTATCAGAATTAGAGTGCACAGCATAGTGTCTGACACATTTACTCAACAGATTCTACTAGCCTTGCATCCTCACTGCTCCTTAGACAGACATCTACAGAGCTACTAATAAAACAAGAGTAATAAGGTTAGTCAGACAAAAATTAAGTAAGAGTACCACCTGCCCAAGGCCTACATCAAGCAAGAAAGAAATCTGAGGCAAGCAAAACCTCAGATCAGATGAAGTCAATTTGGGATTTCAGGCTTTTCACGGACTTAACTAGGGAAGCATCCTAGGGAAGTTACAGAGTGTGGTCAGCAGGCAGCCTCTATTCTATGGCTATTTAGTCACCTTTGGTTTCATGCTTGCTTAAAAACTCTCACAAATAGAATCAAAGATATGTTTTCCTTCTACCCATATATATGGCTATTTATTTAAACGCATATTTTCTTTCGATTTTTCATTTTCCCATAAGAGTTTTCCTAATTAAATAAATATACTATGATTCTATAACATTTCTATGAGATACTGCAAAGACATCTGTGAAAACATAAGACTAATGCTCCCCCCAGTGGCTTACTTGGAATAAAACCCACAAAATCCTAGTCACATCCATCAAGTGACAAAAAAAGATTAGCTTGTCAATTCAATCTCTCCTTCAAAACATACGATCACCTTCACAGTTACAAATAAGCAATATCTATGCATTAGTGCAACAAATGGATTTATAATACCTGTTCCAACAAATGGATCAAAGACAACATCATTTTCTTTCACTCTGGCATGGTTGGCCATGATGAATGATAAACCAGCATCCATACTTGTACCTCCAATAAAATGTCTCTTTTTGACACTATATGACTCAATTAGCTCTCTTTGCCCATCTGCAATCTAGATCAGAGATATTTTTCACATTAGTCTAGCTACACCGAACACTCAAGATAATTATTCACAATAAAATTATAGCACCTTGAGAATGAGAACCTCTGTCCACTTACTACTGTTCCCAACTTAATCCTTTAAACATCACAGGACTGAGATTGCTACAGTCAATTTTTACTTATTTAATGCCTTTCCACTTTGTGCTTGCAAACCCAGTAGAAATCAAATTTACATCTAATTATTCTAAGAAGAGGTCTTGAATATCCTCATCTCCCCTTTCTCATTCTCTAAAATAACTTAGTCCATATCATGGGTCTCTGCTTCCATCCACCTATTAGAGCCTCAAGGAAGTGAGCAGAACACGTCTATGATTTTATTTCCTCTCAGAATGGAAATGATCTAAGAGTTCCACAAGGGCTTGCTGAGCAGGCACAGTGTTCTGCCCTGCCTCTGCTTCACTCAAGGAGCATTCCTGACAGTCTGGGTAATCTTGTTTTCCATTATCAAGTGCCCCCTTTTCCTAGGTCTCATATCTAACAAGCTCCTTACGTTTCACAGGAATCTGAATCCAGGATCATACTCACACACATTTCAGCAATTTTAATCCATACAGCAGTTCTAACTGTTAAGTTGCTTTTACATATAAAAAACCAGGTACAAAGCTATAGCTCTCTGCTTTGTTTGCTCTTTGCCTCATGAATGCCTAACCACTGCTCTGCCACTGACCTACAACCCCACACTTGGCTTTTTTAAAATAAAAGGAAAGAGGTAGAAAGAATGTGCTCACCCATCTACCAAAATAAATATTATGCGGCTTCTCAGGGATGCAGTTTGGGTCCAAACCATAGTCCTCCAAAACAGAGAATACATGTTGTGGTGTCCTTAAGTTTACTTTTCCTTCAAATGGAAGAAATTCAAGTGCCTTAAAAAAAAAAAAAAGTAATTCTAATATACTATAAAAGTTTACAAATACTCAGAGAACAGTGCTCAGCTAGTATATCCACTGTGTGAGTCCGCATCAGAATTGAGTAAGATACACATAACAGCATGGAAAGTGGTAAGGAAGCATCTATATCCATATATATCAACAGCCAGAGTGCACTGACCCAATAGGTTT
Organism: Pachyuromys duprasi; assembly: GCA_028658305.1. Lineage (NCBI taxonomy): Eukaryota > Metazoa > Chordata > Mammalia > Rodentia > Muridae > Pachyuromys > Pachyuromys duprasi. The sequence continues at coordinate 15,087,049 of CM053767.1, forward strand.
TGGTTTAGCTAATTTCACTTACATCTATTCGTTTGACTTTTTCTTCTTGAGTCAATGTTTTATTAAACGTGTGAATCTTTATTTTATATGTAGAGTCTGAATGTAGAAATGGAACCTAAAATAGAAGCAGATAAGTTCTCTAAGCTTATGAACAATATGGAATATGCACACGAGCCTATGCAGAATCACGTTTCACTACGCACCATCTTTTCCACAGGGTAATTTTTAAGAGAAGTATACAGCTCCTCAGGAGATTTTCCATGACCCCATAGTTCAAATATAGACCTAGGAAATAAATGATTGGTACTAACCTCAGTAAAGAACTTAGTTCACAGAAATACATAACAGTTATTTACTAGTTCTTTATGCTTGCCACAATAAAACTGTCACTGGCTTTGCTTTTTAATCTATTTTTGAAAAATACATATACTGGAAACAAATAACAGTATAACCCTAAAACACACAAAGAAGTTGAAACTTACATGAAAGGAGAGAAATTCAACATTAAATTAGGGTATTTGCAAATGTTCATCATTCATACACATACACAAATGCAAAAATATATGTGCATATATTTAATGGGGTCAGGGACTGACCCCACTATCTACCACTGTACTACACCTCATGCCCATATTATTATGTGTTATATTATGCTGGATCAAATGATGCAATAAAATCACATGGTATTTTAAGGAAAGTTGTAGAAAATCTAATTTTTCCCAATGACCTCCCCTTTATAAGGGGGAAGTTTTTGTTTAAAAAGCAAAAACCCTGTTCTTACTATTTATTTAGTAAATTTGACTACGTTACGTAAAGCGTTTAACTCTTGAGTACCCAGGTTTGTCGTATGTATAAAATATTCTATATTGAAGGAGACAGAGAGACTGCTCTGTGGGTAAGAGGTCTCTTGTTGCTCTTTTAGAGAATACAAAATGGTTCCCAGCACCCACATCAGGCAGCTTACAACCACCAGTAACTACAGTTCCCTGAGGGCCTCTGAGGGCAACTGAACACATGTATACATACTGATATCTAGGCACACAGATATGCATATAAACTAAAAATATAAAAATAAATATTCTAGAAATCCATACTGAAACTATATTAAAGTAATTTAAAGCCTAACTGAACCACAGAAAATGTTTAATGACTTTCAATATGTCCTTGAAAGTCTGTTTTAATTATCTGTAGGTTGCATATCCTATCCTTGGAAGTGAATTGTCTTCTACTAAAGTTAGAGCAAGTAAGTAATGCTACTCCCAGAAGACCCCCACCTCCTCTGGTTTGGTTTGGTTTTTTCAAGATAAGAGTTTCTCTATGTAGCCATGGCTGTCCTGGAACTCTCTGTAGACCAGGCTGGCCTCGAACTCACATTTATCTGCCTGCCTTGCCTCTGCCTTCTGAGTGCTGGAACTAAAAGGTCTGAGCCACCACCATCTGACTAGTAATGTCAGGTTCATTTGCAGCATCTTCAGGAGTACCCCAGGCACAGAAATGAAAAACAACCAAAAGTAAATCATTATATTTTCCAATATTATATAATTACTAGTTTTACTACTCATCAGACATATCCACCAAAAGACATGAGCTTTAAACACATAAGTTCTGAGTATATACATGGGTATTTTAAACTTAACATCCCTTACTTCTGAAATTCAAATACCTCAAATAGCCATACATCTTAACATGTAAAGTGAAATAGTAATTATACCAAAAAGTGGTTTTCATCTTTTTGTTGTTTTTAGTCATTTGTAGTCAATAACAAGATCATCAACAAGCTACAGTTTAAAGAATTAGATTTAGAATTGAGCATATTTTCTCGGTAAGACAAAGTTAGATAAGTATGAAGGTGATATTACAAAACATTGCTAACCATGGTAAATAAGAATATTTTTCGTATTTGAATTCCACTATTAAAAACAATATCCAAGGAAAAAACATTTTCAATAATCTGCCATTATATTCAGGGGAAAAAAGTGACTAAGTAAAAATTTTAAAAAATTAAAGAAAAGGGAAATAGAGGAGGCTAATGATAAAAATCTACAAAGAACAAACAATGAACAATTTATTCAAATATACACTTGTTAGAGCTCATTTCTCTAACAAATATATTTCATGTCGGTTCCCACAGTTTGCCACCCTACTAAGCTGACCACTTATAATCAGATCATTCACCTAAAAACAAGAATGAGAAATTAGATTTTGTAAAACTTGGTGATACGAAGTGTGGCACTCATCCCATGTAAGAATGTGTCATGGCACACTGTCCTCCTGCTAAGCATGGACGCATTTGTTACCTCAGCTCCAGAAGGTAGCTCTCTCTGGCCCCTTATCACCACCCAACAGGAAAGCCAAGTAACTTCCAAGCTGATTCCCCTGTACCATCCTGTTGGCCTAAACCAACTTCCACAGCAAAAACCAGAACAGAACGGTTGTAAGATCATGTATGTGCACCTCAAAGCATTACGAGTGTCTTACTTGGCACACACGGTCCGCTTCATTAAGTTTCTTGCAATATCTTCCGAGGGAATGCTCAGAATCCAAAATGGAGACTGGAAGAAAAAAAAATCAGCATGCAAATTACTGCTAACAGGCTACAAGGTCTACTATGCTTTGATTCAAGAAGTCAACAGGAGATACTCCTATTTCCCATGTAAAAATGCTAGATCCCTTATCAAAATTAGAATCATTCTGATAATAAAATGCAAATACTGGTTTTTATGAAGCTATAAATGATCATGTCCTTTCACTTGATCATGTCTTTTTGTTGATTGTTTAAGGTAATAAACAGTAACCCCCTACCTTATTTAAAAGTATTATTTAAAAGATTCAAGTGTTTCCATTGCATAGGTGTATGTATGTATGCATATGTACATTCCCGTAATTCAGTATAATTTGGATAAAAATCTTTAAAAATCTAAAAATTAAACTCTAACTCCATTTACTCTATCTAGAAATACTCAAAAATTTAGGTTAACTCTTCTTATCCCAATTATACAAAAGATCCCAATCTCTAATAACAACAAATACTGCTGGTTTTGATTTTATTAGTATCTAAAATGTCCTATGGTACAATTAGCAGATATTTTAATTAAATAAAAACATTTATATTTTACTAATTAAAAAGGGTTCCATTATTACAGTGAGCCCTTCCAAAGTCCCATCTCTAACCACTGAAATAGCTATAAGACACTTCAGTGACCACAGATAATGGTAAACACAGAGGGAAACAGTCAATCTATTTGAAAATATGTATGTTAGGTATTTTAAATACATCTTCCATCTTCCTTCATCTGTTACCTTCTGTCCATTAGGCCAAACGTAATTTTAGATATAGGAACCCTATTATATGTCACACATAAATACAGAAAGAGCAAAAGAAAACACTACAGACCCAGACCATGATGATTTATAGTTTTGATATAATCTACAAGTTTCTTCCATAATTGTCTTAATCCTCCTGAAGACTGCTGCCCTGCCCTCCACTCAGCCTCACCTATAACAGACAGGAATGAGCCTGCCTAGCCACAAAGGACCTTATAAACAACGTATGGCCACCACATGTGCAAAATGTGAGGCTTGGCCAACAGGAGCCAGCGTGAATGGGAATTCCAGAAAGAAGCTGTGTCTGCAGAGACCCAACTGATTAGAAGTGCAGTACCTTGGGCTAGCTTTAGCCCCTGCTGCCCATGTATCAAAACTAACATGCTGTGACTAAAAGGTAAAAACCCTTAGAAATCTACTAACTTAACAGCATACTAGCTTCCACCAGCAGAAAAGCTAAGAATGTCATCAGATGGCATCTTAGTCCTACAGAGAAGCTTCCTCCAATTTGCCGTGACTGCCTCTCTGATGTACTGACCAACTTATTTCAGCGTTACCTTGATTTATGACTTCCTTTGTTCTGTAAACCCTTGAAAGTGCCACACTGGAACATGGAATTTGAGGTAACCTAAACCTGTGTTCCCCAGCCATGCTCATTCAAAATGGCTCCAAAATAACCTACCTCCTATTCCCCTTAGGGGAGAAAAAAAAAATCAACTTACCTTTCCATAAGTTTCCTGACTGTTAATGAACTGGCCTCCAAACAGAGATAGTAAAGACTTTATTTCCTGTATTGAAAATATAGAGAAAATAGAATTTGTTATGGCTTGAGTCAGAAATGTCCCCCAAGGGCTCATGCTTCTCATCTCAGTGTTTAGCTTGCACTGCTACTTTGAAGGCTGTGAAGCATTTAGCAGGGAGGGGCTGGCTAAGTCCATCACGGAGAGGCCAGCTTTGAGGATTATTCCCACATTACTGCAAACTGCTCCCCCCATCTTGGTATATGTCAAGTGAACATGCAGCTTCCTGATAATTCTGCCTCAGACAACACACCACTGTGCATCTAACTATGCTCTCTGAAGTCCTGAGTCAAAATAAAGCTTTGTTCCATTTTGTTACTTCTGTCAGCTACTCTGTCATGCCAACAAGAAGAGTCATTAGTGTGCGTTCTGAACACTTAAACTCAAGTCTGCTAAGAAACACAGGGCTAATATCAGAAATAAAAGTGTAAGCAGATAGCTACTTGAGGCAACTGCAATGCAGAGAGCTGAGATTTTAATGATCCTAACCATGATTAAGCCATTTCTGAGAAATTTTATACAAGAGCTGCAAAAGGATCAGAAACTGTCCTGATTTGGGGAAGTAAAAAAAAAAATTATAGATGCTACAGATTAGTAAATAAATCAATCAACTATTATAAATAAAATCAACTATTAAACATGATTTGAAGATGTTCAAACTTGCTAGAGAGCTTAACTGTGAGTTCAGTACGTATAAGTACATGGTTAACCTTTCATAATAGTAGTAAAACTAGAAAGGACTAACTAAGTGAGTCTTTTAATTTTGTTTGTTTATTTTTGAGGCAGACTGTTGTATAACCAAGGCTGGCTTGGCATCCTGATCCGCCTGCCTCCACTTCCCAAATGCTGGGATATATAAAATACCTGCCCACAGTATTTTAAATGTAGTTCATGCAAAAAAGAAATTTGATTAGAGTGTGCATACATTCTTCAAGCCATCTCTCTGCACTGATAAACAGGGGATGATTGTGCAAACACTTTGCTTTGTCACACTGACAAACTGTTTCTTTAAATAAGATATGCCAGGTAAATTCTACTCCTCCACACTGGACATATGGAGAAAGTAACTGAGAAAGAAGGTGGCTGCCAACAATCTCCTTTCCTCCCTTCCAAGGTCTTTTCACCAGGCCCATAGCCATCAGGAGGTAAAGTATCACCAAACTTCCCATTCTGAATCACAAAGGATGGAAGATCTCACTAACAAATGCTACTTCCAGTTCTCTTCTGGCTATGCATTAAATTAGAAGCCAAGGTTAGGGCTAGGCTTAGGGTCAGGGTCAGGGTCAGGGCTAGGTTTAGTTAGGGCTAGGGTTAGGGTCAGGGTTTGGGCTAGGTTGAGGCTGAGGGTTAGGGTTACTTGAATGTCTGGCATGTTTCATGTCTCCTCTTCCAGTTCTCCTTTAATGTCAATGCTTCCAAGCATCCGTACTTCTGTATTTGGCCTACTACCGCTTTTCTTTTCTACCTGTGTGTACACTCACAAAAGGGAGGCCTGGCATCTACGTAGGGCAGAAGTGTGGGGTCCCTTTGGCGCTGGAGTTACAGATGGCTGTAAGGCAATTTCCTGACAGGGGTGCTGGGAATCAAATTCAGGTCCTCTGGAAGAGCAGTGAGTGCTCTCTTGGCCAGTGAGCCATCCCTTCAGTCCCACTGGTTCACTTTCTGAACTTGAACAAGTATAAATACTTATCACAAGTCTAGATTTGTTCTCATCTTGTACACTGACACTTTATCCTATCCTCCTATTGCGCACACTAGCTTCTGAGTCATTTAGCATTCTAACAGATTCTTAAGCAATCTCAACTCCGGTCTTCCTCCTCAACTCCACCCTCTATTTTGCTTTCTATTAAGACAATCTAATTCTGCCCCTTTACTTCTAAACTGTTTAATTCCTTTCCCAAGCTACAAAGTCAAGTCTGCTTTCTCCGGTCCATCAACCTACTTCTCCCTCCTTATCACTCTCTGTCACATACTAATGACCAGTAGGGGACAACAGTTTATACTTGTAGTGTACTTATTTCCTTGGCCCAGCTAACTGATACTGCAGTTCATGTCATCCTATCACGGAAGGCACCTTGAAAGCCAACATCACCCATCCCTCAATGGGTAAGACTCCCTTCTTAAAGGCTCCCATACTTAGCGGGGCACCCCATCCTGCACTTCACAACAATATGATTATGCTAGCCCTTAGCCAAAGTAAGCACAAGCTCTTTGAGGGCAGAGCTGTCAGCGCATCCTCGGCGTGAGGTGCACGAGATTACAGGAGCCCTAGAAAAATGCTTCTTGAGCTAATAAAAAGCTTTTCCACAACTTCACCAAGGACCACCCCGAAGCCTTCCACCAAGTCTGACCCGCCTATTCTGATACTTGAGCGACCCCCTTGGATGTCTCAGCCCTGCGTTGGACGCAGAGTCCTGGGGACCCGGGCAGCTTCACCTGCCGCACTGCGGCGCCGGGCGCCCGTGCAGAGGGCTGAATGGCAGGGCAGGGTCCCGGCGGAAGGCTGCCTGGGACCTCTCCGTCCCGCCAGCGGCCTCACCCCGCCCCAAGCAGGGCGCGCGCACGTGCTGAACGCAGAGACCGCACACACTCACTACCACACCCGGCCGGCGCGTGCGGAGTGCGGGCCTCTGCGCCAGGTACCCCAGGGCGGCTCACCGGCAGGCGGAACTCCAGGTGCTCCTGTGCCATCAGCAGCAGGTACCGACCCACGGAGCCCGGCAGCGCCATTGCGGCTGCTACCGTGCGCCTGCGCGGCCTCCGCGGGCCCTCCCCTTCTCCTCCCAGGAGCCAAGTTTCCGCTGAGGGTCAGCCCGGGGCCGGAAACGGAAGCTCGGCCCGGAGCACAGGCCTGACACACCTCCTGGCGAGGAGGGCGGCGGGCACCGCGGGGTCCAGAGGCTGTCCTGGCGTCTACCCCTTGTGAGAGGTGCTTTGTTTTAAGGGGCAGACTGCGGTAATCCCGCGCAGGTCCCCAGTGAGGCTCCACTTGGAGGGTACTTCCGACTCCTCCCTCAGCTCTTCGACTCAAAATCAGATCAAAAGTTCATCGACCGGTGTAAGACTCCTAGTCATCCAGGATTTCAGGCCTCGCCTGCACCAGGCTTTAACACTGAGTGTACTTTTTGTCATTTTTGCAAAAACTTCAAGAGCCGCCAAGGACCTGCGGCTGTGGCTTGCTCTGTAGAGAAGCCAACAAAAACATTCCTCAGACCAGCACCCAGTAATTACTATGCTATGTTGTTACAGGCACACCGACAATCTACAGCTAATGGTAGATCAGAAACTTGATGGAAGTTGCCCTAATTATGCAGATGAGCCTAATAGCATCACAGTTTGTAAGATACACTAACTACGCATTCATACATTGTACACGTGTCATCACATAAAAATACTGAACCCTTTGTCCTGTTGAGACAGGTATTTACAGGGGAGGGGGGAGAGGTTGCAATCCTCCTTGATTGTACGCAAAGTATCTTCCTTCCCCCAGCACCGTGTGCCGGAAGTTGATGCTTAGGGGCAGTGATCAAGGCGTCCCCATAGACGGTGGTAACTCTCATAACTCAAACCTCAGTTCTATCCCCATGCTCGTAACAAATTTTGCAACAGCCTCAGTTTTCTTATAAAAACTGGAATATTGCCTTCTACAGATGATTGTTGTAAGGAATAAGTGTCATAATAGTCACACTTCAGTGTACAGCCTATTGCATGAGGCCAATAAATAGCACCAGGAGAGGTTTGTTTGTTCTTAATGAAAATTCCTGCTTTAAAAAAAACAAAAAACAACAAAAAAAAGGTGTGTGTGTGGCGGGGGTCAGGGTAGGGGGTGGCCTTTATTAGTGTTTGCCAAAGTCCCAACATCAAACCAAGGCACTGTATCACCAAAATTCACCCTAGGGAACCAATGATTATTGGATTTATGAGTATTGCTGGGGGTTTACTCACATGGCTGTGGGTGCTCCTACCCCAACAGGCCACACCTGAAAAGCTTTACCTCAGCAGGGATGAAGGATAGCCTGTTGCCAAGGAGGTAAAGGTACTTTGCCTTCCTGGCATTCCCACTCCCTGGTGCAGCACCTAAGAACCAACCAACTACAGGAATATTCTGCCGGGTCTATTTGCCTTTCTGGGTGAATGCTGCCAAATAAGCAATGCTAGGAAGATATCATATTGATTTTGGACTGAAAGTTAGCGGATTGTGATGGCTTCACTGGGGCATTTGAATGCTTGGCTCCCCAGTGGTGATACTGTTTGGGGAAGACTCAGTGGCCTTGCTGAAGGAAGTATGTCATTAGGAACCAGTTTTTAAAAGTTAAAAAATGTGTACCATTTCAAGTTTGCGCTCTGTTTCTGCTTGAAGTTTAAAATATAATCTCTCAGCTTGTTGCTCAAGCCACTGTGTCTGCCTGCTACCATGCTTCTTCACTGTGACTGACCCTTAACCCCTAGAACCATTAGCCTGAAATAAACACTCGTAAGTTGCTTTGCCCATGGTATTTTATCACAGCAATAGACAAGCAACTAACTGATATGAGGGTCCTTGCTAAAACTTAAGTTTTTTTATGGTAACATTATCAGCATCACAGGGTACAGAGGGAGATTGTGGACTTGCCCCAGACATATAAATAAAACACTACAATAACAGATATAGAAAGATGAAGTAAAAAGACATCAAAATCCAATGGCAAGAAGTACCTCCACTATATTTTGGCTATAATGTATAGAAAGCACACACTGAAAAAATGAAATTCTGGGTATGGGAGCTACAGAAAGTGGACTGTTACAGCTGGAAATGAAGGGTACCAGAGAAGACTTCACAAAGTCAGGTGTGGACTTGGAATTCAAAGGGTAAAAGATTTCCAAAGGGGTGATTTTGTTGTAGCAGTAAAAATGACTGGTACATGGCATATAAATTCAGAAAGAGAAGCTAAAAACCCTGATGAGTAGTATTGAGGCCAAAGACTGAAGTTTTGAAAGAGCCAAGAAAATTACATGATCAGTTTAGTTCAATTTAGTGTGTGTGTGTGTGTGTGTGTGTGTGTGTGTGTGTGTGTGTGTGTGTGTGTGTGTGTTGAAGACCACACATAAGCCTGGCACTCTACCCCTGAACTATACCGTTAAGCCAACTTAGTAATTTAGCCACTTGATTTAGCAAAATCTCTGATCAAAGTTCTCAAAGAGAGAAAGCAGAGACGTTGAACCCAGGGATGAGAGTCTAGAATGTTCAAAAGAAGAAAGGATGTCAGCAAGAACAGATGTTGCCCTAAAAGCAAGGAAGCAACTTCAAGTTATGGTCCCATCATAACAGCACACGGTGCCAAAACCTGCACAAATCTGAGGGAAAGACATTCCCACAAACAGTTATACTTATTCGTGTAATATGTTGTGAAGAGACTGCAGAGTGGGCAAGGATAAAGGCAGGGAGGCCAGAGGAAGCCACTACTATAATCGAGGTTAAGAAGTGATAACTGTCATGATCGTGGCAGTACAGTACTGACAGAAAATGGCCAAATTATGAAAATGCTGCCATCAGATTTGGAGGTCGGTTAGATATGAAGTGTAAAAGTGTCTAGGACTGAGCCCAACACTTCTGATGTGAGCACTGAGAGACTGGGGTTTTCAATGCCAAAGATACTGAAGATAGAAGAATGAACTGAAGACAGAAAACATCCTGAGTATGATACTACTTGAATGGTATCTGGCTTAGGGATTGCTTTAATTAGTGCATGATTAATTTTACTTGTGATGTTTTAAGTAGCTAACCAAACAGTTAGGAACTAGCTCTCCTTAATCAGAAATGGACTAAGCCATTTTCCTTAGGTTGATTTAATTTGAAATAGGAATTTTCCTGTCATGATGATCACAGTCTAACCCTCTAAGCTGTAAGCAAGCCCCCAGTTAAACACTTTACTTTGTAAGAGGTGCCTTCGTGTCTCTTCATAACAGTAACTTAGAACATTCCTGACCTTTGATTCTTTATGTGAGAGAAAAGGTATGCCTCCATCTCCAATAGTAAAAAATTTATACAATTCAGCCAAGTTATTAAACACCTTTGATTTGGGTTCTGGATTTTAGTAATATTTAGGGAGTCCAGAGAAGCAAAATCTCACATACTACTTCTTTTCATTTTCATTTGCTTCATTACTTTATCATAATAATTTCACAATTATACATTTATATCATACCATGCGTAAGTAATGTTATCGCTACTATTTTAAATTTTTTTGTTTCTCAAAACAAAAAAAGCTATGATTGTCCTAGGACTCATGGAGATCTTCTGCTTCTGCCTCTCAAGTACTGGAATTAAAATTGGGCACCACTACCACCTGCCCTATTTTAAATATTTTAAAGACAAACTACGTAGTGGTTTGAACAAAAATGCCTCCAATATGCTCATATATTTGAATGCATAGTCATCAAGGAATGGAACTGTTTGAGAAGGATTAGAAAGATTAGGTATGGCCTTGTTGGAGGAAGTGTGTCACTGGGAGTGAGTGGTGAGGCTTCAAAAGCCCACACCAGGCCCAGTGTTTCTCTTTCTGCCTATGGATCAGGGTGCAGCAACTTCTCTAGAGCTGCCTGTATGCTACCAGGTCAATTACTAAACTTCTGAAACTGCACAAAAGCCCCAATTAAAAGCTTCTCTTGTAAGAGTTGCCTTGGTCATGGTATCTCCTCACAGCAATAGACCAGGGAATAGGACACATTGCTAATTAGTTTTGCTCTGAGCAGATATCATGGATCTGTAAACGACCAAAAAGTAACTGAAAACTACCAAAAAGGCTAAGTGGGTTTTAACTGTAATTTGATTATTCTTCTTTGTAAGTAAAGAAAGTGTACACTAAAAATAATTTCATTTTTTAAATTTGGTATCAGTGTATGTGTGCATTTATAATGGTTGGGGGGTGCATAGAGGTCCTGTGTGCAGGTCAGAAGACAACTTTGTAGAGGCCTATCTTTTGCCACCTTTACATGGGTTCAGGATAATGGAAGCTTTAGTTTCTTTGTAAACTCAGTTGTTATGCAACTATGTTTTTGTTTTAATCCAAAGTGTGGGATTTTAGTTTGAGCTTTAATTTGCCCACAGCTGATAGTTATTTCTTGTGCAGCTTGTCTTTTGGCAGCTGGTAACAGCCTACTTAGTGCCTCTCTCAGAAAGGGGTGTGGTCTAGGACTGGGGGTGGGGGGTGTTGTAAAAATCAGTCTTTCCTGAGACTGATACTCCAAACAAGGACCATTTCATGTATATAATCTAGAACCCCTGCACAAATGTAGCCCATAGCAGCTCAATGTCCAAGTGGGTTCCCAAGTAAGGGGAACAGGGGCTGTCTCTGACATGAACTCAGTGGCAGTGTCCCTGAGTGGGGAGCAGCCTTACCAGGACACAAAGGAAAATAATACAACCAGTCCTGCTGAGACCTGATAGGCTAGTGTCAGATGGAGGGGGAAGAGGACCTCCCCTATCAGTGGACTGGGAGAGAGTCATGGGAGGAAAAGAGGGAGGAAAGGTAGGATTGGGAGAGGGCTACAGCTAGAATACAAAATGAATAAATTATAATTAATTAAAAATAAAATTAAAATTGAAAAGTAGGAAAAAAATAACCCATTGACCCTAAACAGCTGGGAGAAGTATAGAGGTCTGCATGCCCTCTCCCCATTAACCTTCTCTCTCCTACATAGAGTTAGGAGCTGGAAGAGAGGTAGAGGCATAAGCACCCCTCCCCCAAAGAAAGTGGAGTTTTAAAAACAAGTGCTGCACTTCAGAGATCCAACCCAGGTCCTCAGGGTTTCATTATCAGCTAGTAAGCACCATTGCCCACTGAGCCCCTGTGAGAGGATATAAACCTATACAAACAGAATCAGCCAGCTAATAATATTTTAAAGGTCCCCAAAGGCATTTGAAAAAGCCCCTTAATCACATTTCATGTAATATCATTAATGAGGTCAATTACATCATTGCAAGTTCAGAGTAAAACATTCAAAGGTTGTACTTTTCCCAAAGTTTGTTATAATTTTATTGGTATAGAAAAAAAATGATAGTTAGCTTTACAAATGATCAGAAAGCTATTATACAAGACACTGCTATAAAGCCTATAAATCTAATTCTGAGAGCACAAAGCCCCTACATGCAAATCCCTTTATCCATCTTCTGGTGAATAAGCTGTCAGGCCTTTGTATAAATTAACAGAGGAAACAGAACTCAAAGTTCTCAGCTTTCCCACCATCTGTCTGCCTAACACTGAGTCTTCAGTTTTGGTTTTGTGACCTATTACTTATTCTCATCAGTGATCTCCCTTACATTGCCTCTTTTACAGATATCACTACACTTAACACACTAAAATCAAATAAGTCATTTTTGTCTTACTCCCATAGCATCGGCAACTGAATGCATACGGACAGCTTTCATTTCTTTACTTCCCAGTGGTGTTTGGTACTCATTACATATTAAAAATTATTTGCTGAATTAATGAATTTTAATCGTAGTAGAAATTACACCTGATTACAGATATTGTAACCAAGAACTGTTATAAGTGGTGTTACTTAAAATCGCGTAATATCATGCCAAAACAAGAAATGAAACTAAAAATCTCAGCAGATTTCTTTAATGTATTAGTCTTTACGTTTACATACATAATACTATTCGACACTGGCACATATAGAATTAGCTTTCAATACCTCATCTCCCTTCAGACACTCCCGTGTGTAGACACTCTAAAGGACATGTCCCAATAAACACTCCTAACTAAATAATATGCCAACAGTGTTAGCCCTATGTTAGCATGACAAACGTTTTTATCTACATCTCTTTAAACGTTCAAATCAAGATCAAATCAAGTCTTTTTTCACAGTAAGACTTGATCTAACCACTATTTACTTTTGTTTTTCTTTCATTAAAAAAAACATACATATGACAACAGTCTCTGTCAGTTTTTGTACAATACAAATTTGTGTTTCTTCCTTATCACTTACTGGGTAAAACTGCACATAAATTTTGTTAAGATAACCATGCTGCTGGTTACTCTAAACTCTCATTTAGAATTACATTAAAGCAGCTCCCTCTCATCTCAAGCTTCGCCTCCTGTGATCTAACTTTTATGGTTTGTTACCAATGGTTAACCCAAAGTAGTAAATGAAAGTGCCAGAGATAAGCAATTCATACTCCTTACATTACATGCAACTCTGCACATAAAAGTGAAATCTCACACCATCCTACTCTATCTATCCCACCCGGGATAGTCATCCATACTGTCTGTATACATTACCCACTTATAGTAACCACCTTAGTTATTCGATTAACTGTCATAGCATCACAGTAGTTTTATTCAACTTAATATGGGAACAAAGCACAATCATGCATATTGGCAATATTTTAAATGTACATGGCTATACCTGTTCTATTGCATTATGATTGTTACTAATCTCGTTTTATGCCTGTTATAATCTATTTATCTAAGGTATGAATATAACGAAAAAGCACAGAATACAATATGGGGTTTAGTATTATCCTGGGTTTCAGGTACTCACTGAGAGACTCAGAGAATATCTTCCTGATGGCTAAGGGGATATTAAGTCTCTGTCTGTCTGTGTGTGTGTGTGTGTGTGTGTATAACATATATACTGTTTCTATCATCAAGACCAGAGAACATTGGTGGCATGGTATTATTTATTTTGAAAATTTATGTGTAAGACTGATGAAATATAATAAAATGGCTAATTTCTTTTTCTCCTTCACTGTAATAAAAGTTCTAATTTTTAATCCCAGTTTATTCATCATAAATTATTATTAAGAGCATTAGTAAAAGAAACCTAAATTTAAAAAATACAGGATATATCTTGATTAGCAGAATTTGTATTAAATAGACTTTTTACCTATAGCACCTTAAGCATAAACCCTACACAAATGAGCATTAAAACAAAGAAGTCAGTGAGAAAGTTCTCACATAGCTATATGGAAGATGTAAGAAAACAGATATTCAGAAAAAATGTTAGGCTACTCAGTAGTAGTGTTGTGTATAACCCAGCAAACTTTCAGACAGCAATTAGCCTTCAAAGAGAGCAAGATAGTAGCTCATCCTGAGGCAGGTTAAAGAACTTGTCCATGGTTTACACTTTTTTTAGTTTTTCAAGCAAACAATCAACCTGTAATAAAGAAAAGAATAAACATAAACATGGTTCATTCTATGTATCATTGCATCTGTTAGATAACTGTCCTTGTGACACCAAAGTGCAAGGAACTACATATTTTGTTCATAAAAATATCTTACAAAAAGAAATGACATCGTTTTATAAACTATAATAAATGTACCCTATAAAAACAGGCAGATTGAAAGGGACATTAAATACTAAAAAGTTTCAACGAGAAAAGAAAAATAAATGTGATATTAATGATTTCTTAAACTAGATATATAAGAACCAAGTACACATTACTGAATGAAGTAAGTCATTCTAAAAAGGTTGTAGTCTGTAGAAACTGTGAAGGCCCAGTGCAGTGGCATATGCCTTAATCCTAGCACTCCAGACTCAGAGGCATGCAGATCTCTGAGTTTAAGGCCAGCCTGATCAAGGTCCATGAGCCAGAGCTCCACACTGAGACCATGTGTCAAAACAAGCAAGGAAGGAAGGAAGAAAGAAAGGATGGAAGGAAGGAAAGAAGGAAGAAAACTTTGGAAACATTAAAAAGATCAGTGGTAGCTACAGAATAGAAAGGAGACTAAAAAGACAGCAAAGCATAGAGGATTTTTAGGGAAGTGAAACTATTCTGTGTGAACCTACAATGGTGGATACACACACACACACATGTATACACATACACATATATAATAAAATTTATTAAAGATTTATTTATTTATTGTGTATACAATGTTCTGCCTCCATTTACGCCAGAAGAGGGCATCAGATCTCACTATAGATGGTTGTAAGCCACCATGTTATTGCTGGAAATTGAACTAAGGACCTTTAGAAGAGCACCCAGGGCTCTTAACCTCTGAACCATCTCTCCAGCCCCCACATCTGTAGATCTGTCAAGACCTACAGAAACCATAGTAGTAAAAGTGGAACCTGAAGTAAGCTAAGGCCTTTGGGAAGAGATGACATGTCACTGTTGGTTTTTTATTGTAATACGCATACCACTACATAGAGATGTGATAAGGAGAGTGGCTGTATGCACCAGCAGAGGAAGTCTGAAAATACTGAACTGCATTCAATCCCCCAGTACTTCAAAGCAAGAACATGAGCTTTAAGAAAAGCCAGAGTTTAGATCCAGATCTGAATTCATTTTTTGTTCTTGTTTTATTTTGATATTTTTGTGTTTGTTTTTGGAGCTGCGCTTTCTCTGTGCAGCCCTGGCTGTCCTGGAAGGAGCTCTGTAGACCAGGACACCCTTGAACTCACAGAGATCCACCTGCCTCTGCCTCCTGAGTATTGGAACTAAAGGCAAGTGCCATCACCACCCTGCCCATACCTGAATTCTTAAAGCTCTGCTTTTCTATGTGAGGACTATACATGTCCTACTTCTCATGCTATAGAATCAGATTACTCAGAAATTTTCTTAAATTAAAAATATTATTTGGAACTTAGCATTGTAGCATGAGCCTATAATCCCAGCTCCCTCAGGAGACTGTGGTAGGAGGATTCCATTTTCAAGGCCCATCCAGATGATAAATAAGACTTCATTCAGAGGTGTGGCTGGGGTCGATATATATCAATTAAAAAAATGCTGCCTACTAGCATAATAAAACCCGAGTTCAATATTCATCAATGCAAAAACAGATAAATTAATTAAAAATGTATACATTTTCTGGGAGCATTTTGTTAAAATAAGTGGTCAAGCCAAACATAGCTCTCTGTCTGGTGCTATCAAGAAAAGAAAAAGAAAAACAAAAGGGACAAACACTTTAAATATGCTGGTATGCTGCTGGCATAACAGCATTACTTACTGTGACAAACCAGTAAGAATTTGGCCTGTACATCACTTTTGATAAGAAGCCAAACTCTTTGACTGGTGCCATAACATGAAGGTGCAGATGAGAAATGGAACAGAATGGTGGCATATGGAAACCCATTCTGAAACAGAAGAGATTATTGACAAGTCAGTTCTCAATTAGTTTGAAATTACATTTAAATCATATAAAATTATCCAAGGTGAGCAAATTTCCATTCATAGATCTTTTATTGTTTTCTTTATGCTCAAGTAATCCCAAAGCCCCTCAGGCTGAAGTTCATAGACAATTCACACCGTGTATCAAAGAATGCTATATATAACCTCTAGAAAGTGTGAGTTGCATTATCACTAGTCATTTCAGTACTTAGTATAAGCTTAACTCTGCAAAGATAGGCTCCTATAATGAACCTCAAAGCAAATGTACTAGACATCAGGGAGGGTTCCTTTAAGACATAGCCAGTAGATGGCAGGCTTTCACTTTTAAAAAAGATCCAACATTTCGTAGTAAGACCAACTGATCATTAAACAAACAACAAACAAACAAAACTTTTGTCATCAGATAAGGTTCTTGTTAAATACTAAAACAATTTACATGATATTTGTCCATAATTTCTTAATTTATAAAACATTTATAAGATCATTCTTTTAAATAGAGAAGCATTTAAACTCTTAAAATCAATTGAATTCTATGGGTTTTGTTCAACTTTGTTAAATTTTAGAGTTCAGTTCAGTAAGCAATAAATTCAAATTAGATTTATGCTAGCAGCCTAGTAACAATGTGTATGTGTGTACCTGTGTGGCTGGGCGTCATGATCTGTCTTGAGACATGACCTTTCTCTGAACCTGGAGCTAGACCAGCAGCCAACAAGCCCAGATGTTCCTGCCTCTGCTCCCACCCCTGTGAGGACTGCAGGTAAGCATACTGCCATGCCTGGCTTTTGAGCGGAATCACAGGCACACAAACTTGGGACCTCAGGCTTACACTGCAAGCCCTCTAACCCACAGAGCCATCTCCTACTCCCAATGCTGTATTTTTAAACTATGTAAGTCTGTGTAAGTAAATTCACTTTACCTAATTTTATAGGAATTAAGATACGAAACTACAAAAAGGGAAGACTTGTAACTATTTTAGCAACGTATCTGTCCAAACTACAAGTTTTTCAGAAGATGTTGAGGCATGAAAAAAAGTATAAAATTTATACTATCGATGATATTACTTAAATTTGATGAAATACATTAAATTTCATGAAATACTTCAATTTATCCCCTCAGTTCCTCCTTCTTACGAATACTGCACATGAAGCACAACGTCTGCCACTGTTGCTTCCCTTCTTCTGAAAAGCTAACTGCAGAAAAACCAGTAATTAATGTTAGTTTCTACGCAAAACATACATACCTCACATCTGTGAAATCTGTGAAATTATTCCTTTCAAGAATGGCTTTTCCAACAGCTACCATGCTCTCGACTGTAAGACAGGAAAGAAACTATATTATACTATGATATACAGTATACTCAATAAAATTTTACTTCTTTTTAGGTACTTATTTTGTCTTTACTTACGTTTTCCTGGTATTTTTCTTAAATTAATTATTTTTTTGTGTATGTGTGTTCAACTGTATGTCTGTGTACTAGGTAAGAACCCACAGAGGTCAGAATAGGTGTCAGATCCTGTGGAACTGGAATTACAGACAGTTATAAGCAGCCATCTTGGTGCTGGGAACCAAACCTGGGTTCTCTGGAAGAGCAGTAAGTATTTTTAACCTCTGAGCCATCAGTTTAGCCTCCTTTTTGGTGATATCATAAAGCAGACATTGAAGTTACTGATTTTGAAAGTCACTTTCTTCTGTTTTTAAAAGATTTATTTATTTGTGTATGCCTCTGTGTGTGTGTGTGTGTGTCAGCCACATGATTGAAGATGACCATAGAGGTCAGAAGTGTGTCAGATCCACTGGAGCTGAAGTTAAAGGCAATTGTAAACAACCAAAAATGGTGGATGCTAGGAGAAAAAAAACTCTGGAAGAGCAAGAAGCACTCTTAACTACTGAGCTACCTTTCCAGCGCCTTAAAACTTATTTTCTAACATTAGCATTCAAATTTTCCTCTAGGTACTTTAGCTTAGTCTACAAATTTTAACATGTTGTAGTTTTATTTCTATATAAACTCAAAAACATTTTCTTCTTTATTTTTGAATTATTTAAGATGTATTATTTCATTTAAAACTTCTTTGATAGTTTGTTTAAGAATTATTTGGAAGTCTGTTTAACATAAAACTATTTGTTGCTGTGCTAAATATCTAATTTAATTCCATCGCCTTCAGATAATATATTTTGTATGATTTCAAACACATTAAATGCTACTTTATTTTGATGCTTAGAATATGGTCTACTTTTTTGAACATGTGCTCTTGAAATCCAGGCACTCTGCAAGTAAGTGCAATTATATAACTCTCAGTAACAGTAGGTGAACATGACAATTATAAACTTGTTTATAATTTTCCAGGTACATATTATTTCTTTCACTTTATAAATTACATAAAAGTTAAGTACAACAACTTTTAAGATTTTGATATGAAAAGATTCAAATAAAGGTAGAGGAGACAATATAATGAAACTTCAAATGCAGTCAGTTTCAATAATTACAATTCTGATATGCACCAGCTATAAGTAGGTATTACAGCAGCTTCTAATCTCCATAGAATTACCTCTACCTTGAAGTTAAAATAAAACTTCCTAAGAGGTTATATGATCTCTAAGAAATAGTCAAAGAATTAAATAGAAACTTTAGTAACAAATACATAATCAATCAGGCATAGGTTAAATATTATGGCTACAAGTGTAAATGTTACCCTGTAGTAATAAATCATATGCGTTCTAAAGTGCATGAACTCCAGATAACTAAAGGATTTCACAGTATTTAGAAACAAGTTTCAAACTGGTAATTCAGTCACCTACAAGCTCATGAACAATAATACTCCACCAAGATTTCCCATCCAAGAGTTTTCTCATTCACCTCCAGAATGTCTGGCCTGATTTAGTTTTGTTATAGGCCATCAGACAGTACAGCCAAACTAATCCAAGACCCTACTGAGAAAGGCTACTAAAACAGACTTGAAATGAACTGGAAAATATTTTAGGAAAAGATATCAGAAAAAAAGGCAAAGAAAGCATTGAGTAGGAAATACAAAATAACTGAATGAAACAAAATTCAAATCTCCCTTTCAGAAGCAAAAAGTTCAAAACCAAAACCTCATAAGTAAACTATGATGCTGACTTATCTGCATCTGAAACTATCAGGGAGCATAAGCTCATAATACATCATAATTTGTTTATAATTTTTCATAGCATAATCAATTTCAAAGTCAGGAAAACCACCATTTAGAAAAGTACACAGCAATGCCAGGCACGGTGGCATATGCACAGCTTTGACCCAGAACTCTCGAGGCAGAGGTAAGTGAGCTCTGTGGGTTTGCTGCCACCTCGACCTGAGATACCAAGAGCTCGTCTTCAAAATAAGACAGTATAAAGCACCAGTCATTATCTCTTGAAAGATTTAAGAAAATTAAATAATACCGTATCTGAAACTGGTTTCAAATCCACGGTGGCTGGTTAATACATAAAAAAAAAAAAACCCACAAATTATGGACATGAGTTACTAATTTGGTGTGACAAACAGGAAATCATGCTGTTTTTATTTGTTTATTTAAATAGAATGTTTCAAGGAGTCTTACTTTCTCTTTGATTATTTGACCTTTTTAATTGTCAGTGCAGTATTTAAAGACAACTCAGTGTGATGCAGCCACAAGGAATACTGTGAACATCTTACCCAATCCTATTTGATCTCTGTTTAGATCCTTGCAGTTTTTAACATGCTTCTTTGGCACCACAAGATAATGATGCGGTGCTGCTGGTTTGATATCTTTGAAACAAGCTAGGTCTTCGTTCTAAAGAGAAAGGCGTATTTGTTAATAAATTAAAAAATCAAATTTCCCCAAAATTATTATGCTCAGCTGTGACTTAAGCACTACAGATCTATGGAAGGGAAATGGTGTTTAAATTACAATTTAAGCCTAATGAGCAATTTCATAACTGTGTCTTATTTAAATTTGAAAAAAAAAACAAGTTTTAGCTTCTGTCATGAGGAATTTATGATATTAAGTCAATTTCAAGGAACAATTATTAGTAAGGTTCATTAAACTTTTCTTCTCAGAATCTCAGTTTTAGTGGGGGTGATGATGGTCACAGTAGTTGTGCACCCCTTTAATCCCAGCTTTAGAAAGGCAGGGGCAAGCCTGGACTACAAACAGAGTGCCAAGACAGCCAGGGCTATACAAGGAAACTCTTCACAGGAAAAAAAAAAAAAAGGAAGAAGAAGAAAGAAAAAAAAAAAAGAAAAAAATCTCAGTTTTAATTTTCATTATACATTTTCCCATCCCTACTTTAAGCTTTCTTCACTCCAAATTAAAAGTTAATTTAAAAAAAACATAATTTTTCTCAGCAAAATTTCCTGAATGTACTGTTATCCATTAATTATCCATCCCAGGAATCAGAATTCAGTATCATGAGAATGTCGTGCTCACACTATCAGTGTTAGTTATCTAAGATAACAAATACAAAAACTACATTTTGATCCATTTTATCACAGCCTTTCTGATGGAATGATCTAGAAAAGGCTAAGATAAAACCACTAAACCATGGGCTTGGGAGATGGCCTCACATGCTTACACACTTGACAAGTTCTGCCACTGACCTATACCTCTGGGCCACAGTTTTTTGCTTTTTTCTTTTCTTTTCTTCTCTCTTTCTTTCTAGACAGGGTTTCTCTGTGTAGCCCCGGCTGTCCTGGAACTCTCTCTGTAGGCCGCGCTGGCCTCGAACTCACAGATCTGACTTCCTCTGTCTCCTGAGTGCTGAAATTAAAGGCATGCATCAGCATCACCAGACTACAATTGTTCTTTACAGTATGACTTCCCAGAGGAAAAAAAATAAAGAAGCCAATTGTGCATAACTCACTAACAGTGTTGGTAAAACTGCACAGTGAAGTACTGAATAGCTCTTAAAATGAATGTAAAGGATCCCTATAAGAAAAGCAAGGGCATTGGGTGGCGTGCACCACCACCACTGGGCCATTTCTAAGAGACCCTTAAAGATAATTCCTATCAATACCATGAGCTATGAATACCAGCCATAGTATTTACTTATCATATGTGTACCTGTGCCTCATACACAAATAAGACACTGCCCCTGGAACTGGTAAGGCCCTTACTTAGAATATGTGGTATATCCTTTGCTTAAATGAATTCTGAAAAACACAGTAAGAAAACTTTACAAAATCTGTGAGGTGAAGAATTTTCTGTCTTTAATTGGAAAGGTTTCCCAAATTCTTGATGATTGCTGGTAGCCCTGATTATTCAAAATCAAATAAATTCCTCTGCCCTTAACTATGTATGTATATCACACCTTACATAAGCCCAATTGGTTCAGGTGTTTAGAACACATAGATTTGTAATGAGAATTTTAAATGCAAGATGATTAGTCCCTCTTAATAGGACTAACTCTTTATGAGGCATGATAGGATATAAAGAACGGGAGAGCCCCAGGAAAGGTGGAGTTTTGTGGAATGATTTCCAGGCAGGGCACTGCTGCTGCACTCTTGAACTCGCCGGCGCTAAGATTACCTGCGCTTGATCTGCACAGGACTGAACCTGTCGATACCTTGTAATGAAAAGGGGAGGAGTTCATGGGGCCCTCAAGGTTGAGGAGGGAGGAAGAAACATTTTCTTTAGTGCGGTCACTTACAAGCCACGAGCTCTTAGGTAATAATTCGAACTTCTGACCTAGTCCTGAAACCACACCTCAGCCTGTTTTCAACCAAACTCACACTTCTTCATCAGGCACATGATCTGTTTTCTACTAGTTGTCTCCTCTCTACATTAGAATTAATGTCTAGGGAAGAGCAAGACTCCCTATAACAAAAGCAAGGGCACAGGGTGCTGTTGTGTCTTAGATGCATGCAAAGGGTGCCTCGCTCTACCGCTACCATCTCTCCCCGCGTGGCTGCGAAGGCACCGCTGGGCCACCTCTGGATCCCAGAGAGGAGTCAGCCACTCTCTAGGTCCAGCTGATCCGCACGTGGCAATGGTGCTGCGAGAAGGGACAGGCGGCCGGGTTCCCACCCACCCAGGCCTGTCGCCGCCCACCTCGCAGTGTAAGAGCTCGGTGCTGGGCTCCTGGCCCGCCGCGATGCGACAGAACACGCAGTTGCTGTCAAAGTTCCCGGACTCCGAGGTCCCAGGCGAGGACACCTCAGGTCCTTTCTTGGCGGCTACCACAGAGTGGGGATCCCGCTCTCCATCTAAGTCCACCTGCTTCTCAGCCATGGCGGCAGGGAGGCACGTCAGAACCTCACCGAACTTGCTCGGCCCTCCCAGCGATGGGAAGTTGGCGCACGCGCAGGGGCAGACTGCTGGCGAGGGAGCCCAGCGACCTTGCGCCGACTGGGAACCCGCTGCCATTAGAGGGCAAGCACGGACGCCTCCGGGCTGGCCCCGCCCCCGCGCGTCGCGTCGCTGATGACGTGTTAGGCAACTCCAGCCGACCCCAACTCAAACGCCTTCCACTGCGTGCTGCTTGGCCTGAATGCAGGGCTTTGGGAGTTGCCGGTAACCTTTATCTGAAGTGCGAAGGACGTTGTTTGTGCTTCTCTACACTGTATTACGCTTCCATTATAAAAGAAAAAGCGTTATACAATTTTGATTTTTTTTTTTTGTAAGGGTTCGAAAGGATGAGTAAAATATGTAGAGCTTGTTTGGCAAAGTGGATTTACCCTTTTTTCTGTGTACTTGTTCAGCCACAGTGATTTTAGCACCTGAAACTAAAAACGGCCAAACTGAACTTGACATCTGTTTACTTTTTGTTGATAATAGTACAGTGTAAGTCAAAATAAAGGTCTCTCCTGGCACAAGCATTCATATACAAAGAAAAGACAAATACTTGAGAAATTACCTGCCGGCTCTTCCATATGTCTCATCTGGCTCATTGCAACAACTTTCTCTTGTTTCCCCTGATATTTAGGGGGATAGGGGGCTGGGGGAAGAACAAAGGCCCTTTTAAACAATCATGCCCAAAGAAAAATACCAGTTCTTAGGTATGATTTGAGCTCTGCTTTTTACAATACATGGCATTTGCTGAGCACCAAATATGCGCTGTATGTTTCTCTTAATTGTGAAGCCACCCAAGGTTGATTTTTTTTATTACAACTCTACAGAAAGAAACAGATTCAGACTTTTTTCTTAACACTCACCTAAATGATGACAAAGTTCAAATAAATGTTTAATTCTAGAATCAGTAGAATTTTTTAATGCAGTGGTTTGTTTCAATATGAATTCTTGCTGGGTACCCTATGTTAGCCTTGCCTGGGAATCTTTCTGCCTAGTGCCGCCTAGTATTGTACTGACCATGCTTCTAATTTGATGCAGAAATTCTACTTGGAATCATTTATTATAATAGTTGTGAAATTGGCACTTGTTGATTTAATAATAACAATTAGTTGGTGTGACTTTAAATTCAGCAATTTTAAATGAATTATGTTGTAATCCAAAACACTTAGGTAAAAGTACATGCGTATTCAAGACACATTTCATTCCCTTTGTTCTTAGGCATGTGGGCGAACAGTCACTATAGTATCTTCATAGATCCTCAAAAGGATTCAGAATGAGAAAATTAGACCTTGCCAAATTTAAACAGTATTGTTTCCCATGTCTGTTCTTACACTTTCATATCACTCTGCTTTTTGTGTGGTGTGGGGGGCGCGCATGCGCACGCACACATATGTGTAGTAGTAGCAGCATATGTCTTTATGCATGTATGTATTCGGGTACTTGGGCATGGGAAGGCAGGTGGTATACAGATCCTTTGGTGACTGTAGATGCCTTCTTTTTGGCACTGCTTTCTTGACATTTCAAGCCTTTGAGTTGAGTTTGGCTTTGGGAAGGGCAGGAGCTTCATTCTTTATTCTTGGTGCCACCACAGTGGAAAGGTTTATGTAGACATTTGACAACCATCTGATGAGCAAAAGGTGACTTTCAGGTCCCAGGGAAAAACACTTTTTGAGTTAGGAGAGGTCCTCATACTAGGAGCTGGCTACAACAAACATCAGAGCCTGCTATTTTGAATTGGGCATTTAGGGGAACTACCTGTAAGCTGTCCAGTGGGGGTTGTCTTGGGGTAGAGGTTTGCACACAGTGGATATAGGGCAAAAGTTCTTCAGTTCTCAGTTCCTTGCCAAATGTTTCTTCTTCAATAAGATCAACTCTGGCTAACCCCTTCCTTCCTTTCTATCTTGTTCTAATTTTTCTATTGCATGTCACTTTACATATATTTAAAATTAAATAGTAATATGTTACACATATTAAAAAGCTGTGTTGTTGGTTGGGGATTTAGCTCAATGGTAGAGTGTTTTCCTAGCAAGCACAAAGCCCTGGGTTTGATCTTCAGCTCTGAAAACAAAAAAAATCTATGTATGTAACTTAGGATGTATATTTATTCTTACTACTTCTCTATTGAATACAATCCCTAGAGAAGTTATCTTTTGTGACTGTTAATATATGTACCGGCAGTCACTTTATAAAGTAGTCAAGGACTACGATAATGATTTTTGGTCTAGTAACTGGAAGACTGAGGCTGCCATTCACCAAGATGGAAAACTCTGGGACTAACAGATTTGTAGCAGCCAGAGAAGATCAGGCATTCTGTTCTGGGCATGTTACTATATCAACTGAGCTGCTGTGTATAGGCTGTTTATTATAGTAAACCATTCTAAAATGTGTAAATCTTAGACTGAAAGGTTTGTCGCCAGGCTTAGTGGTACATACCTTTAATCCCAGCACTTGGAAGGCAGAGGCAGGTGGATCTCTGTGAATTAGAGGCCAGCCTGGTCCACAGAGTGAGTTCCAGGACAGCCAGAGCTACAGAGTGAGACTCTGTCTTGAAACAAACAAATAAATGTCTTGCTCATATT
Organism: Pachyuromys duprasi; assembly: GCA_028658305.1. Taxonomy (NCBI): domain Eukaryota; kingdom Metazoa; phylum Chordata; class Mammalia; order Rodentia; family Muridae; genus Pachyuromys; species Pachyuromys duprasi. Next base: position 15,112,130 of record CM053767.1, read on the forward strand.
TGTATTCATAGCAGGCCAGCTGTTTCTGATATATATATATATCTATATATATCTCAGAATATATATATATATCTCAGAATATAGAATGAATATATAGGAATGCTTTTGTGCTGCCTAATAAATCAGGTGCTCCAGCAACCTGCCTTTCAGTGACTCAGCAGTAGCATCTTGTATCGTCGCCCACTGCTTCTCCCTCTGTTCATTCTCTGTCTGTCTGCCTGTCTGTGTCTATCTCTCTCTCTCATGTCCACATTCCAAGATGGCCTTTCACTGTCCCCCACACTTCCCTCAATAAACTGTTGCCCTGCAGCTGTTGCTTGGTGTGACTTTGTAGCGTTACTTGGCTCCAGCCAGCCAAGGTACCTTTTTGCCGCTTTATCCTAACAGACGAGCCTCAGTTGAGAAAATGCCTCCATAAGTTCTGGCTGTAGGCAGGCCTGTGGTACATTTTCTTAATTAGAGATTGATGTGAAGGAGGCCCAGCCCACTGTGGGGAGGTGGTCCTGAGTTCTATAAGAAAGCAGGCTGAGCAAGCCATGTGGAGCAAGCCAGTAAGTAGCACTTCACCATGGCCTCTGCATTAGCTCCTGCTTCCAGGTTCCTGTTTGAATTCTTGTCCTGACATCTGTCAATGATGAACAGCAATGATGAAACACAAGCTAAATAAACCATTTCCTCCCCAAGTTACTGTGATCATGTTGTTTCATCATAGCAATGGTAACTATAATGAGGACAGTGTTTATATAAAGGAAAAATTACCATAGTGAGTGAGGTGATGCCTACTAAGCACTGCTATAGTTTATATATGGCCTGCTATAGTTTGTATGTGTCACAGTCATGGGACAGAATTGATCTGCAGAAAGGCAGGGTTGAGAAGAGGGTGCATCTAACCATACACAGTTGGGTCACTGGAGAGGTTTGTTCTCAGAAGATGGTGATAACAGTTCTTTATGGATCTGGTTTGTACCAAAGAGAGTGCTTTGAGGGACATACACACATACATACATAAATTCATACATACATACAAAATAAAACATGCCTGTCCTCTAAATCTCTCTTACTTCCTGCTTCTCCATAGGATCACTCTCACATATTCCCACTGTTTTGATGCTATCAGCTACGAGGCCCTCTCCAGAGCTAAGCAGCTAGGACTCAGCAGCCATGGATGGTGCTGCTATACTCTCCCTTTTGCATTTTTTTAAATCTTCTCAAACATGACGGCGGGGGCACAAAGATCCTTGCACCCACAGATCACTAGAAAAGCCACGAATGCTAAACACACAGTCCTCTTCTCAATAAAGGAAGTAAATACCTGTTTTCCCATCCAGAAGGATGAAAGTGGATTTTGTTAATGACCTGGTGACCTTTCTGATATCTGTGGAGGCAGACCTCACCCAGATTCCTTAGAATGATCATTCCAGATCCTTCCCTCTGTGGACCATCACTCATCTTTATAGGAGATGTCACATGTATTCTATGGCCGCTGACCCCTATACTTTCTCATGCAGAGACCACACTAGAAGCTAGGCATTTTACCTATAGAACCCACCCTCATGGTCACATGTACTTTGTAAAGAAGTTTCTATGTTGTCACACCTTAAGCTTTATTGTGCACCTGGAACTGGACTGATTGTTGCCTGGAAACCTTTTCCCAAATTGTACTGTTTTAAATATGCTGAGAATGAGCTACCTGGCACTAGACTCCCTAATGTCTGTCTGATCCAGGTAGACAAATCCTGGGTTTTCACTCTCATTTCTTTGTGGGTTTGCTTCCCTACCTGGACACCTGGAGGACTCCTATTTCCTTTCTACTCTCTTTCCTTCCTTCCTTCCTTTGGTTCCTTTTTGTTTTTCATGGTCTATCTATATAGCTCTTGCTGGCCTGGAACTTGGCTATGCAGTCTCAAATGCATGCCAGTCATGACAACCTTCCTACCTCAGACTCCTGGGTATTGGGAATATAGGCATGTACCACCACACAGCCAGCTCTTGTTGCCAAGCTCTTAATCTTCCAGACATTTGAACTAAATTATATCTTCTTTGCTTACGAGAAACCCAGCCTTGATCATTATTTTCACAACTAAAAGTGGATTAAGAGATGTCTCAGAAATTCACCATGCCAGTTGTATCCACATGTACATTGCATAGCTGACCCTGACCTCATCAGAATACACATAATCAGCACACTGGAAAGGCAACCTTAAAAAGAAAACAATAATACAGTCTGCCATGTCAATGTAACATTTAAGTGACACATCACGAGTAAGTGAACATGTGAGAAACAGGAAGAGAATCACCAGCAAAATGGAGTGTTTCAATACGGAGGGTTTGATCAATTATATTAAAGGTGCCAGTAAGAAGAAGATGAGGGCTGGGAACGGAGCCAGATTCCAGTTCCTTTAAGGGAGGTGATAAAGAAATTAAAAGCAGCAAGCATGAACAGGCCAAAAACAAAATAATAATTTTAGAAAAATAAACCCAAAAAGACAGTATGCAAAGCATATCAGAGAGTGAACTACAATAATAAAGACCAGGTGAGACACAGGTGCTGGGTGGCTGAAGGAAGCGACTATTGCCAAGAATACTTGTTACCTGTGCTCCTCTCTCGGGGCTTCCACTCCTCACAACTTAGATCTTTCTCTCCAGTTTCCTTACTCCATCTTTGCCACATTTTAAGTTCTTGCTCTAGTTTCCAGTCTTTATCTAGATGCCGTTGTTCATCTGTTCATATGCTGCTAAGGTATTCTATGATTATATGCTGCTTGTATCCTTTGTGCGACAGATGTTTTCTAAATGCTCTTTGGGCCTCCTGCCATTAGAATGCAAATGCCCTGCATGTGGCATGTGGCCTTCTTTCCTGTAACAGCACAGCATCTGGTTCACAGTAGGTAAAGCAAAACACTAATTGCTTGAATGAATAGATAGGTAGATTTTTTTTACAGTTAGAAAATAGGCATTTTCTTGATGATGTCATAACTGGCTTTAATTTTAAACTAAACTTTTTATCTTGTAGGTTCACCTTTCTCAATGGACTTCAAATGATGATTTTTTTTTCTCTATTATAGCTTTGGATATCAATTAATTTCAGTCTTCTAAGTAAAGCTGCTCCCTGTCAAACTGCCAAGAACCTAAGTGTCTGCCAAGTGTGAGGGACCCACCCCAAGAGACATCCAAACTTTTCTGTTAGTATAATGTTCTTGTGGAATGTATACAATTTACCCTTATCCATTCAAATGCTGATTTCTCTACCCCACATTTCATTCTGATGTTTATTCTAAGCTTTACCTGTCTCAAGTTTGTGTAAACATGCCACCATTTGTTCTCTGTATTGTCAATAAAACAACCAGCCAATGCTGAGCAATGAAGAGACTAGGGTGGGACATCCTGGTCTGCATGAGAGAGGGAGAAGTTGGAGAGGAGAGATGCACCGGACCTAAGATATGACTAAAAGCAAGTATAATGTGAGAAATCTGAATGGGAGGAAACCATTCAGGCTTGGAGGTTTAGGATTGAGTAACTATTGCCCAGCATTGTGCTCTAGGTAAAGTAAATAAATCCTAGTCTCTGTGTGGTAATTTGGGTGTACAGCTGGTTTAAGAATAACCCCCCCTTTAACTAAAAGATAAATCAATAGTAAATATTAATAACAACACCTTTCTCAAGAACTTCCTAGGGTTTTCTAAGTGCTTAAAATAGGTTCCATAAAATAAATTACCTACTGATTTAAAGTAACATTTTTTTTAAATGATCTATAAATTCCAAAAAACAGCATTGGAACACAAATGACAATTTGGGTAAGTATATTTTACAACATGCAAGAGAAATAAAATTAAGAATTATGGCATAGGAAGATGTTTTAGAAAATAATTTTAAAAAATTGAAAATCTGCAGTAAAACTTTTTGCAAAGGAACTAGGTATGGTGTTAATGTGGATTTTCCTAGTTTCTCCAGGCTAAGCAAAGAGGGTTTTGAATTGAAGATTACCCTGAACTAGAGATGAAAGGTAAAAGAAGGAAAGGAGAGTGGGTAGAAGAGGCAGTCTAAGGATAGAGGATCATTGTGAATTTAAGATCAGCCTGGGCTACATAATGACTTCAAGACCAGCCAGTGCTGAATTGCATGGCTGCCTCAAAATACCAAAAATAAACAAACGAAACCATAAAATTAAAACACACACAGAGAGAGACAAACAAAAGAACAAAACAAAACAAAACCAAAAACCCCTAAGCAACTAACATGAATGTAATTAGTAAAAAATATAGTCAACAAATTTAAGGGAAATATATTTAACCTTATTAGAAATCAAGTAATTCTAAAGTGACATTTTCCATGATGAAACTGGGAAAGATTTCATTTTATAACTGCATTCAGATTTGTGAGGGTACAGGTAAACTGTCGTATACAGAGATGCAGTGGATGTTACATTCCAGATGACATCAGAGCAGAACTTAGGAGTGAGGATAGGAGGTGAAAGGTTATGGGGAGTATAGAACTTTAAGAGGAGGAAGCCTAGGACTCTCAAACTTCCTGTGTAACTGACAAACTGAGCAAAGACACTGAGAACTGGAACAATCAGAAGAGAACAAACTCCCTCCACTTCCTGGCTATTTTCAAACACAGCCTGTGTTCACATCAAAAATAATTTCCCATTTGCACGCCAGGTCTTGTCCTTTCCTGCCCACTCAGTAATATCACTTCAGGAATTCCCTCATTGTGTTCTGCATCTTCAGTTTTGTTCCCTCACTTGAATCATCACCACTTCCAAACATCCTATAACTTCTCTCACACTTTAAAAAGAAAAAAAAAAAAAAAAGGAAAGTTTTTTTTTTCTGAGTTTACTTTCCATACCACTGTTCCCTGTTCCAAGAACTTTCTGTATTTGCAGGAAGTTATTCTTTTGTTTTGTTTTAAAATTGGTATGTGGTGAGGTACATAAGCAGCCACTGTAGGCAGACATGGAGGCCCAAGTTCTATGTCCTCCTCTACCACTGCCTACCTTTTGTCTTTTCTTGCCACAAGGTCTCTCAGTTAGTCTGAAGCTCCCTGTTGTAGCTGGACTGACTGGCCAGCAAATCTCAAGGATCTTCTTGTCAGTGCCCACTGGGGTTATAAGCACCTAGTACTGTGTGCAGATTTACGGAGGGACTTGGAATCCAAACCCAAGGCCTTGACCCTGGACCACAAGTGACTCACCAACTGCATCTATTGCCATAGCCCCCTACAGGAAATCCGTGCATCCCTGCTACTACTCTCTAATTTCTAACTCCTCCATCTCATTTTCAGCCCTTTCCATTTCCAAACTCTTGCTCCATCCACACTCCTTGCAGCCAAATTCAATTATTAACTTTTGGTTTCTTTTTCAGAGAAGTGAGACAAGCCTGATACCTATTGGCAGCATTTGGAATGATTTTTTGTTGTTGTTGTTAATTTTCTCTCTGTCTTTAATACACCTACTGAGGTTTTCTTCTTGTCCCTAAGCCCTCTTTATGTTTTCTTCGTTTTATTTCCCTTCTAAGAGTCCTTCACAGTTAATCCTTTGTCTTTGTCACAGACTTTTGATCCTATCTGATGGCCACAGAATCTTGCAACTCTAATCCCATCATCTCCCTGTTTCGAGTTCCCATGAATAGTGTGACAACTTAGTGTTATCATATCCTCAACCCAAACCTAAATCACTTGCAGAAGCCTGTGGTCTTACCCACTGTCCTATGGTAAAAGCCTGTGTTGAATAGGTCCCAAGATCCTAAGCTCACTGTGATACCTTGTTGAAAATAAGTAAGGATGCATGAGGGTACTTTACCCAGTGGGCTCTGAAGAGAAAAATTAAGAAGAGTGTGCTTTTTGTTAATTTGTATAACATTTTTATCAATACAAATGAATTGCTTTTGTCTTAAGAAAAACATCTTAAAGTATTTACTTTCACGTCAGGTTTCCATATTAGATTCATTTCCTTTAATTCTCTGTTTTCAAAAATAAACTCATTCCATAAGTGTTGGAGGCAATCTACACTGATGTCAGAAGGTTCGAGGCATTTTTAAGGTGAATCCCTTGGCATTTCTGGTAGAGGTGAACTGTAGTGCTGCTTTGTCTGTGTCTGATGCACTCCTCTGCTTCCAGTAGGATGTAGAGAGTTGGTGGGTTTGTCTTAACTCTGACACATTTCACTTGCGGTAGACATGACTAGGTAGCTACTTAGAAATTAGCCAGCTTGAAAATCAACAAGGATAGACCCTCCTTCAAAATCAGAACCTCTTCTCTGCCCCCCAAAACAAAATTTTAAGGAAGAGAGAAGTATCAGAATTATACCTCTATTGTCAGGATATTAGAGAAGAGAATGGTGGGCCCTAGCCACCATTTTCAGATGCTTATGTCCTGGGGGGAGAGGGGGGGAGAGATGGGGAGACACATGTGGATAGCAGCAGAAGCAGGAACAATTTGTTAAGAAGAAACACACTTCCAAGAGAGGAAGCAGGCCAGAGCTAGGAGGAAGGGTAGAAGATCAATGGCTTCCTGTCCAAAGGGTTGCAACCTGCTTTGGCATTTGCACAGTGCCTAGTTTTCCATGTAAGCTCTATTTGTGACAGGCCAGGATTGGGTGGGGAAGTTCTTAGTCTTTCTCTCTGTGATCAGTTCCTTTCTTATGCTGATCTCTCAACCTCAGCCACTGTAAGATTTTTCTGCTTCACCTTCTCAGAATTTGAAATCTCCAAATGGGGGAGGAAACATGCCAATTTCTCCTCTTTTGATTTTGTTTGTTTGTTTTGTTTGTTTCCAGTCAGGGTTTCTCTGTGTAGCCTTGGCTGTCTGGGAACTCATTGTAGAGACCAGGCTGGCCTCAAACTTGTACAGATCCACCTGACTAGGAGTGCTGGGATTTAAAGCATGTGCTACCATCACCCAGCTCAAACGTAAGATACTGTATGACAGGATAGCTCCCCGCAAAAAGGAAGGAAGTTTATCCTTTTGCCCCCTCCATTTTGTGAGGTTTATTATGGGGGGGATATTTCCTTCTGATGAAACATGATTGTCTTTTCAAATTTTACTGTTCCTTTTCTTAATTCTTTACATGTATTATGTTGCATGATGTTAAAATAGTGACATCTTAACTGTATCCTTGGCCCTTGATGGAGATAAGATTTCTTGTGCTGCCAGGAAGACTATCCATCAAGAGGCTTTCTGGTTATGAACAAAGACAAATGGGCCTAACAACTACCCAGACAGGAGAATGCCCCTCAGGAGACCTGTCTGTTGCAGAAACTTGAGAGTAGTATAAGGTCTGTCTAAACACATAAACTAAAAAATAATATTCTCTCTGGACATTGACTCACCTCTCAGGAATGTCTCATGGTCTTCTGTAATAAACTTTATCTTCTCCATGTCATTCTGTTTGCCTTATCTAAATGGTTTTGCTGGAGATCACAAGAACCAAGAGCTAAAGGAAGGCCAGAATGAGACCTTGGTATCAGTACCCCTTTTTAGCAAATTCTGGAAAGAAATTACCTGAACATACACCTGCCCTAGCTTATAAAGATAAGAACCCAGGAAAAGAATAATAAACATGAGCACATTTCTCTCTGCATAAGAAATATTTCAGCCTGTGTGTGTATTCATGCATACATACATGCACATGTATGTATATATATGCATATATATATGAATATATATATATATATATATATATATTCCCACCTGTTGGTATGAGTGGGCAACAGAAGGGAAGGACAGAGTGCTTGTATGTAGGAAAAGAGAAATTTTCCATTTCTGATAATTAGGCCAATTGTAATGTTCTTGAAGAAATATTGGCCAGGTGGCCCAAAGTCTCAAGTTATAGCTGTTTGAGCTTTGGTAAAAGATTAAGGACAGTCTTGATCTATTGTTAAGTGGATGCTCTGTAAACCATATATGATAAAACAACAAGGAAAAACCTTTTTTCTTCCAACAATTTCCCCATTCCTTCTACTTCCTTGATAAGCATCTTTTGTTTCTTTCTTTCTGAAACACAACAGAGATAATTCTCCCTTTTTAACCTTAATACAAAAAAAAGAAAGGAAAAATAAAAAGAGGTAAGTCCTCAAAGGACAACAACAACAAAAAACAATTGAAACAATTCCTTTTTAAAAAATCAAGCACAAGGCTATACTTATCTTTTGCTTTCATAATAAAGAACTTACTCAGCATAATCCAAGTGCAGTGTGAATTACCTAACAGTTTTAACATGACTTTATAATTTTGTGGGCATGTATCAGAAGTTAATTTGATTTTGATAACCATTTAAAGAGGAGGAGGAAGAAAGTGTTAGCCTTATTTAGAAACAGAAAATGGAACCCAGGAAGATGACCTAGTCTGGCCAGGATAATTTACTTCACGGAAGACAGAGATCTGTCTGCAAGTCATTCCCATCTGCTAGAGGCATTACCCTTCTCTCCTGCTTCCAACATGCTAAAGGTAATGTCAGCCTTCTTGTCAACTTCATACTTGTAGCTATTTCCTCTTACTCTCAAGGCCATAACATCTCCTCTAAAAAAATCATCATGGTTCTATCTGGTTACTGTCAAAGTAAACTTGTAGCTGGATGCAGTAGATTTGCTTTTTTTTTTTTTTTTTTTTAAGATGTGGTCTCTCTGTATAGCCCTGGCTTTCTGGCTGTCCTGGAACTCACTGTGTAGACCAGACTGGCCCTGGACTCATAGAAATCTAGCTGCCTCTACCTTCCAAGTTCTAGGATTAAATTATCATGCTCCTTGCTTAGTGACAGACCAGATCTTTTCACTGGTGTTCAAACTTTCCTTTTCTTCCCCAAACCTTTCCTACTTAGGTTTCATTGCAAGTATTCTCTCCAGCATCCTCAACTGCCTCATAGAGGCAGACCATCTTCTTGCCTTGCTTGAAATCTATGCCTTCGTGCCTTCCTCCATGGCCATGGTAACCCTTGAGGCTTGATAAGCAAAGCCTGCTGGCTCCCGATATGTCCCAGTGTTCAGGGAGAGGTTTAGAAGCAAGACTGTCATTCTCCTTGCTCCTATCAATTCCTACCCACCCACCCACATAACCACCAAACAGTCTGCCTGTGCTACCCTCTGAGCACAGCCATCATGTCTGTTGCCTTCTAGGTTATTCTCCTACGTCGAGGGAACTTCAGCTCCTGATGCACAAATGCTACCAACTTCAGGCTATTTTCTCAGAAAACTTCCAGACCCATGAGTCACAGCTTCTCAAACACCTAGGTCCCTGTGCCCTTTGCCTGCATTCCTGTGTGACAATACTCACTCCTAACATTCTGTCCACTAATACTCTATGAAATGTGAACTTTGTACCGTGGTAAGGGCCTTTCCCGCTCTTTTTACTTCCTAGTAATTTAATTCTTCTCTCAGTTTTTCAGGTGTCTTTGATTTCTTCCTACATGGAAGACCCAAGAGGTCCATTACTTCCCCCATTCACTTTGTTCCTGAATAAGGCCTTAATTCCTGTGATTATGGTGTGGGGTTGACAGTGTAGTGGGAGAGTTAGGCTCCCTCAATTTGACACCTACCTCTGCCATTTTGTGTGATTCCAACTTGAATAAGTCATTCCATTGTCTACAGCTCTCATTTCGTCATTTAGAAAATACAGTAATATTGTATCTATCTCTCCCATTTATATCAATTTAAAGACTGTGACGATGTTTGCAAAGTACTTAGAATGATTTTCAGTACATCAGTACTCAAGAGATGTTTTCTCTTATCCCAAGGGAACTACTTGATATTTCTTAAAAATCAATCAATCAATCAAACAACCAACCCAAATCCACAAACCAAATGGGTGCAAATACATGTGCACTACACAAAGCAAAGCATCAACCTGACAAAGACACTCTTTTTAAATTCCTCTTTATGGTTATTACCAGTTCAATTAAGACTTAAGGAAATAACTTTGTAGGGCCCACAGCATTCCGATATCATGTAAACTATTGTTCAGGACCGACTATGAGTCACAGACTGACTAATGTCTTTTATTCTTGTGACAGGAATAGCAAGGATGTCATGTGACTTTGCCAATATATTTTTTTTAATGTGTGGAAGACCTGAAGAGGTACCAGAGAAAAGTGAACATAAGAATAGCTACGAAAGATTTTTAAAGATGCTTGCTTTAATTCTAATTAAAGAAGTACAAATTACATAATGAGATAACCTTGCACACCCTTGAGAGTGACATGTACCAGTGTCAGATGGGTTTGTAAATGAGGCAGTCACTTTGCTCCTCCTAGGTTATGGAGTGAGAATTTCCAAAGAGCACAAAACTGAAAGAAACTTGGTCCCCAGACAGGAGAATGGATACATAAAGGTAGAACAGTATGTCCACACAGACAAATGTTAAACCTACACGGTGATATGAAGATGAAATATATTTACACTAACATAAATAAATCCAAGAAACAGGGTTGAAGGGAAGGAATATGGCTCTAGGAAGTAAAACACATTGTGCAGTTATGGGTGCTTTAACCTAAAGCACGCGTTGTAAGAAATGTGTTGTCATTGTGGGAGCGCCAGTACCTCAATGCATATTTCTCCAAACTAAGAAGCCCAGAGTGCTGCAATCAGTATACTCTTCTGGACCCACGACTGGAAATGTAGTCTATTAATGTTCAAAATCTTGGTATGTGGTCCCTCATGGAGCAGTGACATTTTTATACTAAGGTATTTCATTTTCATTTTTGCAGCAGGATTTGGCTATGTTGCATTGGTTGATTTCAGTTCCCTGAGCCTGCGGGATCTTCCTGCTTTACTCCCCAGAGCAGCTGGGATTACAGACGCACAGACCCTGCATTGCACCAGGCTCTAGCCCACCTGCTTTCACAACATTTACTTCTGGTTGATATTGTAAATTTCTCATTTTATAGATGATGGAAATGAAGCAGAAAGAGTTTAAGAAACTTTTACTAGTATTCAGATATCTTAATATAGAGGTAACATTTATCACATATTTACATAGTATCAGACACTACACTACTTTGCCTACATTATCTGTGTCATAATAAAATATCTCTTCTAAAATGTTTTTTTTCTTAGTTTTTGTCTGAAAATTTCCCTTCCTAAGACACAGAGAGTTAAAACTGGATAATCTAGTTACTCACACTTTTCTTTTTCTCCCAATCATAGCACAAAAGTGCAAGGCCAGACAGTCTGATCTTCATAAATTTTAAAAAGGACCCCTGAGCCATTTCCAGGTAGCAATTTTGGAAACCTGGAAATTATTTCACCAGCAACGTCCTGAAGCCCTGAGGCCTTAGAACTGTCTTTTAGGTATTTTCTGCTTAACACATATGCAAAACCATGTTGCATATGGATCCATATGTATCACATTCTAATTTTATGTAGGTTTTAATTTTTCTTTATTTTTTGAGGATTTAGTACAATGTCTCTTGATCATATCAACCCCTCCCAGCTCTCCCCAAATCCAATCCCCATACACAGCCACCCAAATTTGTGTCTTTTTTTTTAACTCCTAAGAGCAATATGTGGTGCCAAAATATCCTTGAATGTGTGATTTTCCACTGGAGAGTGGTCAAGTCACCAGAAGCTACACCCACAGAGAAAACACCCGTTGGCTAACAACTGCCAACAGCTTCACACCGAGGAGGGGGACCTGTGCTTAGCTCCCCTTTCCATGCTGGGATTTAGTCTGGCTTGGGCTGTGCAGGCCTAGTGCATGATGTTGCAGCCACTCTTAGTTCATGTGGAAAGTTACCCTGCTGTGTCCAGAAGACAGTGTCACCCTGTAGTCATCCACCACCTCTGGCTCTCAGACGTATCCCTCACTCACACAATGATCTCAAGCCTTGCAAGAGGAGGTGTATGGTATATATGTTCATTTAGAGTTCAGCATTCTACAGTCTTTCATTATCTGTACCTGGGACAGTTGTGGGTCTCTGAGTTAAACACCATCTACTTCAGATAGATGCTTCTCTGATGAAGGCTGAGAGATGTATTGACTTATACATCGATATGACTAAGTTATTAGGAATTGTTTTAATACGATATCCATTTAGAAGGGTAATAGTAGTGCCTCATGGTATCTCTTATAGTGCCTTATGGCTCTTCATTCCAATTCATGTCACAGTTGATACTAAAAGCTATACATGTGGCTGGGGCGGGGCGGTCATGAAGGCTTGGCAATTTTTAAGGATTACTGGCCATTGAATAGTACTATGTAAGGTAGTTTTGGTGCTTCATTATTCTTGACAGTTCAGAAACTGGACATTTAATTCTGGGTTAAGAGCTGAATTTTCGTTTGTTTGTTTGTTTTTATTTTTCCCCATACTTTATCAGGTGTTGTGGACCCATCATTAAGTGCATTATTATAGAGCTAAGTGCTGTCTCCAGTAAACTGTAAACTGATGAACTATGAACTGATGAGAGGGATAGGGGAAAGCTACAGGAAATGAAGATGCAGTTCCAATGGAAATGTGCATTGACTGAAGTTTACTATTGGTTATTTTCATCATCCTCTCGTCACTAGAACAAACCCTCATGTAGTCATGCCTCATCCTACCCCAGTGCATTGCACCTTGGAGACACTGAAAATCTTCACAAGGAGAATTGTGGCAGACCTGTGGCCAAGAGCTCTACCACTACCATTTCCCCAAAAGTCCAGATGATCATTGAAAAATTTAACAAGGAAGTATTTTTTGAATATTTTTTATTATCATTTTAAGGGCATGTATGGAGGGTGGGACTGTATGTGCACACATAAATGTAGTTGCCTGTGGAGGAATACAATCTCTCTGAACCTTGAGTTATAGGCAATTGTGAACTGCCCGACATGGATGCTGGGAAATAACTCAGGCCCTCAGCCAGCTCGGGATCTCTGTTAGTCAAAGAGTCATCTCTCCAGCTGCAAAATGAAGTATTTTTAATTAAAGTGTGTACACAGTTTTAATCATAATGCCATTGCATGCTCGATAAGCTATGAAGTAGTCTAAAAATAGCATGATTCATTCTGACATAGTGCCCCAGAATGGATCCTATCAGGTCTTTGAGGTAGGATTGCACCCAATAAATGGCTGATGAATGAAGAAAGAAACTCACACTGAATGCATAAACTCCTTTATTGAAAATATTGGAATAGCACTGCATTACACGTAGTTGATATCCATAATGAGGGCTCACACATTCCTGTTCAGACAATACTGTTTTAAGTAGGGAATACAGCATCTGGATCTGCCCTCACGAGTATAACGTCATAGACTAAAGTGGGTAAGAGTGATCTATAGGCAAAGGGACCATCTTGTTCATTCACAGTATATGGTTACAGATGCCATAACGGTGAACATCATCACCACAAAACATTCCTGGGATCTTACGAACTCAGGGTAAGCAGACCAAGGTCAAATTATATGTTTTTAACCAAGAGTTCTCAATGGGTGTACACTTGGGTGTACAGATTTAAAATTTTATAGCATTCATTTAAACCAGCATGGAAAGGCAGTGTATATAAGAACAAATGGTCGACAGAGGCCACTGATCAGTGTTTTTTGTTTGTTTTTGCAAGGAGTCTAAACGGAAGAAAGATTTAAAGAAAAAATTTCGAGTGGAAACAGATATGTAAACATAGTTTGTTAATTTTTCTTTCAAAGATCATTGGGGAAATAATTTGTGGTAGACTACTTGTCAGCTTTGGCTATTATTTAATTTTCTTCCCCTTAGTAGTCTTTGGCTTGCATAAGGGGGTGGTAATCAATAGCAATAATGATTTTATTTCTTACTATTTAAAATAAAAGATGTCGTATGATGTAAAAATGAGTTTACATTTTAAAAAATAGGTTTTCCTTCAATTGTGATATGACTGTTATTCTTTGCATTGTTTTTTTCTCCAATAAGATTCCAGAAACCAAGAAAACTGGTCCAACTTGACATCTTTCATCTGACATGAAAAATGCAGAAATTAAACACTCCCTTTTAAAACAGAGGGCTACTCATTAATGTAAACACATGAAGGAAAACTGTCAAAACAAGGAAAAAAACTAAGAAACTAAGTTACTGTTATTGATACACAATTTCACAAGAAGCAAGACATTCTCTTTTCAGAAGTAGGATTTGTTGTACGTTCATTTTCATAATGATTTCCATTTTAATAAACACCAACTTACAACAGTGAGAAATGCCATATTCACACAAATGCTTAGGGTGTCAAAGTGTACCTTAAAAAATAAATGAAAAGATGGTCTATAATAATCAGATCAAAGAACATTGGTAATGAGCTGTTGAAAATTCACACAAATACACACACACACACAGTATTAAGAAATAAAGACTATGCCACCCTAAATAATCAGGGCAAAACAAAATGAATATAAAACTATACAAATCAAAAGAGACTTGTTCCCCAAACATAGCACAAAATGTACACATTTCTTTATTTTAGGATTTGACACATTGAAAGAAAAAATATCAACATATTTCAGACAATATACTAGCAATAATAAATAAAACAGTTAAAAAAATCAGATATTCCCTTTAAGTGCTATGTCCTTTCAATTTCTCTAAATCAGATTCAGCTTCCCATGGCAAACAATAACTATATATTTGGTAAAATTATGCTGATAAATACACAAGGCAGGTATATATTTCCACAGTATCTTTTTTTTTCACAGTTACCAAAAATAAAAATTGCAATCAACTCATACCTCTATAAACACTCTGATTTCTCATGGTGTGGGTTTGAACGCAGTGGAAGTACAACATCTGTTTTTGTTTTTGACTTCAACATTCTGTCTTCAGTGTCTGCCCTCCACGGGTACCTTTCAGAATCTTTCTGCATTGTTATCATGCTCTGAGATGATGGCAGAAAGAAAGCATCGCTGTGGGAGGGGGCAGCCAGGGCCAGGGCTCTTCTTCTAGGATGAGGGCTAAGCTAACCCAGTCTTCGTAATGTTCTGTTTTAAGGCAGCCTGAATTTCACTCAAATGTCCACACCTCTAGGTCCTGAACGATGAAGTCTTCTTTTTTGGAAAGGATATCATTATTAAAAGTGCTGCAAGAGTTGCTGCGTCCATGGTATAAATCAGCATCTAGCCACAGACCAAACCGCCCCCTGTAAAGAGGTTAAAGGGGAAAGGTCATTGCACTAATACCCTTTACATGGCATGCTTTCTGTCTTCCTCTGCCAGGTTTTCTTTCCCTTAGATCATGACAGAAAGAACTCTAAACTGCTCATAAAATAAAAGCAAGCTGTGTACACAGGTCTCTCCTAAAGGAGAAATTGGTAGGTCTTTCAGGTTCATTAATAAATCATTTCTCTCTACTCTCAGCATCATGTGCTAGTGCACTGCCCTAATTAATCTAAGCAATTAGACTAGCTGGGTCCAAACAGATCTTCAAGTAACAACATAACAAGACTCTTACCCTCCACCACCAAGTTCTAAAGAACTTATGTCTCCATTGATAAAATACGAGTTTTCTCCACTCCACTTAAAGACCTAAGGGCAGAAACACAAAACAGAGCACAGACATTTCAATTTGGAGAATTCAAAGAGAAAAAAACATCTCGAATAGCCATGTAGTATGTAATTCTTTGACTAAGAATGTGTTTAAAAGAATGGCCACAATGAGATCGCCAATGGTTATGAAATAGTAAAGACCATTCCAGAATGTGCTGACTCTCACTTTCGGGCTCTCCCTGCATCCCAGACTGAGAAGCTCTGAGGGCTGGTCTCAGGCAGTTTGTGTGCTGCAGTCAAGGAGAATTATACGACAGCGCAGCCTCTACTCCAGTGTTAGAGCACCCCATGCACCCCCTGACTGCGGACAACACAAAACTGGGCATTCAGGCATTTCACCCATACAGGTACCTTGAAATTAGGGCTAAAGGTGTAGAGAAAAGTTTCGCCTGTGCCGTAATAGTGGTCACTGAACTTGAAGGGATGAGTGGCATACGCCCCAAATATCTATTAAAAGAAAACAGATGACTTAGTTATTTTCAAAACTAAACTCCCATAAAGAGACCTTCTGAAATATTTCTGACACACAATTGTTCTGAAATCTTATAATTCTTTCTGCAAAGGTTATTACTAAATTAAAACTCTTAAATGGAAAAAAGAAAAAAAAAACATCAAACAAAGCAATTACCACAGTCTCCCCAGATCTAAGCGGAACCCATGTGGCCAGGCTTCCTGGTACACGGAAAATCCATCAGAGAAGTTATTTGTTGAAGAGGCCAACAATACAGTGGTTAAAACACAGCTGCAGATGGACATGGAGAACAAAAAATGCGTGCTATACATGGAAAGGCGTGCTGGACGGACACAATCACATCCCTAGGATAATTTAGTTTTGTATTTACTTTTGTTTCTTGGGACAGGGTCTTATAATACAAGACAGGCTAGCTAGGAATTCACTATGAAGCCTAGGTTGGCTGTTAGCATTCCACAACATTTTCTTGCTTTAGCCTCTTGGGAGTTTTAGGCGTGAACCATAATGTCTGGTTTTCTTATATGTTTTATAAGTGAGATTAAGGCTGTACATCCCTTACCCTCCCCCCCCCCCACCCAAATAGGCTTTCCTCCCTTTCAGTTTTTAAATGTCTGATGAAATGCTTAAATATGACTGATCGATATACTTAGTCTGAAGTGGGCAGTGGCTTGGGAAGGAGGCCAAGACAGGGTTTCTCTGTGTAATTCTGGCTGACCTGGAACTCACTCTGTAGACCAGGCTGGCCTCGAACTCACAGAGTCTCACCTGTGTCTGCCTCCTGAGTGCTGGGATTAAAGGCGTGCATCATCACTGCCTGGCTAAATATGATGTATTTACATCACCAATTCTTCTGTTTCTCTCTGGGAGGGAGGAGAGTCGTGTTTGAGAACATGGCCAGGCGCTGTCTCAGCTTTATGTCCTCTGTCCATATCCTAACTGGTGTATATATAGGTGAGGGTTAGAAGAGGCAGGCACATATATATTTTGAAAATGTCACTCCGTGATTCATGTGTCTTCTACTCCATAGCCAACATGAAAAACATCACCTCAGTAGAGGTTCCTTGAAAAGACCTCACAAATTTTCAAACACTACTTTAATTGGGTCAAAACCACTCTGTGCTCTCTTCTTCACTGGTTCTATTTTAAAGTACTAAATATTAGAGACTTCTAATTCTAAACAAAGATTTTCATACTTCCTACTCCTGAATTCTCTCCACAACTGCCTAAAAAAGAAAAGAAAACATTTTATAATAAAATATAAACAATTACTTTCTCTTCTCCTAATAAAGGATCTAGAACACAATAGAAAGGCATCTTTTTTATTTTTAAAGCATGATATTAACCTATGAGAAGAGGGTAAAAGAATCCTTTTACAGGTGAGAAATGGGTTTCTTTCTGATACATCAACAAGAAATACCACCCACACTTTCTAGCCTTCTACAAGGTTCTAAATAATATTTCTCAGCTATATTTTTTTCAGCGATCATGGAAATCTATTTAAAAACTAGGGATTGAATAATGCCAGGGCTATTTATTGAATTTGTTGCTCAAGAACTATGTAAACAAAAATCTATGCTTTTTTTCTATTAATATTTTAAGGGAAAAAGTACATAAAACCATTTGAATATAATGATATTTTCTTATAATAAAAACACATTTAGCAATTATGGGGAAAAAAGGAATCCATAGAACCAAAGAAAGCTGGAAATGATATAATGAAGGTTGATGTAACACCTGTGAATATCTAGCTGCTTCTTCCTCTCAGCTCTTTTGAGGGTGCTAAGGACTGAACTTGGGGCTTCCTACATGCATCTTCATCGTGAGGTAACTCCTCTCAAGTGTTTATAGCCAAATGTAACCACTGCCAGCTCTTAAAACTTGGCCTTAAACATGCATATAATCCTCTAACACCCCCCTCCCCAGCTCCATGGGGAGAGTGTCGGGGCTCCATGTCCTACAGTTGGCCTCTCCTCCTGGAACATGCGCGGAGTCGCTCAACAGGAATGCCGGCGGCACATCTGCCTACTCTTCTCAGAAAACAGCTTTGCCTTAGCACTTAGCAGCAGAGTGCTGGTCCGGCCTTGGCCTGCCCCAGACCATGTGCATCTAGTGCAGGAACTAAAACAATGGAGCATCCGGTATCCACAACCTTCCATTTCTAGGCTAAGAGTATGTGGGCTTGCGTAGAGGAAAGGGGCCTTCTACTTCTAGGCTTGTCTGAATTTTCATCTGTATAATGCTGAGCTGGATAAAAGAAGTGCTGGGCACCTGGAAGGGACAGATGCCTGGCAACTGAGAGAAGAAGGAATCCCCATCTCCTGGGACACACAGGCCCAGAGTAAAGCTCTGGGTTTGAGCTGGGGTTGTTGGAGGGGTGGAAGTGGGTTGTGTTCCAAGTGCCAAAGAATTTCATTGTTATTACTGAGATTTATTAGATTTTCTTGAATAAATAGTTCTTCATTTGCTGCATGCCTTCAGGACAATTTCCAGAGACTGCAAAGGATTGTTGTTTTTATGATTCCCATGAATCATGTTTTTTCCCCCCCCACCGAGAGCTGAGTCTGTACAGCCCCTCATTCTCATTCTGTATGTGTTGCATTCGTTTCTGATATGTCTGTCACGTTCCCATAGCCACCAAGGCTACCTAATTTCCTCGGGGTGGACAACTGTGCAGAGGTATTGTCCTCGTATCCTCAACAGCATGCATATCTGCAGGGCCCATGACATGGCAGACTCTACTCCACGGGTTCTCAACCTGTGGGTCGCCAGGACCTGCATGTCAGCTATCCTGCATATCAGATACTTACATTATGATTCATAACACTAGTTAGTTACATTACACTTATGAAGTAGCAGTGAAATAATTTTCCTGCTAGGGGTCACCACAACATGAAGAAGTGTATAAAAGGGTCACAGCATCAGGAAGGTTGAGAAACACTTCTCTGTTCCTTGACAATGGCTGCGCTTCAGCCTCAGGCCTGTGTGACATCACTACTGGCAGGGAGCCTGGTTCAACTGTGCCTCACTGGTACCTTCTCAACATAGACCTCTTATTCTTCAAGTCTGATGTCACTGCTAAGCAGACAGAAAACGAATGTATATTTTTGTACCTATTTGTATTACTAGTCACAATCTTACCCGAAACATGGGACCAATTTTTCAAACATTTCATAACTTTCTATGTGACTTTAGATACTTTGTGATTTTATGTCAATTTCTGTTTTTGTTGTGCCTATTATTCAGCTTGTATCATTATTTAACAAGGTGTTATCAACTCTGATATAATAATAAAAATAGTAACAGTTCCTCTATTTTCCATAATTCTCATTAATGCAATAAAACCATAAAGACCATGTCTTCCATAACCTCACCAGGTCCACAATCTTTTTTTTTTGATAGGGTCTCACTGTGTAGCCCTGGTGGTCCTGGACCTCACTTTGTAGACCAGGCTGGCCTTGAACTCACACAGCGTCACATACTCTGGCTCCCAAGTGCTGGGATTAGATGTAGACCATATGGTTATATATTTCTCTTAACTGTATCTCCCTCATATCCCTCATTCAGGGATGTGAGCTTACAGAATAGAGAATTGTGTTTCACAGAATGATCCTCCAGGAGCAACATAGCTTGAACGATCCTAGTCAGAAAACCTCCCAAGTCCCAAACCTTCTGAATGCCAAGATGATGCCATAGGTAGAAAAGTCTGCCCTGAGAACCTGTTTCATGAGCAAAATTATGAAACTCTTTGAGTGTGTGTGTGTTTGTGGGTATTATTGTAAAATAGCTGTGATCCCATCCCCAAGAAATCTCCATATACATGATTCCCCCAAATCCAGATTTCAAAACACTTTTATTTCAAGAAACTCAGATGAGGAATATCCAGCCTGAGATGTCCTGAACAGAACAGGTCTTGATTACACATAAGTAGTTAATGACTTTCAAGTGTAACAGCCTGATTGAACAGTAAGTGAGAGCAGGCTGCACATATCCACTCACACTATGCGCCGATTTGAAGGAGGAGGCAGCAGTGTGATGGGACCCTACACACCTCGAACACCTCACAGGAAGGGCAGCCACAACACAGAGAGTACTACCAGGAAAGGATTTCCTATGCGTGTTGGACCCCAGGACCCCAGACCCAATGCACAGACGTGGACTATCCCTCGCATCATGAGTGGGCACCCCTTAAGACCCTTAGGAAGAATTCTGGTATGTCACCGAGATTGTCTTTGCAACCATATACCTGACTGTCCCTAACGTCTGCCTTTGAATTGCTGTAGGGTCTCGTTTTCTATTCCATGGTCAGCACAGGGAGAAGGTTACTTAGGACATAATAGCTCCATTTTCTTTGCATTAGGATTTCAAAATAGATCAGAAAAAAAAAACAAAACAAAACAGCAAAACAAATGATCCAACTAACTAAACAGAAAGTTAGAAGAAATGGACATAAGGCAAGAATGGCAAGACTCATTTAGCCAGAGCATGGCAGTTATTGTACTATTCTTTACAGTGTTGGCTATTCTTAAAATTTATCACTGGAACATCTTTTCAGGTAGGAATACAGGTCAGTTAGCAGAGTTTTCCTGGCATGCATGTGGCTTTGGCATGACTCCTAGCTCCATATAGGCAGTTGTGGTAGCATATAATAACAATCCTTGCCCTCAGGAGGTGGAGGTAGGAGGATGAGGTATTCCAAGGAAGCTTAGGTTATACAGCCTGAGCTATCGTGAGACCCTGCCTCTCCAAAACCAGAATACACATTCTCTGTGAGAAGAACAGGCCTCACCTGGTTGTCCATGTCTTTGATGACCAGCAGAACAGGACTATCTAGGGATGCTGATTTCCTATAGAGGGTTTTCAAGCTGGTTCCATGCTCTAATGTGCTGTAGGCCAGCCTCCATGGATAGCCTTGCACCCTGGCTGGAAGGCGTCGGGCCAGCTGCCAATCCAAGGAAGGAAATACAAAGAGACATCTCAACCACTAATCGGTCATGAACCGGCGCAATAACTAAGTGCATGTGGCTCAAATGAAAGAATCACGTACTTACATCTTGACCTATTCTGCCCTGGCAAATATTTGCTACCACTGGCCAAGAAAGGGAAGGGAAATCTGGCCAGTGTTTCCCTCGGCCAGGATGCTGCCCAGAAGATGCTTCATTCACTCAGAGCCAGATTGTACGTTTCCAGTGTCATCACACAATCCCATGTTTTTCACTGGTAAGACATACACACTGAGAACTGTGTTCTAAGGCACATTTTTGGTAATTTCAATGTCACAGAAATTTCTTATACAAACAACACAGCTACAATGTCACTAGGAGACTGTGGGGTACACTGCAGAGCAAAGCGTCCTTATGACTGTGCATTTGAAGACTCCCACAGACCAGGACAGCCAAAGGGGTATGAACATACTCTTTCCCTTATAATTCAACTGGTTTTTATGATTTTATATTTTTCCAGTTATTCCAAGTTCTCAGAGGTTTAAAAGCTGTTACCAACTACAGTGGCCTGTAGATCAAGGAAACACCTGTGTTATCCATGAGAGCTCAGAGGGACTTTGTCCACCTTGTGCCTGCATCTTTCATCTATATTTAGCTTAAGCTTAGCTGCCATAAATATTAATAAAGACTATCTTGCCAAGAAGCGTTGTCAAAGTAGTTATGAAATGCATTGTATTCAGGTGCTGGAAGTGAGCGTCAGTGACAGCATGAAGGCCATTCTATAGCTGCCAGGACAAGTTTCCCAACTTTCCTGGTTTGATTCTTTAAAGTTACAGGAACTCAGGTTCCTAACAAAACTGGTGGGAAATGTATAAGGGATTCCATATTCATACTGTTTCACAAAATTCAAGTAGTGGGCTTTTCAGAAAACACAAAGTACACACAGATTAATTATACTTTTTTATAATATGTATTACAAATAATAAATATATTTAATATATTAATCCTTTTAGGTGCATTAGGACTATGGGAGATCAGTTCCGTTTTTTTATGTTAAGAAATAGCCTTGTTTCAGGGGTTGTAAGAAGGGGGTTAAGGTTTTGTCAGTTGCCCACATTCCCGGAAGGCCATGGAGGAGGCTGCTGTAACTTTTCAGAATAGGGAAGGGATGCTGGCTGTGGCTAGGTTCTGCACCTCCACTTCCTCGCCTGATGCTTTACTCTGGCTATGGGCAAGGAAGTCCCAGAGAGCCCAGTGTTCATTCTGTGGACTGCCCACCTGCTCGATGTGCATATTCTCCAGGAGCGCACTGTGGGGCTGCAAGACTGGCAGTCCCTCTTCCTCCTCTTCCTCCTCCTCGTAGTAGCTGCACGTGCTCTTCCTGCGTTTTGCCTCCTCAACAGTGATGATCTGAAGGGAGGACAAAAAACAAGCCAATGTGAAAGCCCAGATGAGATGCGCTTTCCCCCAAACTACCCCGGAGCACACAGCTGATTGAAAAGGTGGCGCGTTGGGTGGTAGGGGATAAACAGATACGAACTTTGGGGAAATGACTGGTTTTCAAGCCCAGAACAAATGCAGAATTTGAGCCCCAACAGCTGAACATTTCGTATGTGTGATT
The DNA here is from genome assembly GCA_028658305.1 of Pachyuromys duprasi. NCBI lineage: Eukaryota > Metazoa > Chordata > Mammalia > Rodentia > Muridae > Pachyuromys > Pachyuromys duprasi. The sequence goes on from CM053767.1 coordinate 15,134,638, forward strand.
TAAAGTCACGAGCTTTCCAGTTTTGCTCTTGCTGCTTATTGCTCCGAACTATGTATCCTCACACACAGTGAAAACACTTGAGCCAGGGTGCTCATTTAGCCTGCTCGCTGAAATGTAAATTGTAAAGGAAATAACCAGAGAGCCTTCCGAAAGCCTGTAAATAGGGAGTTTGGGGCAATCACGACAAGTTTTAATCAAGCTTCCCGGTTGTGTACTTAGCAACCAAGTCTAGTGAAAATAATGAAGGCTAACAGCCACCAGAAGCAGACGGGAGACACGGGGAGCTTTACTCTAAATTACAACCAGGTTACAATTCACTCTACACAATTCACAATGATCACAAACCTTCCTTCTAAATTGAAAGACATTATACTACACACATCTGTTATTTAAATACAGTTGGGTTTATAAACTATTGAAGTCCTCATCTTTAAAACAACGTTGTGTCCTCTTAACTTCTCACTGCACGAAACACGTAAGACGTACCCAGTTCTCTAAAATCCCCAGGTACAAGAGTAGAGACAGCTGATTTACAGAGAAAAGGCATCTAATTTACTTCTCGTGAGAGTTGCCAGGTAATAAATTGTTTGACTTCCAAAATACACAATGACATGTACAAATTATTCTTCTTTTGAGCTGGATCTTGGGTAGGGAAATATCCTACCTATCTTCTGATGGAGAAGTTACAGAAACACTTTCAATGAATCATAAATCTAACATTTTAAACTTAGGAAACAAGGCACTTCTTTTTTGTTTCTGTTTTCAAACTCCACAAATTCTGAACAGTACAAAAGGAGGCTGCAGAACACAAAGAGTCAAGTACTAATTCCAGGTTTCTGAAACGGGGGGGACAAAAACTTCCAGAGCAAATAATAATTAAGCAAGCAAACAAACAAAAGAAAACCTGCTCTGGGTGAACCTCCAGGGCAAGACTTTCTCACTAGAAGGATTTCAAAACACATGACAGAACGCCAGCTACTCCGCAGCAGACACACTCCCACCTACCTTGACAAAAGGCTCTTGGTCAGGCCTGGCACAATAGAAAATCTGAATGTCCAGGGGCAGCCTTCTGCCTCGCATAGTGCCGGGAGAGAAGACTGTGGCCACAGAGAGAGCAGGTCTTTCTCTGGCTGCCCGCACACCAGCCACTGGCTGCTGGGCTGTGCTACACTGTTTCTTTTTCCTTTTTTTTTTTTCTTTCTCAGTATCTAGCTTCCTGCATGGTTGAGTTTCTGTTTCCCTCAGGAGGGGTTCAACGTTTCTACAGGAACACACCCAAATTAGGATTTAGAGCAGGCACACTTCCTGTCAGGCACAGCGAGCGGGAGTCTGGAGCGGGAGTCTGTAAAGTGACACTTTCACCTTTGAAACCCAGCCTTAGCAAAAAATAAAAATAAAAAGTCCCAGTACGGGGGTCCCCCCCTTCCTTTCTCTCCTCCTAAACTCTTCATCCTTATGCCCTCCAGTCTGTAACTAAGCTGTTCTCACCTTGTCTCTCCAGGGTCTCCCCCCTCCTTCTTTAAGGCGAAGCCTCCATTTTAAAGGTGGTGTCAGTTCCTAGCATCAGTTTGGATCTTAGAAACAAAAGCAGCCTTTAACAGAGGTGGTAGGTAGGCTCACTCTAGCCACAACAGTTTGTATGTTACTTTTAGAGTTTGTTAGCATGGGTGACTTGAAAGGGTGGGTACATGCCTGATTTACAGGAGGCTCTGAATGCCTCCGCCTTATGGGCAGTTTGACAAAACAGGTGGTAGAGCACAGTTTATATTTTCACATTGCAGAACGTGTCCTCATGACTGATAAGCCTACAGGGTCCCCCCTTTGCTCCTCAGATCGGGTGACAGGGGTTTGGAAAGAAATACAGCTCTGCAACAGATCAATTTCCACCTGTCTTTCTGTTGCTCTTCCATACAGTCCCCGAGGTTGCTGAAGGCTCAGGGTTCTGGGTTAGGTTCTAAATTGCATTCTGGCAGATGAGTGGACACAACACACTAGCCAGGACTGACCCTACATGCAGACACCTAACACCCAAGGCAAAATCAGTTGGATTCTGCTCCCAGGAGAAGCACGTTTTTCAGTGCCTGGCATTTCATAATAGATCACATTAATTAATCGCTTCCTGGATTCTGGAGAGTGCCAACATTTATTAAGTGCTTCCTGGATTCTGGGGAGTGCCAGATGCATGCATTGCCCGGCACAGGGACACAAAGCAGCCCACAGTTTCATATGGATGAGTGACAGAAGATGAAATTATCAACATACAAATGCCATCACATGCAATAAAGGAGCTGAAAGCGCTCAAAGCTCAAAGGAGGTTGAGGACACCCAGTGTACCCTGAGAAGGCTTATTCACAAGGGAGAGGGTGGTTTCATTTGTGAGCAGGGTGGGGTGTGGGGAAATTAGCCAGGTGCAGGGTGCAGCAAGGGCAATGAGATGAGCTCTAGGTTCTCCATGGTTGAAGAACAAAAACAACAAATGAAAAGAGATGGCTAAGATCTGGAAAAGTGAAAAACTTTAATGTGTTGAAAGAGCCTTGTTTCATAAGAGTGTAGTTCTAAAACCTAGCTGGTTTTCAGATCCATCTTGTAGCCTTGAAAAACATAGATTCTATATTTTCCATATAATCTATATTATTCCTACACACTTACTAAAGCAAAGTCTCCAGAGGTAAGCATCTAGGATTCCAGTTTTTCAAAAGCTGGAGGGCTGGTGATACGACTGAGTGCAGGAGGGCACTGCTATGAAAACACAGCGACTGGAGTTCAGATCCTAGCACCCGCAAAAGGCTACGCACAGCCACTGGCAGGTCTGTAAACCCAGCGTCGCAGAGCGTGGAAACAGTAGGATTGCTGGGACTTCCCAGCAGCCAGCCTAACTCAATGTTCAGTAAGAAACCCTGTCTCAAAGGACTAAGGGAAACTGTACCCTTACCCAACAGCCCCCTATGACTTCCTCAAGCATGCACAGGGCCAAGCACACTAGCACACGTGTTAGCAAATATCATACATGGCTCCCCTTCCTCCCCTCCCCCCATTCACACAAACATACACACAGAGAGACAGCCCCCTTCCCCGAAATCCAGTGATGGGCAAAGTGGTTAACAATTACTATAGGCCACGGGGATGGGAGGATGGGACACGGAGCTGAGGGCTTTAAGCCTGGGAGCACATCAATACACTTGTGTAGTTAGACGGCAAGCAGAATAGGCAGCACACACAATGCATACACAAGACCTTTTAATATGATGAGGGAAATCTCAGAAATCACTCAGTAGTGATGGGGAAGATTATTACTAAAAATACTACTTGCATATATTAAAATATCAACTGTGGATTACAACTTAGAAAAAGCATAAACAAAAGCCACCAACAACATTAAAAGACAAACAGCGAATGAAGGACTAGCTGTCAAATGCACAGGAAAAATAAATTCTCTTTCATCACAAGAACTCAACGGTGTGGAGAACTGTTAAGGTCCCTGTCAGGGCGGAGGTTCTCAACCCTTTGGGGCTCACACATCAGAGATCCTGCATATCAGATATTTACATTACTATTCACAACAGTAGCAAAATTAGAGTTGTGAAGCAGCAATGAAATAACGCTATGGCTCGGGGTCTTGACAGCAGGAGGAACTCTATGAAAGGGTGGTAGCTTGGGGAAGGCTGAGAACCACGGCTCTAGAAGAAGGGGCTGTAAAAAACAAGAAGAGGCCCGAAGCTCACAAGTGGCTCGCTTGTGTACGGGCATGTGCGTTCTCGGCTCAGCAACAGTTAAGGAAATGAAAATTAAATTATAGGATAACCCTACTCACTTTCCAGTTTAGCAAGCATTTTCTAAGGAGAAAGAAAAAGGAATAATGGTTCTTGGACAATCCTTTGTGCTGACAGAGACACAGTGGGAAATTCCTCACACTGCTGGCAAGTTAAATTGGTGACCCATAAAACTCAGAAGCCTTAGAAATCTACTGTCCTTGTACCTCACAGTTTCACAGCCAGGAAATTCTCTAAATAATTTAAGGTAGAAGATCTTACTCTTGTGAAATGAGTGAAACAACATAATGATTCAAGTGGGAAACTATCAAATAAATGATAACAGATATAAAAACATTAGCAATTAGTTGACGGACAATGTTGCATCTTTAATGTCTGTAATTACAGCACTTGGGAGCCTGAAGCAGGAAGACCTTGAGTTTGAGGTCTTCCTGAATTATAGAGTGAGCTTAGATTTATTAGAACAAACAAACAAGGCACCCATTAAAAGCTGAGGTTCTCAAATAGCTAAAACAACGCTAACATTATATCAGGTGGGAAAAGCCATCGTAGAACACAATCTTTGTGTTGAGTGAAAAGGATGCTCCATCCTTTCCAACAGCTACCAGGCTCCTGGACAAAACAGAAAATAAAGTGCAAAGAAATGTATGAAAGTGACAGGTATCATACACACACACACACACACACACACACACATATACTTTGTGGACTCCACTTTCCAAGTTTTTTTTTATGATCAATACGCAATACTTTTATACAGTGAAAACACAAGGTGTGTTTGGAGATCTTGAGAATAGACTGGTAGGTGTGTTGGGGCTGGAGTGCAGAAATCTTGGCTGGATAAGGAAGGTCTGTCAAGGGATAGGGGTGGAGGGGCCTGCAGCATTCAAGACCAGCATTAACAGGGTTCTGATTGGCGATGAGCTGCCTAGTGAAGAGGACGAAAGAGAAAAATGTAGCATTACACCTGGGCCTGTGGCTTGGATACAACTAAGATGTAAAGATGTGAGCAAACAAAAAAACGTTGGAGGACAATGAGTTATTCTGGGTATCCTCAAGATTAAAACCCATGAATTCCCATGGGAGCCTACAATTCCCCTCCACACCATGAAGCTGAGGGACAGGGCTGTTTCCACAATGCCCCTGAGCATCGCTTGTTCCTAATGAGGGAACATGAAGCATTCCTCTCTTCAGCACTTTGGACTCTGTCTCCCGTCTGGACAGACAGATGTAAAGGCACCTACCCAGGCTACTGCCTCACTGCGGCTGCCTTTTCTTTCCCCAGATCATCAGCTTTGGCATGCCCACCGAGGGCTTGAAGAAGGCTAATGTGTTGTCTCTTTCATCTCTTTCTTCAACAAAGGTCTAGACCCAACCTTCCAGGTGAGTTTTCACTCTCTTTCACCTTCCTCAGTGGCTTTGGGGCTAACTGCCCAACTCTCTCCTCCTCTAGATCTTTAAGTGGACTGATTTCTCTGTGGGTACCTTTTTGGGAAAAAGAAGTATATGCCTTCATCAATAGAGTGGCCTTGGCTCAGGATATTCAAGTCTATAGTCAGGAAGGGGTTAAGTCCCCATCATGGGTCTGGAGCTCTGAGTTGGGTGAAAGACCACACCCTCAGTAGGAAAATTAATTTTTTCTGACACAGTATCCATTCTGTTAATATTTACCAAAAGAAGTACAGCCAGGATGAAATCATCACATGTCTCTTAGCCAAAACACCACTGTCACACCATCACAGTCTGATGGGCCTATGAGGCATCTATGAGCTCTGCACAAGGAGAGTTAGGTAAAAATAGGTGGTAACTATGGGGTCTCTGGGGGCTTTAGTGAAGTTATACTGCAGGGTAACAGGGTTCAACGGGCAACTGAGAAGCTGGAGACAATGAATGTGATCCAGTTTTTACCTAAGAGTCAGGTGGTGACAGAAAGGAGGGTGATGGGAAAAGCTGTGGACAATACACTGGATAAAGCGCTCTCCTTGCAGGCTTGAGGATCTGAGCCCCATGCCTAGAACCCACAGGGATACAAAGGCTGACGGTTCCGGGGGAGATAGGAGGACCCCTGGGATTGGATAGCCAACCTAGACTATTTGGCTACTTCCAGACTGATAAGAGACTCAAAAACAAAAGAAAACAAAAACGGCGGGTGATGCCTCTATAAACTAAAGCCCTCTAAACTAAAGCCCTCTAAACTAAAGCCCTCTAAACTAAGGGAACCAAGCAGGAAGGAGAAAGCCTTTAAAGACACACAAGATAGTTATGGCTGATAAGGCAGAAGTCAACCTTAGAGTGGAAAACAGCCTCATTGCCCTGAGCCAGAAACTAAGAAAGTAATAATTGATCCTTTAAAATGTCAAAGAGGGAGGATCAGAAAATTAGTCTGCCCAACTCCTCCTCCTTTGTAAAGTGAAAGGCAGGCCAAACTGGGATGCACAGATGCTGAAGTGGGCTAGAGAGCTTAAGAAAAGTGTGGAGAGGTTAGAAAAGGGAAAGATTCCAGTTATGAGTGAGGACCCAGAGGGATTCAGAAACCACCCATTTCTCTTGGAACCATTCTGCTCGCTTTGTGGTCTTTCTTTTGTTTTGTCCTTTGAGATGAGGTTGAGCCTATCCTGCCAAGGCTGATCTCCCACACTTGGACTCAAGCCATCCTCCAGCCTTTGCCTATGGGGTAGCAGGATAACAGGTATGTGCCACCATGCCTGGCTTTGCTTGTTAGGTCTTCTGTGGCAATGCTTGACTACCTAGGATCAGAGCGAGTGTGAGGGTATACGGCGTAGACAATGGTCCAGATGGGGGGTGATAGATGGACGAACCCTTAAGTGACTCAGGTGCCCTGATGACTGGTACTGGGGATGTTCCTACATTCATTCACCATCTACCTAAGACAGGAGGATAGAAATGCTTTGAGGGATTTAAGACAGGTAGAGAGTAGGATGGAGTCAAAGGACCAGACTCCAGAGAGATACATGAAGATTAAAAAACCAAACCAAACCAAAACAAAAAAAACCAACAGCAACAACAACAACAAAAACATGTTTAGAGGCAGGAAGGAGTGACACATTTCTTTTTGTCCCCTTATCTACCATCTTGGTCCTGTAAGTTTACTAGATCCAGAGACCTACCATACCCATCTTTATACTACCAGAGATCCAGCCTAAAGAGGTAATTGGTACATGATGGCCTAAATGGATAAAGAGAACTCAGGATTGGCAAGCTGTAACTGCCAGTCAAATCAAGCTCAGCATCCAATTTATATGGCATAGGAGACACAGTTTCAAAATGTATTTTAAGTGGTTAGAAAACAAAAGGATAGTATCAGCTACTAATGTTTTTTTTTTTTGTCTGCTTTGGTATTTGGGGGTCCATACAGCGCATTCTGTTTTCCAGCTGTTTACCTCCCAGCTCTTGGTAGTCGGCTCACTGAAGAAATTGTCGATCATGTTTAGTTCTTCCTTCTCCACCACCACAAAGCCTTGTTCCTTGGCATCTTTCCCATAGACATCAGGAGACCATTGAACAAAGAAGGTGTACAAGTGATCCACCCTGGAAAACATGTTCGTGATACATGTTAACACTGAGTCCACGTTCCTGGCAGGCACCAATTGTGCCCTAAGTACCTGCAACAACCTTTTTCCTGCTGGGCAAATTATTTTACTGAGTAGGAAATTCCCCACTGTCAAGGTTACCTTTGTGAGTAGCTTCCAAACTCAGAAAAATAGGAACCCACAAACAATGCAAAAGCCCACAGACACCAACCAGTATTGAAACTGCCTCAATCTGAAAGGGAGATCAAGAGATGGGACAGAAAATGGAAATCCCCAATGAACTGTTACACCAAATGTTTTTTCTTTACTAACTTTCACTTATTGGATATACAGTAACTGACAGAAAAAAACAAAAACAAAAACAAAAAACCAAAATGTTGACTTGAAGCTTTAGCTGGGAACAAAGACAAACTAGTCCAGAGAGCTTTCTATAGAGCAAGATACATAGCAGTTTTAGTAACACCTCTCTGACAACCTAGAGCATGTAGTTTTCAGGAACAACACCGATTTACCATTGGAAAGAGACAGTGTTTATGGCATGGGCATGTCCTTTGTTTCTGGTTTCTCTGATTTCTATCTTTCTTACTAGCTTGCTTTTCTTTTAATTTTTTTTTTTGAGACAGGGTTTCTCTGTGTAGCCTTGGCTGTTCTGGGCTCACTTTGTAGACCAGGCTGCCCTCAAACTCATAGAGATCAGCCTGCCTCTGCCTCCCCAAGTGCTGGGATTACAGGTGTGCACCACTGCTGGCTCCGATCTCTTACACATATTTAGGGCAAAAATTTCTGAATCATCTCTTTGGCTATGATCAAGAAAAATAAATTGCTTGTCCTCAGCAGAGGCTGGAGCCTCTCAGTGCCACAGCCGGCGGTATTCACCCTCCATGGACCAGTCCGAAACACTGGATTCCCTATCTACAACCATGACAGCAAGGGAAGGGGCAACAGGGAGGATCACACGGTTCTTAAAAATCTCTTGCAATTACAAAACGATTGCAATTTGAGGCACCTGAAAGAAAGTCAACGTAGGTTGCTTTTTACGAAGTTTCACTTGTATCAAAATACTTTCACAAAATTGATAGGAGTAAAATAAATAAAATCCCTACCCCAGTTCTAATCAAACTGCTTTAGACTTGCACCTGCCTACCTGCTCTTGCCCACATGTTTGCTCAGGCAAAATAAAGTCTTCTTTGTAATGTAGCCAAGACATAAGTGCAGTATGTGTAATGTTACATAATAACACAGTTGTTGTATTACTAACTTTGTATGAGTCTTTAATGACTACCCAGAATAAAAATGAATGAGCCATGCCCAGCTCCATTTCTACATCACCAGGATGTTCGCTTATAGATTTCTTTTATTGTATAAATAATGTTGTGAGGAAAACTGCACAGTGTATATCTTGCACCATCTTTTAAATCATTTTCTCAAGATTAGTTCCCAGAAAGGGATTATTACCAAGTCTAAGGGCATGCTTAACAGCTCCAGATCCATCCTGCCAAACTGATTTAGAAAGGCTGACACTGGGGGTTTTGGTTCCTCAGTTTTCCAAACAACTTTGTGAGCTAGATAGATGGCTCAGTAGTAGATGAGCCTACCACCAAACCTGATGAATTGAGTTCAATCCCCAGGACCTCCATGGTAAAGGGAGGGGCCCCCAACCTCATGCCCCCAGACCCTACACTCTGCCTTCCACCCGTTCCCAAAGCTTATGTGCACCCTCCCAACACATAACATTCATAGATAACTTTTTAAATTTTAAATGAGCTTATTACAATGTTTAAACTTTATCCTACTCGGTGTGCATTTCTTGAGGTTGAACATGTTTCAGTGTTTCCTTTCTGACTGGAGCCATTCTTTTGTGAGTTCATTATTTGTTATGTGATTTTGTTTTCTTTTCAACATGTAAGAGTCTTCATGTAATGTAAACACTAGCCACCATCAACTATGTTTCTAATGCTGCTTCCCTTCTCACAGTAATTTTGTCTTTCTCCTAAAATTGGCATTGCCAGTGTGTATATATGTGTACACACAGACATATATATATTTATTTTTATGCTAATGTGTGAGTACCTTGGCTGTGTGTATGTGTGTGTCAACGAGAGTGTCAGATCCTCTGATACTACTGCCATAGACAGTTGATAGTAATTGTGTGGGTGCTGGGAACTGAGCTTGCGTCCTCTTCAAGAGCAAACAAGTGGGCAATCTCTCCAGCCCCAGTTCTATTTTAAATCCATTACTTTCAAATTTCTCTTTCAAAACATAGAAAGTTGTCACTGAAGAGGTATATCTGTGCAATGCTAATATTGCCATTAAAATAAATATGACTATTTATATATACTCTTGTTCAAGGATGCAACGGTTATGCTGTTTGGCTTGGTCACAACATCCAGGTTTGGGTCAAACACAACCCTCCATTTGCTATGAAGGTAGTGTTTAAAAGATGTGATTAGTGTTTAATCACTAGACTTTAGTAAAGATGATTGCTCCTTAGAATGTGGACAGACCTCACCTCATTAGTTGAGGTCCTTAAGAGAGCAAGACTGAGGTCCCCCAAGAAGGAATTCTACAATTTAATGGCCTTAGACTTGTTTGTTCATCAAGTCTTCCCTTGGTATCAAGGCCCCTGGCTTACCCTGAAGGTTTTAGTATTGCCAGTCCTGGAAAAACCTAAGCCAATCCCTTAAAAAATAAATCCATGCATACTTGACATACATTTCCATCTATTTTGTTTCTTTTTGAGAAATACAAAAGACTACTTTGAAAAGCTGCAGAAGACATTGCTTTGAATGCTTGCCACAGAGAAACTGAGTGGGTGGGACAAAGATATTTTCTTTCATGTGTCTTTTTTTTTTTGTAATCTGTGATAAGTAATGAATTTATTAGTGTTCAAAAATATTAAAAAATATATGTGGAGCCTGGCATGGTGGCAGTGCCTTTAATCTTACCACTTGAGAGGAGGAGGCAGGTAGATCTCTGTGAGTTTGAGGCCAGCCTGAGCTACATATGAAGTTCCAGGCCAGCCACAGTTACATGGTAAGACCCGGTCTAAAAACAAAACAGATACCAACTGAAAAAACAAAAGGAACCATTTAAAATGATAGATAATAAGAAAGTTCCCATCATTTGTTTTATTGAACTTAGCTATTCCAACAGGCCTAAGACACAATCTGAAAGTACTTTGATTTGCATTTCTCTGATGACTAACGCTGCTAAACACTTTGTGTGTGTGTTTCTCAGTAAGCTGAGTTTCCCCAGAGAGAATTGTTTAGATCTGTACCCCATTTTAAATTGGGTTGTTTTCATGATACCTAATGTTTTGAGTTCTTTATATATTTTAGATATTAGGCCTCTATTGGATGTGCAATTGGTTAAAAAAAAAAACGACTTCCCATTCTGTATGCTCCTACATTGTCTGAATGATGGTGCCCTTTGCTGCACAGAGGTTTTCAGTTTCATGAGGTCCCATTTATTGTTTATCTTAGTGCCTGTGCTATCAACGTTTTGTTCAAAAACGTCTTTTCCTTTGCCAGTGAGTTCAGGGCTACTCTATACTTTCTCTTTTATCAGGTTATCAGTGTATCTGATTTTTTGTTGAGGTCTTTGATCCATTTGGAGTTGAGTTTTGCGTAGGTTTATAAATATGGCTCATTTAGAACACTTCTACATGCAGCCAACCAATTTGATCAGCACCATTTGTTGATGATGCTGTTTATTTTCCAAGTAAATATTTCTGCTTCTTTGTAAAAACTCAGATGTCCACATGTATTTGTGTCTGGACCTTCAATCCAGTTCATCAATGTATCTGTTTTTGTTCCAATACCACGTTGTTTTTATTACTATAATTGTGTAGTACAATTTGAGATCAGGGATGGGGATACCTTCAGCAGTTCCTTTATCATTCACAGTGTTTTAGTTATCCCTTTTGGGGGGATTGCTTTTGTGTGTTCATATGAAATTTAAAAGTGTCCACTCATTCAAGCTCTGTGAAGAATTGTATTGGAATTCTGATGGGGACTGCAGTGAATCTGTAGATTGCTTTTAGTAGTGACCATTTTTACTATATTAATCCTACCAATCCATATGTTTGGGATCTATTTCCACCATCTGATACCCTCTTCAATTTCTTTCTTCAATGATGAACAGCTTTTATAATACAAGTCTTTCCCTTGTTTGGTTAAAGTTACTCCAAGATATTTTACCTTATTTGAGGCTACTATGAAAGGTGTTGTTTTCTTGATTTCTTTCTTAGTCCCTTTGTAGTTTGTATATAGGAACGCTATTGATCATTGTGAGTTAATTTTGTAATCAGCTAATTTTCTGAAAGTGCTTGTCAGCTATAGGAGTTTCCTGGTGGAATTTTTAGGGTCATTTATGTCTACTATCACATCATCTTCAAATAAAGACACTTTCACTTCTTGTCTTCCTGTTTGAATCCCCTTAACCTCCATTAGTTGTGCTATTACTCTAGTTAAGACTGAAAGTTCTATAATGAATAGAGAGAGTGGAAAACTTTGTTCTGATTTTAGTGGAAATATGTTAGGTTCCTCTCCATTTAAGTTGATATTGGCTGGTGGCTTGCTAGAAACTGCATTTATTATGATCAGGTATGTCCTAGTATCCCTAATCCTTCCAGGATGTTTTTTTTCATAAAAGCTTGTTGGATTTTGTCAAAGCCCTTCTGTATCTAATGAGATGATCATTTGCTTTTGTTTTTCAGTTTTTGGAGGAGTACATTCATCCATTTATGTATGTTGAAGCATCCCTGCATCTCTGGGATGAGGTCTACCTGATCATGGTGGATTATCTTTCTGAAGTGTTTTTGGTGGATTATGTTGGTAGTATTTTATTGAGATTTCTTTGTGTGTGTGTATGTGTGTGTGTGTTTATAACAGATATTGATCTGTAATTCTTTTTTTTGTTGTTGTGTCTTTCTTTGGTTTGAGTATCAGGGTAACTGTGGCCTCATAAAAAGAACTGGGACATGTTCCTTCTGTTTCTATTTTGTGGAAAAACCTGAGTATTGGCATCTCTTCCTTGAAAGTCTGGTAACATTCTGTAGAAAAACCATCTGGCTATAGGCCTTTTTTTGATTGGTAGACTTTTAATTACCACTTCTATTTCATTAGGGGCTATAGATCTGTTTAACTTGTTTATCTGATATTGATTTGTCTTTGGTAGGTGGTATATATTGAGAAAATTATACATTTCTTTTAGATTTTTCCAATTTGTTAGAGTATAGGTTTTTAAAATATGTCCATGTGATTCTCTGGATTTCCTCAGTGTCTGTTGCGATGTCCTCCTTTTGCCTCTTATATTCTTAATTGGGATCTATTCCTTCCTGCTTTTTAGTAATTTTTCTAAGGGTCTGTCAATATTATTTTCTAGAAGAACCAATTCTTTGTTTAATTCTTTGGTTTATTTTGTTGTTTTTGTTTTCTTGTTTCAATTTTATTCATTTCAGCTCTGTGTTTGATCATTTCTTGCAATCTACTCCTTTTGGGTGTTATTTCTTCTTCTTGTTCCAGATCTTTTAGATGTAAGGGTTTTTTTTTTTTGTTTTGTTTTTTGTTTTTTTTTTTAGTGTAGACATATAGTGCTATTAAGTTGTCTCTTAGAACTATGCTTATATAACTCATAAGTTTAGGTGTGTTGTGTTTTTGTTTTCATTCAATTCTAGAAACTTTTTAACTGCTTTTGTAATTTTTGTCTTAACCCACTTTTTGTTCAGAAACGAGTTCAGGTTGCACAGGTTTGTAAAGTTTCCGTTGTTGATATCCAGCTTTACTCCATGATGGTCAGAGAGGATGCAGGGTGTTATTTCAGTTTTCTTGTATCTTTTGATACTTGCTTTGTGTCTGAGTACAAGATCAATTTTCAAAATTCCATGAGGTATTGACAAGAAGGTATATGTTTTATGTGTTTGGGTGGAATGTTTTATAAATATCTGTTAAGTCCATTTGGCTTATTATATCAGTTAGCTCCAACACTTTTTTTTTCAGGTTTTTTCCCCCATCTGGATGGCTTGTCTGTCGGCAAAAGTGGGATACTGAAGTCTCCCACATCAGTTTAAGGCATTGATGTGACTTAAGTTGTAGCAGTGTTTCTTTCATGAATGTGGGTGCCCTTGTGTGTTGGTGCATAGATGTTGCTTCCTGGGTCCATTTGTTCAGAATTTCTATCTTTGATATTAAGGTATGTTTCTTGGATTCAGCAGGAGAGTAGATACTACCTTCACAACCATTCTGTTAGTTTTTGGTGTGTGTATGTGTGTGTGTGTGTCCCTCTTTTGACCTCCTGGCCTGGATTATTTACTTCTTGTGTTTTCTTGGGAGTTGTTAACCTCTTTAGGTTACAGTTTTCCTTCTAGTGCCTTCTATAGGGCTGGATTTGTAGATAGATATTGCTTAAATTTGGTTTTATCATAGAATATCTTATTTTCTCCAACTATTGTGATTGAAAGTTTTGCTGGTATAATAATCTGGCCTCCTGCAGTCTATAGAACAGCTGTATAGACCTGCCTGCCTTTTAGAATCAAAGTCTGCCTTTATATGTTACTTGGCCCTTTTTTTCCTTGCAGCTTTTAATACTCTTTCTTTATTCTGCATATGTAATATTTTGATTATTATGTGCCAAGGGAAATTCTTTCTCGTCCAGTGTGCTTGGTATTCTGTATGCTTCTTGTACCTTGAGTGGCATCTTGTCCTTTAGGTTAGGGAAATTTTCTTCTATGATTTTGTTGAAAGTATTTGTGTGTGTGTGTATGTGTGTGTGTGTCTTTAATCTGGGTTTATTCTCCTTCTTCTATTAGTAGTATTCTGAGATTTGGTCTTCTCATCATGTACCAGATTTCCTGAATGCTTTGTACCAGGAGTATTTTAGATTTAATATCTTCTTTGGCTAAGGAATCCATTCCTTCTATCTTGTCTTCAATGTCTGAGTTTCTCTCTTCCATCTCTTGTATTGTGAAGTGAGGCTTGCCTCTGAGCTTCCTGCTTGAGTTCCTAATTTTTTTATTTTCAGGTTTCCTACTGCTTTGGTTTTCTTTATTGATTCTATTTCCAGTTTCACATCTTGAACTGTTCTATTCATTTCCTTCCACTATTTGTGTTTCATTTTCATACGTTCCTTTAAGGGATCTATTCATTTCCTCTTGGAGGACCTCTGACATATAAAGGCTATTTTAAGTTCTTTGTCTTGTGCTTCAGCTATGTTGCAGTTCTCAGGGCCCACTATCGTAGGGTTGCTGTGCTTTAGTAGAGACACTGTCATGGGTGATATTGGTTGTAGTTTTTATGCTGGTGTCTAGGCATTTGGGTTTGGAAAGATTGTAATTCTAGATATTGACAACTGGCCTTGTCTTTGTTAGGTAGATGTCTGTTCCTTCATTTCTGTTGCCCTGCCTGGTCCTTAAGAGAGTGTGTTGCCTGTTGGAAATTCTTCTGGGATGCTGCTAGGTGTGGTCATTGGTGGTTCTCAGTAAAATACATTTACAGGTCTCGGTGGCTGACACTTAGGAACGTAGCTGAGCGGTGAGAAGATGGTGAAAGGGTCCTCTCAGAGAAAAGCGGGGTATGCCGCCAGGATCTTCTCAGTGCCCTGGGAACAGGGGCAGAGAGTGAGGAGAAGCCACAAAAAGTCATCTGTTATGTAGCTAGTGATGAGAATGGGATATTGGCTATGAACAGAAGGAGAGCTTGCCTACCTGCTTTGCTGACCTACTTGCTTCTCTGGTAGGTAGGAGAGGCTGGCAGTTTCCAAGGGAATGTCTGCTAGAGGTGGAGGTTGGAAGGAAGTTTGGAAGGGAAGATCTGGGCAATCTGCTAGAGATGGAAGAAGAGGTGGAGGGGCCAATAGCAGGTGCTCTGCTACAAAGCCGAGAATAAAACCAGGAAAATGAATTTTGAGGGGTGGTGGATGAGGTAAAGATTTACAGTTAGCCCAGCTGTTCCCCTGGCTGGGAGTGGCCAGCTGGTTCTCAGTGAATGTGTATTAGAGTTGGAAGCTTGGATAACGGGGTGTCTGGTGGGGTGAGGGGCTGGAGGGAAAACTCTGTATAATCCAGTGGAGGATGCAGCAGAGAGGAAGGAGAGGTGGCAACAGGTGGTCTGGCAAGGATGTGGAACAGGGGGAACATTTGCCCACTGTTGGCAGGGCTGCAACCTTTCACAGCCATTATGGAAATCAGTGTGGCCGTTCCTCAGGAAGATAGGAATTGATCTATCTATCTATCTATCTATCTATCTATCTATCTATCTATCTATAACTATATCAATCTTGGACATATATACTACCAGAGACACTTGCTCAACCATGTTCTTTGATGTTCCAGTCATAATAGCCAGAAACCGGAAACAACCTATATGTCCCTCAACAAATGAATGGATACCGAAAATGTTATATATTTATACGATGGAATATTACACAGGCACTAAAAAATGACATCATGAAATTTACAGGTAAATGGATAGAACTAGAAAAAGGGAAATCATCCTGGGTGAAGTAACCAGACCCAGAAAGATAAATATGGTATGTATTCACCTATATACGGATATTAGCCGTTAAGTCAATAATAACCAAGTTACAAACCTGTAGAACCACAGAGGCTAGGCTATAGAGTAAGGAGCTAGGTTGATGGAAACAGACAGAACTCCCTTGGAAAGGGAACAAGAGGAGTTATAGATGGATAGTGGGAACTATAACAAGAGGAACAAATAGGGAGGGGGAAGAGGGGAATGAGGAGGGAATACAGGGAGAGACAATTAAAATTGAGGGCTATTTGAGGAGAGGTATAGAAACCTAATACAGTAGAAGCTTCCTTAAATACCTACAAGTATGAAGGGGATCTAAAAGAAGTCACCAAATAATGAGACATCTCTTTTCACCATATGAGGTTTCTAGTATTAGGATTTGATTATATCTAATTGAGCTTTGGGCCAAAGGGGTCCCATGGGAATCCCAAACAACCCAGGCTGTTGCCAAGAGTATAGGTAGTTTCCCACAAACTGACAGCAAAGCCCCATTGCTGAAGACCATACCCACAACAAACTGAGCTTGGAGAAGTCGAACTGGTGCCTACATAGAGCCTTCGCTCATATATGCTAGTGTCTTTGGTACAGGAAGGTACTCTGCATGCTAAGGAGAAATGTAAAATACCAACCAGGACACAAACCATTGGGTCAACAATAGTGTCCTCACTGCAAGATATGTTAGTGCAACAGTGGCACAAAGCTTAAGGGAGTAACCAATCAATATCTGATTTGTCTGCAGCCCACTCTGTGAGTTGGAACCCATACCTTTCACTGCTTGAGTGACCAAGAACATGAGAATAAATAGCCCAGGAGCCTAGGACAAAACCAAATACTTCTGTTCTAAATACAATAAAGTAATAAAGAAATACTGAGCAATAAAATGACTCCTAATGATATTCTGCTATATTCATAGATTAGTGCCTTACTCAGCCTTCATCAGAGCTTTCTCCTGTATCAGGGTGGCAACAAATACAGACACCCACGCCAGATGTTGTCTAGAGAATGAGAAACCTTGGAACATTATGTCCTAAACAGGGTATCTCCTTCAAATCCCTCCCCTCAGGGCTCAGGGAACCCTGCAGAAGAGGAGACAGAAAGACATACACACACACACATACACACACATATACATACACATAACCACATAGTCTCTTCTTTTATGTACAGATCCTTTGCATATATTTAGTTCAGTGTTTTTATGGCATCCCTTAATATGCAAATGATTGGGTCTCTGAGTCTGAATATGTTTTTGTGCCTTTTCTTGTGCTCTTTTCCTTGTTTGTTTTTTCCTATTCTAATATTTGTGTATATTATATTATAATTATCCACTAGAATTCTTTTTGTTTCCAAATGAGAGACAGAGAAAGTGGGGTGGATCTAAATAGGAGGGAAGGTAGAGAGGAACTAGGAGGAGCAGAAGGAAGGGAAAAAATGCAATCAGGATATATTTATGTGAGAAAAAAAATCTAATTTCAATAAAATAAATTTCCTTATCAATCTCACAAATAAAGATGATTATTATGAGTGAACAATCTTTTCTTTTTATTAAGGATTTATTATCTCTTTATTAAAGGATTCATTATAATCCTTTCTTTTTATTATTCTCTATTTTATCATCCCATATGAATATACCAACAGCTTCCTCGTTCTTCCTTTTATATCTACTCAGAACTTTAGGTGGACCTACGTGGTTTACACAGCCATTCAATATAGTTGGACACATGAGTTGTTTCCCAGATATGCTGTCACAGATATCCCTATGAGCAATCCACCTTGTACGACTGTCACTTCACACGTGTACAGATAAAGCTTCTGTTTATATTCCCATGAACTGTCTACCATGCAGGCACTATACAGGCCCAACCCTGATTTGCCTCCAGGAACAAACAGGCTTGGATGTGCTGAGGGCAGTGTGGCTACAGACTAGGGCTGCACTGTCAAAGAACAATCTGGTGCAGTTATAATCACACAAACATTCATTCTGGAAAACTCCATTGCCCTGTGTGGGGATTATGTTACCCTTGTCCCCTACATCTCCCTATTAGCTATTTACCCGGAAAACATGAAATTAATCACTGCTACAGAGAGGTTCGATAAAATGCAATTCTCCAGGATTTCTTATAAAAAATGTAGGTCATCATAAAGAATGCATTAGTATTCTCCTTGCTTGCATGTATGTGTCAGAGTGTCAGAGTCCCTGGAACTGGAGTTACGGACTCTTGTGAGCTGCCGTGTGGGTGCTGGGAATTGAACCTGGGTCCTTTGGAAGAGCAGCCAGTGCTCTTACACGCTGAGCCATCTCTCCAGATACTCACTCTAACTTTTATAGAAGAGGCATTTGTTAGACAGTACACGTTCATATTAGGGGAAAGAAAACCTAGTGCAGGCGGCACAAAGGGCTTCCTGATTGCTTGTGGCTGGCTTCTGCGTCAAAAGAGAAGAGCGGCTTTAACACTTGGGATATAGACATAGCCTACCAGGCCTCGGTGTTCCTAGTGGTTGCCCTGTCACTCACTGCTGCTGCCCTGTCCCACATAGCTAGGCCCTGATGTTTTCCTGTTGGCCATAAAAATTTACAGAGACCATCAATCAGACGAGGACACTCTGGGCGAAGACAAAAAACCATTCCAATGCTGTGTGAACTCAGATAAGAAGCGTGAATTGTCTAGGCACAAAGTGGCCTGACAACCATGCTGCTTCTGTCAGCAACATCACTCGTATCCAGTCTTCCCTTGCTTCTAGGTGAGATTTCCTCAGATGCCTAATCACGGTAGCGGTTATCTCCCAAGGATGCCCTGCCTACAGCAAAGCACTGCTTTCTTTGAGCTATCACCTCACGCAAACCTAAAGCCTCTACATGCTTCCTAACTCTTCCCCTCCCCTCCACAGAACTCTAGAGCTGGGTATCAAACACCGTGACTGGTGACGCAAGTGTATAATTTCAGCATCAAAATGGATACAAAAGGGCAAGTCATGAGAAATCTCCCTGTGATGGCTTTACTCCTTTGTGCATTTTTAGTGTTTTGTAAGTAGGTGTGAATACAAATGCTCGCCCGGCAAGGGCTTTGTCACTGAGTCACACCCGCAGCCCTTGACACTCACTTATTGAGTTGCCAGTTTCCCCCAGCGTGCACTGCTCCATCACAGAGTCTGCCCAAGTCGTTAACCTTCATTGTGCTTCTGTGGCTCCCAGGGCACTGCCCCGTGACAGAGCTTCCTGCACACTCATGATGCTGCATCAGCAACTCTGATGTTCTGGATTATCAGCTCTGGTTGGGATGGGTATTGAACTCAACCAATTATCCTATACTTAGGGGTTTGGGCTTTGAAGTCAGCCATCTGTATCATGTCGAAGATTGGTCTCCTAAGGTGACCACCAGGGTTCTTACTATCACATTGCAAATTCTATGGTTCTTCCACATTGTTCCTGAACTACTTCCCAGTCCCTTTCCTAGCTAAGAACAGAGACAAATTTGATTATTTTTTTGGAACCACAAGGCACATCTCTCATAGGGAAGTCATCGTACAGGATGGACAGGTATTGAAGAAACACCCATTGTGACAAACGCTGGGACTGTGTTGGACTATGTTGCTTTGGAAAACTGCAAGGAAACCAAGATGAGGGAGAGCTTGGACTTAGTTCTGTGTTCCTTCTGAGACATTATGAGAAACACAAGCTGTGAAAGTGTACATCAATACAGAGTTTTAGGGAAGAACTGATTTTAGCAACTCCTAGTCACTTCCCTTTCTGGTAACAAAGACCAGCATGCCCAGGGTGACCATCTCAGTGGTTCAGTTTAAATCTAGACGTAAGGAAGGAGGATAAGGCTGGCCTACTACTTCACAGTGAGAACGGAAGTGGAAGGTTGTCTGCTTGATGGAGACAACTGATTGCCACAACCCGCTGGGAAAGTGTATCTGGGTAGAAGGCTAAAGAAAGGCAAGATGATGAAGGTTTGGAGCAGCTCTTAAGGGGAACCCAATGCTTTAGAGTTTGAACTTCAGTCTTAATGAAGCTTGTCTGGTAACTTTTGATGGTCATAGAGAGGCAAGCTCAGAGAAAAGGGGTAGCACTCTTTTTCTTTACCTCATCATTCAGAGGAGAGACATCTGCAAGGGCCTGGAGGAGTACTCCACTCCTGCCCTGGGTATTTAAGGAGACAAAGTTGTCATGATGCAATTGCTGCAATTTAGGCCAAGCTTCCTGCCACTGGAAACTTGTTAAGAATGTTAACAAGCATGTTAAGGAAACAGGTTGCAAGTGTGTATGTGCATCTCTTGGGAGCTGTAACAAATGGAGGTGGGTGAGTGAAAATGAGGACATGACTGCTCCAAAGAATGGATAAGGAGAAGGATTTTATTGTAGACACAATGGAGATAACAACCAGAGGCATCTGGAAGGGTCCAGACTGACCATCTGGACCATCAGAGGAAAGGGATGGGGGAGGGGAGAAAATGAGAAAGAAAAGGGGTGTCAAGGGGACAGAGAGGCCAAGAATGAACCAAAAGAGAAGCCACCTGGCCAAAATGCTTATATAGGAATGAGAAGGTGGGGGTTGGGAAGTGAAGGCCCCTGGATGCAGGGCTGTAGAGTAATGGGAGGGTGAGATGTGCGGGGTGGTACTGAGGGAGCCTGCAGGTCGATTAGCTTTAGTATACTAATAACACCACAGTTAGCCATTTGTCCTAGGTGTCTTTGGGACCTGCCAGTGGGGTGCTCAGTTTTGATATAAAGTATTCTTGTCTACCAGTGCCGTTCTTTCTAGAAGTCTTCTTAGCCAGGGTTGCAGTCTGGGATGCTCAGGCCAAGAGGCTTTTTTTTTTTTTCTATCTCAGCCTTTTCGAGGACTGCCAAATACTCAGTGAATGATCCACGAAACATTCTGGGTTTGCCTATGTTCAGGGCCTCGTATTCTGAGGGTCTGGAGCAGCAAGGGACATTTTTATACTCTGAGTGGTTCTGGGCTTGTGCTTTCAATAGCGGGGTGCTCTCTAGAGAAGAGGGAAAGCTCAGAGTCACAAAGGTGTTAGTAATACATAGAGAAGCGGCTTCATGTTATAACCAATGCTGAGGAAAAGGGCAAAGGATTCCTATAGGAAGATAACCTATGAGTTATTCTTTCTATAAGGAAGGCTGTGGCTGCCTGCTTCAAGGACCTTACACTGTTACAATCATCCTGCAAGTCAAGAATTGCCCAATATAAAGATAAGGAAACAGAAGTTACCAGCAGTGGAAAAATGTGCCCAAATAATCCTTCCCTAGACATGTTCTAGCCAGCTCAGGCTGCCTGCCTTTTAAAAAATCCTGTAGCTAGGTCTACTTTTCATTTCCATAGGAAGAGATCATTACATCACAATTACTTCCCTAGTTTGAGGATGTTAACAAAGCTTGTGTAAATATCAGCAGTGTCCTAGTTGGCCCTCAGGGCCCCTGGTTTCCAATTCATATTTCTGTTCCTAAAATTCTGTCCCCTAGATAGGCACACAGCACAGTAATTCAGGGCCAGTTGACAGAGTACTGAATTCAGGGAACTCGCTTGGCCCTGGGTCCTGCCTCAGTAGCTATAAAAGTTCTCCCTTGCCTGGGAAGCCACAGGGAAAATGAGATGGCAAACTGCACAAGGTACATTCTCATGGGAAACGCTCACATCTTTTCTTTCAGACAGCCGGGATACACGCACACCCTCACTTCTTTCAACACCAGCTGCCCACACACTATTAAATCACCCTCATTTTCTTATGTAGTCAGGGACATCATTCGAGGAAACTGAGGGAAAAGTTAAAGGAATGAACAACTTAAAAACTTCTCCATGAGAAAAAAAATTTAAATAGATTTGGAATCAATTTACTGAAGTTCAAAGGTCCTTGGAGACCAAATGGAAGAAATGTTTCCTATCCCATTGCTCTCTCCAAGGCTTTGTGCTTAATTCCCTTCCTTTGTTTATACTATGTGAACTGTTTGGGGGCCAGAGAGGGATATGACTGAGTTACAGTTGCCTTCAGTTTATTTAGCTGAATTCTTGGACCGGTTCTTTATAATAGGGTTTTCCTGGTTGTTACTTTCCAGAATTCAACAGACCTCAATGAGATAAAGCTCAGGTCCTCAGATTGCCCAGCTTGTCACTCTGGATTCCAACTGTCCACTGCTTCCTTCCAACTAGAGTCATTCATCGTCTACATTCATGACTCCTCTTCTGCCTCAAATTCCTCCAGCTACTTGGTTCCTCCCGGATTCACACGGTTCTGAGCCAATCTGGTCACCGCCACCTGTGTTCGACACTTAAGGTCCCACACAGACAGGCTCTGTTTTCTAAGTCCGCCCCTATGGGACCTGCCCTTTGGTCTTGGTTGCTTGTGCATAATGGACCCTTCCCCCATGCACCCGACAATCACGGATCATGTGGAACCCTTTCTTTTCCTCACAGTGCTGTGTCAGTCCTCTCTCTGCCACCTCAGCTCATGGCCTCCTACCTGTGCCCTTTTTAAATGGAAGATTCTCCACTGCACGAACAAGAGGTCCCCCTGCAACTGGGTTTCCCATAGAAACCCAGTTCTCCCCATCTTCTCTTTTGCCTGTTGCCACCCTTCATTCTGCTCCATACCACGCCCACTCTTTGCCAGTTTTCGCCATTCTGTCCCCTATTCTCCCATTCTGTCCATCCTTCTGTGTCCTTCATGTTGATGCTTAAGCCCATATGTATTTCCCCACCCTTAAGTTCCCTCCCATTCTGCATTTTCTTTTCAGAGTGTATTATTTGGGCTAGCACATTCCTTTTCAATCCTGAATTCATCTGTTCTGATCTACTCTTTAGTGTATACCATTGGTAATCAGTCTGCCTCACACACTTCTGAAAGGAGGCAAAGCGTTAGGAAAAATGCTGTTCCCGTTGTCACAGTTTAATGAAACCGTTTTGTTTTTTTTTTAGGTCACTGACTATGCAAAACAACAGTATCTCAATCCTATGGCCCTGACCTTAGAAAGCCTGTTGAGGCTTGAGAGGCTCAGTGATTCACCTTGTGGTCTGATCCCTGATGAATCAGCAGCCTTGGGACATTATCCAGGAACTTTTCTCAGAGCCAGCACCATTACCAGTAATTATGGCCACTACAGCTGCCAACTGGTCCTGAAGTGGTATATTACAATATGCATAACAAGGAAGCAGAAAACTTGGTCACGTATTGGGTCCTGGGAAAAGCTAACCTTTTAAGAGGAAGTAGATCTGGAACTGAATGAGGTCAAAAAGAAAGGAAGGGTAGAGGCTGGCTGTATAAAATGCAAAGCCAACCACTTCACCTGGCTCCATAAAACTCTTCTAGCATCTTCTAGGAGGTTATAGAATTAATTCAAGCTCCAGGTAGCTGTTTAAGGTCCTTGCTTGGTGCCACACTCTTAAATATCCTACTGGTTCAGACACAAGGCCCATGTTCATTTCTAATATAGGCTGATTTTTATCATTGTTCTATCTAGCTATCTGTCTGTCTTTATCTATCTATCTTTTATCTATCTAGTCATCATCTATTATCTATCATCCACCTATTTATCATCTATCCGTTAACTATCATCTACCTACCTACTTACCTACCTACTTATTTATCTATCGTCTATCTATTTATCTCTCATCTGTCTACCCACGCATCTTTAGAAAAAGTGTTAAGAGAGGTAAGCATGATAGAGCAACACCTACGACTGCGGTCTGCAAAGCCTTCCCAGGTGCCACAGCTGAGCTGGGTATTGAGGGACGCAGAAGAGTTTACTACTGGAGGAAATTGAAAAGGTTTTTTATTGCCCGGAACATGTGCAGAGACATGGCATTGAAATAGGATATTGCTGCTCTAACAAGAACAAACTGGATATAGCAGAAAGGAAGAGGGGCACTGTGGTCAGGCCTCGGATGACTTTGAACAGAGGCCTCTCTAATGGGGATAGGACTGTGACAACATAGGAGGCTCAGATGGTGGGTCACCAAAAAGAAAGAAAGAAAAGAGAAAAGAAAAAAGAAAAGTAAAAGTGGGACAGAGAATATAAATTGTCCATTGACTATGAAAGATGCTATAGGGTTTCCTATACAAACAACAGCAAAAAACAACTACCAATAGGTCTTTCACATGACCCAGGTATCCTACTGCTGGCACGTACCTTCGACCACAAATCAACAGATAACAGAATTACATGCACATCAATGTTAACTGTGGCACCATTTAGAATAGCTACATTATGGAGTCAACCTAGCATCCAACAGGGAAGAAATGGGTAAGGAAAAGGTGGTAAAGATGCACAATAGTAATCTTTCTGGCCATAAAGAAGGTCAAAGTTATGTCGTTTGCAGAAAAATAGATGCAACTGGAGACTATAATATTAACTCAACAAGGCCAATCACAGAAAGACAAATATCTTATATTTATCTTATTTGTGAGACTTATTTATATAGATAAAATCTATATGTGTATGTATGTGAATGTATGACATGGATAGAAGCAAAACTGTCTGGTGTGGGGAGGGGGAAGATGGGATCAAGAGGATTTGGTGGGACAAGAACAGGATGGGGATGAGGGTGCCGTACTCAACAAAAAACATATATGCAAAATCTTGGAAAACATGCCTACAACATCTTCATCACCAATCAAGATAGAGTAGGGATCAGGGGGAGGCAAGGATCTCCCTAGGAAGTGGAAATATAATGGATAGTTATGGATGAATTGGGAGTACTCAAACAGGAGGATTAAACAGGGATAAGGAAGGAAGAGGAATAACGGATGGAATTCAGGGAAGGGCAGCTAAAACTAAAAGCCATTTGAGGAAAAATATGGAAACCTAATACAGTAGAAGCATCTTAATTTACATACATATATGAATAAATCTAATCTGGAGTTACCAAATAGTGGGAGCAAAGACCCAAATGGACATTTCTCGCCACCAGATGCAACTTCTAGTCCTGGGAATGGGTCACATTTAATTGAGTTCTTAGCCAAAGAGGTCTCATGGATACCCCCAAAGCACCCAGGCTTTCCAAAGGTCTTGGTTGCTCTCCACAAGGCCCTTTCACTGAAGAAAGCACTGAACATGCAGAAGTCAAGCTGGTGCCTACCTGGAGCCTTCACCTCTCCTGACTAATGTTCATGATACTAGAAGGTACCCTGCACACTACCAGAGGAGAAAGGTAAACACCAACCCATTTAGAAACCCTATGATCTACAATGGTGGTCTGTCTGCAAGATACGCTGGTGCAATAATGGTACAGAATTTGCAA
Organism: Pachyuromys duprasi; assembly: GCA_028658305.1. Taxonomy (NCBI): domain Eukaryota; kingdom Metazoa; phylum Chordata; class Mammalia; order Rodentia; family Muridae; genus Pachyuromys; species Pachyuromys duprasi. The sequence goes on from CM053767.1 coordinate 15,159,735, forward strand.
GCAACCAACCAATATCTGATTGGTTGATATGAGATGACATGAATGGAAACCACGTCTGACATTGCCTAGCTGGCCAAGAGTCTGAGACTGGGTAAACCAGGAGCCTAGGGAAAAACCAAACTACTGCTATGCTAAAGAAATGTAGCAACAAAATGACTCCTGGTGGCATTCTGCTATACCCATAGATCAGTGTCTTGCTTGGCCATCATCAGAGAAGCTTCTTTCTCCAGTAGAGACCAAAAGCTGGACAATGTACTAAGATTGAGAAACCTTGGGACACTCAGTCCTAAATGGGATGTCTCCACCAAATGCATCCCCTCAGGCCTTGGGGAACTATGTAAACTAGGAGGAAGAAAGATTGTTAAGAGCCAGTAAAAGGGGTGGGGTTGGGGATTTAGCTCAGTGGTAGAGTACTTGCTTAGCAAGCACAAGGCCCTGGGTTCGGTCCTCAGCTCTGGAAAAAAAAAAAAAAAAAAAAGAACCAGTAGGGACAGAAAACACCAAAGAAACAAGCTCTTATAAACAGAGCAGGACTGATGAACATATAAACTCAGAGACTATAGCAGCACACACAGGTCTAAACCAGATGGTTCCCAGTACTGAGAAGGTGAGTGTTCACAGTCCCCATTCCTAACTCACACTTCAAGGTAGGCCCCATACCCAGCCGTAGATGGCCAACACAAAATGAACTCATTTATATTATCGGAGCTTTTTTTAAAATTTTGTTTTTGAGTTAATTAATTGACTTACAATGCTTTGTCTGGGCAGTTTTTATTTTTACCTTATAGATCTTTTGCTTACATATTATGGTTTCTGATTCTGCTTTTATGTGTTTCTTGTGCTTTTTCTTTCACTCTTCTTTTTTTCTGTTTGTTTTTTGTTTATCCTATTCTGATTTGTTTTTATCATTTTATATTTATTATTATTATTACTTTAGATGTTTGTATTCTAATGAGAGAAAAAGAAAGTATGTGGATTTGGGTACATGGGGAAGTGGGAAGGGGAAACTGTAATAAGTAGTGAGAATTTTATAATTTTGGTTTCTTTAAGAAAGCACAGATATCTCATGGGAATGTTTTTGTTTTAATCCCAGGTGTGGCAATATACATTGCTTCACAGCAGGTGACTATGATTTACCTCGTATTCTAGCAGAGGTACAATTTTGTCAGCAGCAGATAGGGTCTGCAACTGGGTGACATTTGGAATTCTGGGGACCTTTCAGAAGGTATATAAATTGTAGGGCCCTGAACGGTGCAGTGGGTTGTTGGTTACTCTTTGGTTGCTGTTATTTGAGGTTTGTTAAGTAGTTGTACATAAAGAAGAAAAAACAACAGGAAGAAATCAGATATCCTGATGGCTAAAATCAAACTTGCCCCAAGAAGCTAGATGTCCCTAATGAGAAGGAAGTAGTCTAACATTGCCCTCTTTCCTGTCTATCCTTTTTCCTCTCATATCTAGTGTTGAAAGGATGGGAAAGGGTGGAGAAGGATGGAAGAAAGAGGAACCCACAAAGTAGCAAAACCTGGGCTATAGTATTCAGAATATAATGTATGGGGGAAAACTCATATTTAATTTTTAAAAAATCTATCTTCCTCTGTGAAAAACAAATTTGTTCAACTTTTACCTGAGTGCCACATGACTGGATATCATCCATTAAGATACGTATCACACCTTTGGAAGAAAATTCCTCCTAACACAGCACCAAGACACACCTAAGCTACAGGCTTGAGATGGCACATTTGGGTTGAACAGGAACTCAACTGACAAGGGAGAAATCTTTACAGGAGCAGTTCCTGGCAGGGCAGGCAGGGCCGGCCCTCTGCTTACTGAATGGGTGAGTGACTGAGTCAGAGTCCTGGGTGTAGGCTTACAAGGATTACATCTTACCCTAAGGCTACTATTTTCTACAGTGTGCCAGGGTGTCAAACATTAGATTTCCATTTAATATTTCAGGACTAGTTGATTGTAGGTAAGAAAATTAGAAAACGAGACCACAGACAAAGCAAATGACTGCACTTGAAATCTGCTAATAAGTGGTTTTTTGTCATATACAAAATGAAGAGATAGGGGGACCAAAGGAGAGAGGAAGGGAGGGAGGAAATGAAGATGCTCATTGTCTTGGCTGTGGTGCATATTTCACAATGCAAACAAACATGATATAATTCATACCCTGACAATATAAAAATTTTAACTGTTAACCTTGCTTAAATGTAGTTGAAAAATGTATGTTACTGTTGTGGCTCACCAATAATATTAAGAAAGCTCCTTTGAGAATCACTATGCAAAACAACAGTTGTGGTTATCAAATGGATAACTGAAATGTAAATAAAACCCAGAGTTTATATCAACATCATTCTTGGAGGCCCTGGGCTGACATCCCATAGACTGGCTTCAGTACCTGAGGTCTGTTTGGGGGTCTGCTGGCTCTTTACATTAAACAGTAGTTAATATTTAAAAATGGGAAGATCTAGCACAAATAATCCATACTTCAGTTTGTTTTGACAAAAAGGAAAAGATGCAGAAACAGTAGGTCTACACACCCACACAGCTAAAGGCTATATCAGTTGCCTTTATAGAAGGCAATATACAGCAAGCCTATAGCTCACATCAAACTAATCGGAGAGAAACTTAAACCAATCCCACTGAAATCAGGGACAAGGCAAGGCTGCCAAGCTCTCTCCATATCTTCAACATAGTTCTTGAAGTCCTTGCTAGAGCAATAAGACAAATAAAGGAGATCAAGGGGATTCAGTTTAGAAAGGAAGAAGTCAAAGTATCATTATTTTCAGATGGTATGATAGTATACATGAGGGACTCCAAATATTCTACCAGGGAACTCCTACGGCTGATAAAAACACCTTCAGTAAAGTGGCTGGATACAAAATTAACTCAAAAAAATCAGTAGCCCTCCTGAATACAGAAGACAAATGGGCTGAGAAAGAAATTAGGGAAACAACACCCTTCACAATAGCCACAAAGAACATAAGTACCTTGGTGTAACTCTAACCAAGCAAGTTAAAGACTTGTATGAAAAAAAAAAAAAAACTTCCAGTCTCTGGAAAAAGAAATAGAAGAAGATGGAAAGATCTCCCATGCTCATTAACATACTAAAAATAGCCATCTTACCAAAAGCAATGTACAGATTTAATGCAATTCCCATCAAATTACCAACACAATTCTTCACAGAGCTTGAAAGAAAAATTCTCAACTTCATATGGAAGAACAAGAAACCCAGGATCACTAAAATAATCCTCTACAATAAAATATTTTTTGGAGGTATCTCCATCCCTGATCTCAAGCTGTACTATAGAGCAACAGTAATAAAAACTGCATGGTACTAGCATAGAAAAAGAATGGTAGATCAATGGAACCGAATAGAAGACCCAGAAATAAACCCACACACTTATGAACACCTGATTTTTGACAAAGATGCCAAAACAATACAATGGAAAAAGAGATAACATCTTCAACAAATGGTGCTGGTCTGACTGGACATATACATGTAGAAAATGCAAATTGATCCATATTTATCACCTAGCACAAAGCTAAATTCTAAGACCTCAACATAAATCCAGAGACATTAAACCTGTTAGAATAAAAAGTGGGGAAAAGCCTTGAGTTCATTGGCACAGGAGACAACTTCCTGAACAGAATACCAACAGCACAGGCTCTAAGATCAACAATCAATAAATGGGACCTCATGAAACTGAAAAATTTCTGTAAAGCAAAGGACACTATCATCAGAACAAAACAGCCTATGGATTGGGAAAGGATTTTCATAAACCCTATATCTGACAGAGGGCTAATATCTAGAATATATAAAGAACTCAAGAAGTTAAACAGCAAGAAATCAAGTAATCCAGTTAAAAAACGGGGAACAGAGCTAAACAGAGAATTCTCTATAGAGGAATATTGAATGGCAGAGAAGCACTTAAAGAAATGTTCAACATCCTTACTCATCAGGGAAATGCAAATCAAAACGACCCTAAGATTTCACCTTACACCCATAAGAATGGCTATGATCAAGAACTCAAGTGACAATACATACTGGAGAGGATGTGGAGAAAGGGGAACCCTCTTTCATTGCTGGTGGCAATATAAACTGGTACAACCACTTTGGAAATCAATTTGGTGCTTTCTCAGACAACTAGGAATAGTGCTACCTCAAGATCCAGCTATACCACTCCTAGGCATATGTCCAAAAGATGCTTTAGTATACAACAAGGACATTTGCTCAATCATGTTTGTAGTAGCTTTATTTATAACAGCCAGAAGCTGGAAACAACCCAGATGTACCTCAGTTGAGGAATGGATGCAGAAATTGTGGTACCTTTACATAATGGAATACTACTCAGCTATTAAAAAAAAGGAAATCATGACATTTGCAGGCTAGAAAAGATCATCCTGGGTGAGGTATCCCGAAGCAGAAAGACACACATGGTATATACTCACTTAAAGTGGATATTAGACATATAATATAGGATAATCATACTAAAATCTGTATACCTAAAGAAGCTAAGCAAGAAGGAGGACCCTGGGTAAGATGCTCAATCTTCATTCAGAAAGGCAAATGGGATAGATATAGGAAGAAGGTGAAAATCAGGAACAAGACAGGAGCCTATCACAGAGGGCCTCTGAAAGACCCTACCCAGCAGGGTATCGAAATGGATGCTGAGACTCATAGCCAAACTTTGGGCAGAGTGCAGGGACTCTTATGAAAGAAGGCGGAGACAGAAAGACCTGGAAGGGTCTGGAGCTCCACAAGCAGAACAGAACAAGAAAATCTGGGCACAGGGATCTTTTCTGAGACTGATACTCCAACCAAGGACCATTCATGGAGATAACTTAAAACCCCTACTCAGATGTAGCCCATGGCAGCTCAGTCTCCAAATGGGCTCTCCAGTAAAGGGAACAGGGATTCTCTCTGACATGAACTCAGTGGCTGGCTCTTTGATCACCTCCCCCTGATGGAGGAGCAGCCTTCCCAGGCTACAGAGGAAGACTATGAAAGTCAGTCCTGATGAGACTTGATAGGCTAGGGTCAGAGGGAATGGGAGGGGGACCTCCCCTATCAGTGCACTGGGGAAGGGGCATGGGAGAAGATGAGGGAGAGAGAGGGTGGGATTGGGAGGGGATGAGGGAGGGGCTACAGCTGGGATACAAAGTGAATAAATTGTAATGAATAAAAAGTATATATAAAAATATAAAAAATAAATATTATATTTAAAAATTAAATAGGTTTAAAAATATTTTTAAATGCACAACACACAAAAAGAATAGTGAAAATATTTATACAAATGACTAATCACCATGTGTTTATCCAGCACATTTCCTTGCTGGGCTTAGCTTAGAAATCTTTTTATTTCTTTTTCTTTTTTTTCCCCTTTCCTTTCTTTCCTAACAACATTCTCACCTTAAAACATCACAATAAGATCCCAGTACAGCACAGGCTTGGGGTGCATTAGTGTTAGAGGGCAGGGGACCTGGTTCAATCCCCAGCACTGAAATAAATAAATAATAAAATAAAGAAAAAGAATGAAGGGAAAAGAAAAGAGTAACAATGATAAATCAGAGGATCTTTATTTGAAAACACACCTGGTTAGACTGAGCAGAAGCCACGTTGTTCCAAAAACTATTCTTTAGTGAATGTCCAACATGCATGAAATGGCACCAAAAGTCATTAGTGAATCCAGTTTAGCCCTGATCCCATTGTAAGCAAAGTGGCCTCTGAGCAGGATATTTTGTATTAATTGTGGTTAAAGGGTGCACGATAGAAAAGGAGATTGGCTTGCAACTGCTTTACTTCATTCTTTGCTCTCCTAAGAAATGTGCTCCTGGGTACATTTTGCTTTGTCTTCATAAGGCTCTTTAGAACTTGAGCATCTTCCTATTGTAAAAGGAGTTGAATAGGAGAATTGGTTTCCTGTACAATTCTGTTTCTTATTACAAAACCAAGGCAAAGCTCATTAAATTCATGCAGAAAGCATTTTAGTGGAAGAGAGAGAGACAGTCTAGCAAGTAAAGGTGGTTTATATGTAATATGTATGTGTGGTCTATATGTGCTAAGGCAGTATGTTGAGGAAAGACACATGGTTAAGTATACATTTGAGTTAGATCTGTGAAATCACTATAAAAAACAACTTTCTTTCTGTTTTTGCAAGTTTATAAATATCATCGGTCCAAGTATTTCAGTTACAAGGACAACTCAATATGACCAAGGATCACCTATCAGATCATAGACTCAGCTATTCATGAGTAGATGTAACTAATGCTGTGGAACAAGGACCACACAATAGGAACTGTGCTGTTTGTTGGATGCAAAGTCTTAAGAAAGGGAAAGAATCAAAGAAAATGAGGGCGGCAGGTGGTGGTGTTCAATGTTATGGGTGCCATGGTGGTTAGAACGAGAATGGCCACCAAACGCTCATACATTTGAACATTTATTTCCCAGTTGGTGGACTGTTTAGGAAAAACTAGCAGCTGAGGCCTTGTTGGAGGTGTGACACTTGGGTGGAGGCTCTGACGTGTCAAAAGCCCAAAACATTTCCAGTCAGTGCTCTCTTTTTTTGCCTGGTATCTATAGATCAGATGTAAGCTCTCAGCTACTGCTCCTAGGTCACACCTGCTGGCACACTGCCTGTCATGATGAGTCACAGACTCAACCTCTAAAACTATAAGCAAGCCCCCAACTAAACACTTTCTTTTATAAGTTGCCTTCATTAAGGTGCCTCTTTATAGCGATAGAACAGTAACTAAGACAATGCCCAGAGCATTCAAGGATCAAGTCAAAAGCCAGATCCACAGAAGAAGACTATCCCCAGAACTCAGTGACATCTCCAAACTGCCTGTTAGTCCAGTTACAGGAGATGCAAGGCCTTCTTCTGTGGGAACCTGTACACATGTGGTGTGCCTACATATACCCAGGCTCACAGGCATAAAATAAAATAATACAAAACAGTGTTTACAGATGGTTCCAGGCTATGGGGGTGGGGAGTAGTGGTGCGTTTTTTGTGATTCTCGAATTCAGGAGGTGGAGGCAGGGGGATCAGAAGTTCAAAGCCAATCATCAGAATACAAATGGCAACAAATGCTGGTGTGCATGTGAGAAAAGGGAGGTATCATACTATGTTGGTGGTAATATAAACTAGTGCAGTCAGGAGGGTTCTCAAAATCCTGGAAATAGAGCTACCCAATTACACTATGTATGTGCATAAACCCTCCTCCCCCAAAGCATTATTACATTGGTACTGACACATCAATGTTCACGGCTGCACTATTCACGTTGGCAAGGAAATAGAAATCAACCCAGAAGTCCACCAACAGATGAATAAATTAAAAAACAACAATAACGGTGTGTATTCACAATGGAATATTACCTAATTGTGAGTAGAAGTTAATTTTCAGGTAAATGGATGAAACTGCAAACAATTGTATTGAGTGACGTCACCCAGCCCCCGCAATACAAACGCCACATTCTTTCTCATTTGTGTCTGCTGGCATACTAGCTTCAAGTAATTTTTTTTTTTTTGCATATGTTTAACTTGGGAGTGTATGAGGAAAGTGGAAGCAGGCCCCTGATGGTGGGTGGATACATTTAGGGAGGAGGGAAAGCAGAATTCAAGTTAAGTTAAAGTAGAGAAAAGAAGTACTGGGAGCAAAAGAATTTCTGCAGATAGCGCAAACCATGTGGACGGGAAAGAAGGAGCCAGGGGGAGGCGTAAGCAACATGAAGAGTGCATGAAGAATCTGCCTGGGAACCTATGGGCTCACGAGCCAACTAAATAATGTCAGAGGGGATAGTAAAACACATGAGATATGGAAGACATTGGAAGAGGTAGACATGGGGAGCTAAAGATTTAAGGACAGGGGTAGTAGAAGGAGGACAAGGCAGGTATTAACCAAAACTTTATGGCTTTATGAAGCCCTATTGGTTTGTTGGAGATCTCTCTGTGTCTCCTCTCTCTCTCTCCATATAGTTTGTTTCATATATATATGTGTGTGTGTGTGTAACATGTATATATGTGTAACATATATACACACACACATAAAAGAGTATGAACAGAGGTTTGAACTTACACACACACACACACGAGTTTGAATAGAGGTAAACCATATTAGCAACCCACAAAGCCATTCCCAAAAGACATGGATTTTTAAAAAATAATTTATTTCTTTTTATTTTTACGTGCATTGGTGTTTAGCCAGCATGTACGTCTGTGTGAGGATGTCAGCTCTTGGAATTACACACAGTTGTAAGCTGCCATGTGGGTGCTGGGAGTTGAACCCTGGTCCTCTGGAAGATCAGTCAGTGCTCTTAACCACTGAGTCTCCAGCCCCCAAGACATGGATTTTTAAATGAAAATCCCAGTGCCAGGTACTCTCTGAGTTATTGGTCAGTAAGAACCCTCGTATGCCCAAACTAATACAAGCTCCTGCCATTGCTCTTGACTGCCTATCACAATTAGATGGTGAATTAGTTACTGCGATAAAACACTGACCAAAACCAATGTGGGGAAGAGTTTGTTTTAGGTTACAAATCATAGTCCAACACTGAGGGAAGCCAGGCTAGGAGCTCAGTGCGAGAACTGAAGCAGAGACAATGGAACTCTATTTGCTGGCTTGATCCTCCTGGCTTATACAGTCCAGGACCACCTGCCGAGACCTGGCCCTGGCCACAGCAGGCTGCGTCCTCTACATCAATTAGAAATCAAGAAAATGTGATGGCTGACTCTTTGACCCTCCCCCATATAAGCCGGGGAGTGACAGACTGGCTAGATCCCAGGGGAGGACTTTGCAGCCAGCC
>CM053767.1:15177189-15193422 GCA_028658305.1 Pachyuromys duprasi
TTTGCTGTAATCAAAACATCAAATAACTGGCATTGGTCAGATGGAAATGTTTCCGTATGAAGGTGAAGTGTAACCCCTCGAAACTGTACATGTTAAACTTTCCTCCCAGTACCCCCACTTCCAAACGGCAGGTGTAGAGGTACTGCAAACAGAAGCTCAGAGTTGCGGCATTCTTGCCGAAGCCTTGGGATGTCAGAGCAGTCACGTTCACACACCTTGAGCTTCTTCTGGTGAAATTTGCTCTTGGCTAGTCGTTGCCACCGTGGACTTTTTCTTGTGGCCTCGGACAGTGCGTTCCATACACGTAGTCATGACAGAAGCATGGAAGCTAAAGCAGTGATGGGATCCTCCTTACCATTAGGAATGAAGCAGTGCTAGGGCTGGAGATGGAACCTGTTTGTGACACATTTTCCTAGTCTGCAGGAGGTCCCGGTTCCTAATGTCACCTCTGAGAAGACAACCTAACACAAAAAAACCACACCAGGCTGTCCTAAGAATGTCAGGAGCAGTGGTTTATACCTGTAATTCCCACTCCTGAGAGGCTGGAGGCAAGAATTTAACCTTGAGTTCAAAGCCAGCCTGAGCCATAGAGTGATTCCAAACTGCAGACCCAAAACAAATCTAATGAGTATTGCAGCCTTCGTATGACCCTCAAAAATATTCAGATCCTTATCTCCCAGAACAGGAATGTCCCCTTTCATGGCAAAGGAGACCCTGTAGACAGGACTAAATAGAGAATCTAGAGACAGGGAGGCTCTGTGGGTGGGTCCTGTACATAGTCACAAGTGTGCAAATAAAGGAGACAGTGGGAAAGTGGACTGCACAAGGAAGGAAATCTGACACAAAAGTGAGAGTCTTAGGCTTCTGTCTCTGAAGGTGAAGGACGAGGTTGTAAGAAATGCCAGCTGAAACAGGCGAGCACAGAGATTGGAGGTGGGGAGGGTGTGATCCTGCCTATTTCTTGATTTCAATATGGTGCCACTGATTTCCGACGTGTGATTTCCAGAACTGTCAGAGAAGATGTGTCTCTCCTTTTGGTTTTGCTTTGTTTTGTTATTACATTAATTTGGTGTGTATGTGTGTGCGGGCCTCTGTGCATGTGTGTATTTGTGTGTGTGTATGTGTGGAGGTCAGAGGACAACTTGCAGGAGTCGGTTCTCTCTCTGTGTCCCAGGGATTGAATTCTGGCCATCGGTTTGGTGGCAAACATCGTTACCTGATGAGCCATCTTGCCAGCTCCACTCTGTTGTTTTAAATCACAGGTTTGTCATAGTGGCCATAGGGAATTAATACTGCTGACCAGTGAATCACACTAAAATAAGTAAGACCGATGGGTAATAGCACTGTAAAGCAAAGGTGAGTAATCAACTTGTAATTCTTAACATTGCTCTTTTGGACTGTGATTACATTACTTTGCTATGTTTGTCAGCTTATTCTTGGTTCTCAAGCAATAAGATCAGTATGTAACTATTTTTATACATTGAATGATTATACTTAATCCAAGGACTCGATTGATAATCATTCCCTCTACCTTTCCAGCTCCCTCTCTCCCAGATCAAGCTCCCCTGGATGGTTCCTAACTTCGGTTTGTAGCTGACAGATGCGTATATCAAAATGACGGAACTTAATTATTTTTTTTTCAGTTTTTGCAATGAGTCTGTTGGCATTAAGTGTATTTTTAACATACAGAGGATTTATCTAAGTCTACCCCCGCTCTGTACTGAGAAACACCTGTATCACTGCTCTCCTAACTGTAGGTTTCCCTAGAACTCTTCCAGTCTGTGATCTAGCACCTCGACTCTCAGAAAATGGAGCCCTATCACTCAGATGGTCATACAATACACAGAGCAAAAGCCTGTCTTGTTTTTTTTTTTCTCTCTTTGTTTTGTTTTTTGTTTTTTAACAGGAGGCAAACTTTTCACCCTATATGCATCCACTTTGCAGCCTTTTCAATGGAATCACGGTACTGAGGGTAGCTGAAGGGAGTCTCAGGAATGTCCCATAAGAACCCACTCCAAGACCACTATGAGAAGTTTGGAGCCAAAATATAAAGCCAAACTGTGCTAATTATCAGAGGCCCACCACGGTCTTTGTACCAGAAGAAACTACTAGAGAACAGACATTGTGTTCTTGTGGCTTGCCTTAGCATCAAATTTATTGGTCTTTATTAAAATGCAGTTGTTCATTGAGACCAACGGAAGTTTTTGTGTATGTGTACCTATATGCAGAGATATCGTAATTAAGGATCGCTTTCTAGCTCTCATGGTCTTTTGAATCCAGACTATTTTAATTTGTACTGGTGGATTTTTCTTCTTTGTTTGTGTGGGGGTGGGGGGCAGGAGGGAAGAATCTCATTTTTATGATTTGACATAGTGAAAAGCAATGCATATCTAAAATTTGTAATACTAAAGTTTTATATGTCTACACATTCTTTCAGTAATTATTCATAATATTTGTTTCAATTGGCCGTAACTCCAAGACAGAATTTTCATAAATCATTTTTAAAGTTTTATTTTATTGTTAAGTGTCTGTCTGTGTGTTTGTGTGTGTGTGTGTGTGTGTGTGTGTGTATACATATCTGCATATAGTATCCTCAGAGGCTAGAAGGCATAGGATTCCCTATGAGTTGGAGCTACAGGTAGTCATGAGCTGTCCAACGTAGTTGTCAAACTTGGGTCTTTTGTACAAGCAGTTCATGTCATTAACTGCTGAGCTCTCTCTAGCCACACAGATGATTTTTTTTTAACTACCTCCCTTAAATTTGATTTTAGTTGGCAGATACCACAATTGTGGATTTGCAGGAAAGCTGAACCTCTATTTATGAAACCATAAAATGAACTAGAATGTAAAAAATGGTGTTCTTTTAGAAATAACAAGTAGTCTGTGTTAGTAATTGTTTTCTCAACAAAGTTAAGAACATACATAAGGAAAAGAACATGAGCATGTATTAATGCCTGTGATATGCTGAATGCCTTCTTTGTGTGTTTTTCATGTTCTGTCGTTAACTTGGGTACTTGGGAATATCCCAGGAAGAATAACAGCAGAAGCATAGATTTAGCTTGTTTTCTGGCTCCCGTGAACCAAGTACAGGTTGTATTCAATAACAAGCCTTTCCTCCACCATTGAACCATCACAAAAACCATCCAAAGTTAATTTTTACGTCAAAGAAGATGAACCCAAGGCCAAAGATGTGCACCTGAGGAACCAAAGAATATTTGAGCACAAATGATTTTATACAATTGCTTGTTCCAGTCCGTTGCTTTCCTAAGCCTGTGTGTGGCAAGAGTCTGGCTTAGACAACCAGCTAAAACTATCTACATTCTAGGTCAGATGGTCTAGTGGCAGGGTGTAGCCCAAGAACAGATGAGACAGCCGAGCAAAGTCCCTCCAGGGAGATAGATCAGCTGCCTGTGATATGCAGAAAGGAGTTGGGCAGGGTGGGGCTGCTTGGCCATGAATTCACTGCAGTAGTTAAGTCCAGAAGAAAGAACATACCACTAAAGGAAGACTTGGCAAAAGGTTGCCAAATCTGTGATATTTATTATGTTTCTTTTGATTCTTTCTTTTCTGATTACAAAAGATAACTTGCCCCCTCCATTTTGAAAGAATTTACCATCAAATTATATTAATTCTGGAAGCTCTATTGTGCTCAGTGGCCAGCTGTGACCCTGAATCCACCAAACTTTCCCTGTGTGTGCTTACCTGTGTGTAGTTGGTCTGGGAGGATTTTGTTGTATTTTTCATTTATTTTCACAAACTGAAGTAACACTGGAATGCTATTATGTAATATCTTTCATGAACGAGTGTTATAAGTGTTAGAATTTATTTTCCTAGAAGTCAATTTCAGGGAGAAGTTTTGTAGGAAAAGGATTGACTACACAGTTCCCATGGTTGTTCAGTTTTGCATCTTACGTTTTTTTTCTTTCTAGAGCCATTAGCCTCAAATTGTAAAGCAGTGGGTGGTTTTTTGTTGCTGTTGTCTTATCTTGATAGTATTGTTTTTGTCTTTTGAGAGACTTTATAAATAGATGATACAGCATATTGGGTTCTGGACTTTCTGGGAAGTCTATAGTAGAAAGAAAATACTCCAGCTGTGAGCCAAGAGAAAAACAGGGAAGTATAAGACTTTTAAGTAGGTTTAGTGTAGAATTAAATTATTTTTTAAAATCAGAATAGCTTTAGCACATTTCCTAATTTTCTCAGCCAAGTATAACTGTTAAAATCAGGCAAGACCTTTAAAAAAAAAACAACAGTCCCTTATATGTTTACTTTACCACAATTCCAAAGGAAGCCACAGAACTGATTAATGCAAGAACCAGGGCTATAATCCAAATCTGGATTCAAATCAAATTTTGAGCAGCTCTCATCAACCTTGCCAAGCCATCCCTTCTTTAAAGAGTTCATAGAAAGACCTAGAGGGGACAAGGGCTCCAAAAGAAGACCATCAGAGCCATAAAAACTGAACCCTGGGGACTCTGAAGAGAATGATACCTCAGCCACAGACAGTGCATGGAGAAAACCTAAATCCCCAGCCCAGATGTAGCCCATAGATTCAGCCTCCAAGTCAGGTCCCTAGTAAGGGGAGCAGGGACTTTCTCTGGCATAAACTCAGTGGCAGGCTCTCTGATCACCTACCCCTTGAGGGTGCAGCCTTGTCAGGCTACAGAAGAAGACAGTGCAACCAGTCCTGATGAGACCAGATAGGCTAGGTCAGATGGAAGGGGGTAAGGACCTCCTCTATCAGTCAACTAGGGGAGGGACATAGGGAAAGAAGAGGGAGGGTGGGATTGGGAAGAGATGAGGGAGGGGGCCACAGCCAGGATACAAATTGGATAATAAATGACAATAATAAAAAAGGAAAAAAAAAAAGGGTTTCATACACCCACACCCACACCCAAAGAGTTCATAGAATTCCCCAGCCCAGACCATTGTATTGTAAAGCCAAAAGAGGCACAGTGCTGTGTAAACATCCTTAGTAGGAGCAGCCTGCCAGGTCTGTGGAAGGGGGAGGTAGCCTTGACTTGTGAACTCCTGTTGCACAGCTAAACTCTACCCTGTGACCTTGGGAAATGGCTCCAGCTTTTCTCAGCCTTTCTTATCTATGAAACAAAGATAAAATTGCCTGCCTCCTGCATTTGGAAAGTACACATAAGGAAGCCAGCTTTGCAGCTCAGCCCCTTAGCTTCTGTTAAAAGAAAGATCTTCCAAGGTTTTGTTTTGTTTTGTTTTAAGATTTATTTAGTTTTTATTTATGTGTATGAGTAGTCTACCTACATGTATGCCACTGTACCACATACATGCCAGAGAGGCAGTTGGATCCCTTGGAACTGGAGGTACAGGCTCTTGTGGGCTGCAATGTGGGTGCAGGGAATAAAACCCAGGTCTTCTGAAAGAGCAGTCAGTGCTCTTAACCACTGAGCCATCTTTCTAGCTCCCAAGGTTTTCTTTGATTTTTCTGTTTTCAGAGAAGGGGATCTCTCTCTGTGAAGCCCTGGCTGTCCTGGAACTCTCCATGTAGACTTGACTGGCCTCAAACCCACAGACATCCACCTATCTCTGCCTCGTGGGTACTAGGATCAAAGTTGTGTGCCCCTAAGTCCTGTCCAGTCCACAAGGTTTTCTTGATAATCTTTTTGAAAAAAAAACAAAACTAAAATTTTGGGTAGAATTTATATGCTAAATTCTTATAGAAGGAAAAACTCTTCAAGATTTCACTACATATTTTTGAAGTTTAGATACCTCTCATGCATGGAATAAAAATTTAAAACTAGAAAAAAGAATGCAATGAAACTTTTCTCTCTGTCCTTTGTTTTATTTTATTTTATTTTATTTTATTTTGTAAACTCACTTTACCATGAGTCTGTGTACATCTGGCCTGTAGACATACCCCAGGCACATACTCTTTATGCTTTGAATACAGTTACCATCTTCCCTTCTCCTCTAGCTTCTGCTACTAGGGCTGCAGTAGCTATGATCAGAGCTGACCTCAACGGTGGAGATGCTCTATGTGTGGTCTACTAGGGCTGCAGTAGCTATGATCAGAGCTGACCTCAACGGTGGAGATGTTCTGTGCGTGGCCTCACAGCATTGCTAGCAGATGTGCATTAAGTGCTTGAAATGTCTTAGCTTTCTGTCTATTCTTCATGAGTTTCACATCATCCACTCCCCAATCCCACTTATCCCCCCATCCTTTCAGATCTGCCCTTCACCCTTGCAACCGCCCTCACCCCAGAAATAAAAACAAAAATAATTAAAATTTTAACAATAAACAAAACAAAATCTAAAAAAAAAAAAAAAACAATTTCATTGCGGAAGCTGTCGTGTGTCACAGTGTGTCCCCCCCAGGATACCCTTCTGTCCAGACTTCTTTATTTGCAAACATTCATTGTAATGACGCATTGATCTGGAGATGCTACAGCTTTGTATCTGCAGGACCAGCCCTTTCATGCACTCCAGCAGTTTGAAGATGAGGTGCATGTTAGGGTGGACCAACCCAGAGCTCTGGATCTAGGCCTGGGTGGTAGCTGAGTTGATCAGTCCACCAGCTCTCCTGCGTTCACACCACCAGGGTGAGCTCTTCAGCACTGCCCCAGCTAGCTCACCCAATGCTTCAACTGTCAGAGGGCTGGGCCAGCACTCCCTGCTCTCACACCCTCAGGGCTAGCTCACCCACGGGTTTGTCATCCGGGCCCCCTCTCCCACCTGCTGCAGGTAGCAAGGGGAAGGGAGCACCTCACAACAGATGGGGGGCACGGCCAACTCTCCTGTGCTTACAACATCACAGCCCGCTTATCCACACTCCTGCCACCAGGACCAGCTGTACCATGCTGCCCAGACAAGGTACAGGGCCTGTTCTCCCCAGTGTTCCAGGCCGTAAGGGGCAGGGCCAGCTCCACATAGCCCTTGGATATCAGCATGGTTCCAAGAGACAGCCCAGACCAGGGACTCCACATGGTCTTTAGTGATATGAGACACAGACATCGACACAGACCCCTGCTGCTACATGGCCATGGAGCCAGACATGACCCTCAGCAGCAGCATGGGCGAGGCCAGGACTTCACCGTGGCCTCAGGTGGCACGGCAGATTACTCACAACAGGCTATTTCTCTCCGCCTCTGCGTCTCCAGTCCTCTTCATGATGCTCAGACCATTCTGCCTGTCTTTCTCTCCCATCTCTCTACTACACACTTTCAAACTGTGGTGACCCCCTCTGCCGCAGGGCCACATGCTGTCTTCCCCTGCCCAGGCCTTGTGACATGGGGGCAGGCAGGCCACGGGGTTGAAATCTTACAACTGAGCTTTAAATATTTAAGTAATTGTGAAAGATCTCAATTAAATTTAGTAACCAGGGCCAGTAAGGTAGCTTTGTTGCTAAAAGCGCTTGCTGCAAAAGCCTGAAACCTGAGCTTGGTCCCCAGAACCCATGTAAATGTGGAAGGAGATCACCTCGTCCACAGAGTTGGCACCTACATACAAGTGCCACATACATAAATATATACGGATGTTCATATGTATATGTTATATATGTTATATAATACATATAATAAGTGCATAACCCATCTACACATAGTACTAACATATACAAAGTGAATATTAATACTGTAGCTGTGGCTGGCTGGCCAGTGGCTATCTTATGGGATAACGCAGTAAGTACTACATGGTTACTTCTGTGGTTTCCAGAGACACGTGGACTTCAAATTGAAAGTCAGATGTTCATACTGATTAAAGAGGCCTATGGTTTTATTGATTATTTTTGCACCGTTGAGAACTGAATTCAAGGCTTTATGAACTCTGAAGAAGTATTTTGCCACAGAGCTGTATCCCCAACACACCTATTTAATGTATTTTGAATTATTCGTAGCACGTTTCTCTTCCAGTCAAATCTCTAATGCAAGAGACAGATGTCTGTTCTCGAAAACCCAGTGCTAATGAGGGAACAGTGTGCAGGGGCATGTCTGCGGGGGAGTGATTGAAGCCCAGTGAGGATATGATCTGCTTTGTGTGTTCACTGTTCACAGAGCCGCAGTGAAGTAGTAAGAGCGAGCCTTTGCTCAGCCCCAAGCATCCGTTAACAAAAGAAGCCCTTGCCCCCATGAAGGTCTCTCTGCACGTGCCCATGCAAGCTTTAGTTTGTGCTCTGTGTAGCTCTCTGCATGGACCCCAGGGAAGGGACTTCGGAGTCAGAGAGGAACTTTTTCAAAGCCCTGTCACCTGAATGCCAGTGTTGCAAACTTGTTCCCTATCCTTAAGGAAGCTGCTTTCATTCAGCTATGCAGATTGTTTAGTGATCCTGTGGCAAGGACAGGAATGAGGGAGAATGAGGTATGTTTGTATAGTGTGGGTTCCTTTAATGTAAAAAAAAAAAAAAAGCTACAGATCCCAAATAAGCAAGCTTTTTTGCTGGCCGCTGTGGGAGGATGGAAAGTCCAGATCACAGCCCCCTTTGCTCTTGGGGAAGGCCTATCACTGTCGTCTCCCTCTTCTTCTGGCTTTCCTCTTTGCTCCTCAGTGAGGACACTTAAGTATTGTTCTGACTTTGCTACGGTTTGAATGTTCTAGTAGAGTACAGTTCCATTTACATAATAAAGAAAGCAGTAATGGGAATGGGCAAAGTCATCCAGGCAGAGAGTCTGGCGTGCTCATTGGGAGTAGAACGAGAAGAGACTCAGGTGTGCTGGAGAGGCTGAGCAGCTGGAAGGGACAGGGAATGAGAAAAACGATTGTTCTTATACTTGAGATTAATTTCAAAGAAAGATTTGTTTTCTCCACTTATACCTACAGCAATCAAATGCTAAGTACACTTAAGTAGTTTTTAAGCTGAGCTCAAGCTCAGTGGGGAATGCCGTCTCAAAAGCTAAGGTTAACAAGGAAAATACCTCATGTCAAACTCTGGCCTTTAAACGCACGCACACATAAGTGAGCACAAATGCAAACACCCACACAGACACATACATCACACACACACATACTGTAGATGAAATAAAGGGAGTTTATTTTTCTACAGCACATTTGCTCCAGCTTATCTCTGTGCAGCTATAGCAAATCCATATCGTGAGAATAAAGCTACTGTAAGAGATGCTGACTCCCAAAAACAAAGGAGAAAACTTAAAAAGCTCCAGAAAGCAGAGCCTGAGGACTAACTCTGTCACATTCATCAGGCTGCCAGTCACACAACCTTGGAAAAGGTGGTAAGCATCTGTTTCTGTGTTTAGAAGGGCTTGGGGCTCAGGGATTGCTCTGATTTCCAGCTGCAAGACCAGAATGTTCCCATTAGTTATAAAGATAATGTACAAAAAGGAAAAATAAAAAAGATTACTCTATTCAAAACAAAAACTGATTTTAGAAATTCTAGAGCACTAACTTTCACTCCTTTTATCCTAAACTAGTTTGGTGTTGCCATTTTCTAGCATTTTTCCCCTTCAGAAGCAACAACTGTTTGGCTATACCATTGACAATAGTATTCTGTAAAGAAAGAGAAAATGAGTAAAAACAATGTATCCATTTTGTAATTCCATGAGTGAAAATTAGTGTCTAATGAGATGTCCCCAAACACTGCTGCTGCTTATCAAAACGCATGCCCCAGATCAGAGTGGATTTAATTATCACCAGGAGAGGGTGAAATGGGGACATCAAGTGGAAAAATCCAGAACATGAAAAAAAAAACAAAACAGTGTATCTCAGGAGATAGATACCAAGCTAATTTTATGCACCTGCTATCTTCTAGAAAAACAAATTATTTTTGAATAATGTGAGAGGTTCATTTCAAGCAAGTTTTGATGAGCCAATACATAGAGCAGAACCAGCCAGCGCACCGATAGCATTTTTGAGGAGTACAGGTCTCTACAGAGACCACTCCCTATAAAGAGATGCTTTATCTCTCTATAGAGCCAGGTCATACACATTAATCTTCATACAGTAATTTGATCAGAACAGTTTTATTTCCTTAGGGACATTTATCAGACCTAGCTTCACAAAGAACCACCTATTCTCTTACCAGTAAAATGGCTTAAGACCCGATAGAAATAATAATGTACTCATTGAAAATATTCCCTTTTTGTAGTTCTCTAACTTTGATTTGTAAGTGTGCACTGTTTGTGGTGTGTGTGTGTGTGTGTGTGTGTGTGTGTGTGTGTGTTTAGCCAAACATACAAGCAGATGAGATGTCTCCTCCCTTGCAACTTTTCCCAGCTGTCTTTCTTGTCTTTTAGACAGTGTACACAAATAAATTAAAATCTTAGAACCAGACTCCTTAGTACTCACTGAAAAACAGTGCATAGCATACTTGCCCACTTCCCCTTCCAGCTCTAGGACTCCATCTTGTGCAGCTATGTGCAGGCCCTTTGCATGCTGCCTCAGTCTCTGGGGGTTCATAGGGAGTCAGTCTGGTTGATTTAGAAGCCACTGTTTTCTTGGTGTCCTTCATCCCCTCTGGTTCTTATATGTTTTCTGCCTCTTCTTCTACAGGGTTCCCTGAGTCCTGAGTGCAGAGGTTTGATGCCAACATCTCCTTTAGGGCTGAGTGTTCCAAGGTCTCTCATTCTCTGTGCACTGTCTTAATGTGGGTCTCTGCATTTGTTGCCATCTTCAGCAGAAGGAAACTTCTCTGGTGGATGGTGCCTGAGCAAGGCACTGATCTATGAGTATTCCAGAAGGTCATTAGGAGTCCTTCTTTCACTTCATTTTTTTCCTTTCTCTCTCTCTCTTTCTCTTTTCTATCTTAGGTCCCTGGCTATACAATCTCAGGTTCCTTTTCACCCAAGAAGTGTTGGATATGGGCTCCATCTTGTGGAATGGTTCTTAAGCTAAATCAGATATTGGTTAGTCACTTCCATAAGCTTTATGTCACTATTGCACTAACATATCTTGCAGGCAGGACACCATTGGAGATCTAGGGGTTTGTAGATGGGTTGGTGTTTTATCTTTCTCTTTTGGGAGCTAGTAGAGTACCTTCCTATGTGTACCAAGGATGCTAACTCGAAGGGGTGAAGCCCTATGTGGGCACCAGCTTGACTTCTCCATGTTCAGTAAGCTGTGTAGGTGCTGTCTTCAGCAGGTGAGCCCAAGGCAAGAGAACCATGTCATAGAATGTAAACTGCAAATCTGAAGTCTCTCTCTACCCAGGCAGAAGAAACCTAATCTCAAAAATATTTATATGCAAACAGAGTATCTAGGTCCCTAGGGGATTCTTCTGAAAAAGTGTATGCTCTGTAGAACACAAACTTTCTCAAGGACTCATTGAAGGTGCACATCAGTTCATTGCAGAGCATCATCCCTTGGAAAGCATGTGTGTGGGCCTTCATTCAGTGAATGATGATAAACTTCAGTGCATAGGCCTTGGCCTTGGGTGTAAAGAACTGAAAGCATCAACTGTGTGCACTCAATTCTCAGCCAGTGCTTATATTAGCCATCACAATGGTTATTTCTAATGACTATTCCATATTGTTACTAGGGGATTTCAGATCTCAAGAAATGTTGCACTGTAGAACTCTTATCTTGTTTATAAAGAGTTATCTAAACCAGAGTCAGGCCGTACAATTCTTGGTGCCACCCATAAGCCAGCATAAAACACATTCCATACCTTGTCTCTCAGTTCATAGGTACAACTGAAAACCACAAACACTTTAAAAAATGTAGAAGGCCCCAAACGTTACTGTATCTTGGTTTAAAAACAGAACTCGCCTGGTGGTGGTGGTGCAGGCCTGTTATCCCAGCACTTGGGAAGCAGAGGCAGGTGGATCTCTATGAGTTCCATGTCTACGTGGTCTACAGAACGAGTTTGAGAACAGCCAGGGCTACACAGAGAAACCCTGTCTTGAATACCCTCCACCCCAATACTGGTCATTTCAGAGCCTATAAGAAAACATTTTTCTGAGAGCTAGAATGCATTCCATAGTTCTCTGAGATTTACTATTGTGGATGCAAAATTGAGCCAAAACCCTTGGTCTTCATGTGGTTTAGAAAAGAAATATAACTTGAATAATTTTATGAGAATCTGTCTTCAAACTACTAATTACTACAACCTCTTCTTTCTTCTCCTCTTCCTTCCTCCTTCCTTTGCTCCTCTTCCTTCTTCTGTTAAGTGAAATCAGAACTGAGTATGAAACTCAGTGGCAGAATGCTTGTACAAACCCTGGGCTTAATCCCCTGTTCTACCAACAGAAAGGTGGAGGAAGACAAGTTTTGTGGCACAAGCCTGTAAGCCCAGCACTTGTACTTCTAGGACATGTACTTGCTGCATGCGAAGAGTTGAGAGAGAGAGAATGAGAATACTGTATAGTGTATTATATATCAGATAATCTCATTTCAAGAGTCTCAGAGCATAAAATGAGGATGGCTTGCAACAACTTCTTTAATGTTTCCCATTTTTCATTCATAGACTAAAAAAGAAAAAACAAGCCAAACAAAATGCGGAGATATCCTCAGCTGCAGCCACAAGGAGCCATCCCGGGAAAGAAGATGCTAATTCAGTCACTTTGGAACAAGACAAGTCCAACACTGCAGTGGAGGGGGAATATAACACTGATGAGAAAAAGAAGAGGAAAAACAATCAGTTAAAGGAAATCAGGCGCACGGAACTCAAGAGGTACTACAGTATTGGTGAGTACTGCTGATGCTGTTGAAGTATTTTCTTTAAAAGCCATGAATTGAAGGCTTGCCAAAAAGTAGGCAGACTTGCTCTGGAGACCCTGAACTTGGTCCAGATTATGACAGAGCTGCAGAGAGGCGCGTCTTCTTTCTGTGTTTAACGTAACTTCCCGATGGGCCTGGTGGTGCTTGTGATGGTTAATGTCTGCTAAACAGGACCTGGAATCACCTGGGATACAAGCCTCCAGGCACATCTGCAAGGCATTATTTAGCCTGTGGGCATGCCTCCAAGGGATTCTTTGATTAGGTTAATTGAGGTGGGAAGATCCATCTCAAATGTGGGCAACTCCATTCCCTGAACACAAGTATTCACTGCTCTCCCCTTCCTGGCTGAGGAAGCAGCGTGAGCAGCAGATTCAAGCTCCTGCTGCCTTGACCTCCCATCAGAACGGCCTGGACATTCAACTGTGAGCCCAAATAAGCCCCCACCCCTTCTCCAGCTGTTATTGCTATTGCTCACAGCACTGAGCAAGTGAGTGAGACAGGCCTCACCAAGGCTACACACCCTTCACTGCACTGAGATGGGGGTCAGAGCATCCTCACATGCATTCCTCCAACAGACAGCAGAGGAGTCTGCCCTCAGCCGTGAACACGGGGCTTCTGGCTTTAGAGGGAAAACATGGTTATAGAATGTGACCTACAGCTAAGTTGGTACCATCAATTCCAAGTCATCAGTGTGCTTGTAAGCACTGTGCATTCTACCCTAGTGAATGGAGCTCACACTTAAAATCTAAAACATCAGTGTGCTCCAATACTTCAAAAAGAAGAAGATTAAGGAGGTAGCGTCTTGTTCTGTGTGACTTCTTGCTTTGTTACCGTGGCTTTTCTAATGTAGTAGATAGAATCTGTTGAAAACATATTGTTGAATTTAAAATAACAACCTTTTCCTTTATCACCATAACTCTTCCTGACCTCACCAAATCAGCTCAGTCACCTCTTCTGAGACTCCCTTCCTGTCTCTTTCCAGGCCAGACCAGATATCTACCTTTTTCATGGACATACCCATGCTCTGGTTAGAGGCTGGCATGATGTAGACGCTGTAGTGTCTCTCTTTGTGTCTGTGTGTGTCTGTGTAGATGGTGGACACTCCTGAGTTCCTGTGTGTGAGTGGAGGCCAACCTCAAATGCCATCCACCAGTCACCTTGTGTTTTGTACAGGGTCTCTCACTGGCCTGAAGCTCATCTGGTGGGCTAGCCTGGCTAGGCTGGAAGCACCAAAGTTCTACCCATCTCTGCCTCCTGGTGCAGAGATTACAAGAATGGGCCACCCTATCAGACTTTTGAGTTTTGTTCTGTTGTTGTTTTGCTTTTGAGACAGGGTTTCTCTGTAGCCCTGGCTGTCCTGAAACTCACTCTGTACACCAGGCTGGCCTCAAACTCAGAGATCCATCTGTGTCTGCCTCCTGAGTGCTGGGATTAAAGGCATGTGCCATCACCACCAGGCCAGACTTTCATGTGAAGCTCAGGTCTTCATATGTGTACAAGGCAAGGACTGTCCTGACTTGGTTACCTCCCTGTCCGGACAGAATCTCTTTAAGTGTGCATTTGGTAGAAGACCGAATGTATAAATGAACTGAATACTCTGCTTTTATTTGTTTCAATTTCTGGACAATTCTGTTGGATATTAGTAACGATGAAGTCACTGAGTTGAAATTGCCATGTGGTTTCCCCTGGTAGCAGCAGTCATCTCTCAAGAATAACAGTGATGGACATTGGCTTGGTGATTTGGGACATTTCATCAGGAGAATCGAGGGCTGGGATCAAACCTCTTTGGGGGGCACTAAATTTCAGGCTTCATTGGCTCTTACCACTTTTGGCCATAGTTGACAAACACCCGCTCAGATTTGATTGGCCACAGTGTCAGTTGTCTCCTAGGATGCAGTTCTGAACCACTAGGGGGCGCGCTATTCCTGTGCCAGCATTGCTTCTTTTTTGGCTCTGATCTGGCTGTGGCAGGACAGGGACCGCATGGAGACATGACAGTGAGAAGATCTTGTCTGCTAAGGGTTTAGATTTGCCCGGTAAGATCCAAGAGGGCTGGGGGAAGAGCCTTTATTTCTTAGAAGAATCTGAATTGATTGACAGCAGGCTGTGTGGGTCTGAGACAAGCCGTCAGGGAACTGGAGTTCTGAGGTTTTTGCTCAGAGAAAGCACAGTATATGCTAATAACTGCGCTGTCAGAGGAGCAGTCAGTACGTGTTGGAAGCTCTAGAATGAGGACGGAAGGCCATGGAGCTTGTGTTTCGAGAGGTGTTTTTGAAGGGCTCAGTCAGTTCTCTCAAGGGGCCTGGAGACGCCTGCTCTTTCCAGATGTTAGATAAATCTGTATACGAAAGAAGTGATGCAAGGGGCAGAGGCAGAACAAGCTAGTGGTGGTAAGTGACGAAGCATGGACGAAGAACTGCCGGCTGGAAAAGATGAAAGTTGTCTCATCTGGGTAGAGGAATTATTAGGGAGTGTGCTCTCTCTTTGTTTCCCTCTCAGGACAAGGTTTCACCGTGTAACCCTGGCTGTCTTTAAAAACACTAAGCTGGCCTCAAACTCTCAGACCCACCTACCTCGGCCTCCTTGTGCTCATAAGCCCTTTATGAGCGTGTTTTATTTGCATATTATGCATTGCAGAACTATTTCAAATATTCGGAAAATAACAGAGCTTAATGTCATGGTAAAGCGAAAGCGAAGGCCTTGCAGAAAAGGATATTGACCATGCAAATACAGAGTTTGTGGAAAGCAGTTCCTTTCAGTGGCTGCCCATTCTGCTTATAGGATGTAATCCGCCCAAACCAAAGAAGGCTATTTTGACAAAATGTTTTGCTTTTTCAAATAGATTTATCTGTGACTCATTGAAGCCTCGGGTAATAAGTCATTACTATCTCCGGACACGTGCTAGCATGCCAATAAAGGCTGTTTTAGAGAGACTGAGTCACTGGAATTGCCTCATTATAACATGGGCCAGATTCTGAAAATGTTCCTTTTTTTGTTTTTTAGAAGAGAATAAGAAAGGAAGTAATCATAGATTGCATCAGAGAACTCCAGATCCAGCTTTTAGCACAGTGCCTATAGTCAGTTAATATCAGAATGCTTCTAGAACAAATGCTTTCAACCATTCTGTGCCTGCATTTATATTTGCTAATATGCAGCACTTCTCTTCTCACTTGCTCTTTTTATGTTTCACTTACTCTATTCTTAAGTTGTGAAAGGGCCGAGTGATGCCTCAGAGGTTAAGAACACTCACTGCTCTTACCAGGACCCCAGGTTCACTTCCCAGTACTGTCACCATAGCTCATGACTGTTACTCCACTTCCAGAGGATCCAATACCCCCATTTGGCCTCCTCATGCACGGTGTGCATATGGTGCACAGATATACATGCAGGCAATATACCCATATATATGTAAATATATTTATATAATAAAAATAAATAAATTCTTTTAAAAAGGAAATTGTTTGGTAGTTCTATATCTTACTGTTTTTAATTTAATAGCTTTTTAAAATTAGCTGTTACTGACTCTTTAGAAAAATGATTAAAGAAAGAGTTTCACTGTATAGTGCTGGCTGGCCTGGAACTCACTGTAGACCAGGCTGACCG
>CM053767.1:15193922-15229475 GCA_028658305.1 Pachyuromys duprasi
TTCTGCATATACAAGTGTGGACACAAAGCCTAATCTTTTGTCTCTACTGTTTCTCTAACTCATCCTGTTCCCACCACTGGTCTGGTACCTCAGGGGTTTAGGATCTAGAGTCTACCTCCTGCTTCCGTCTGTACCTCAGCTCGCTTTCCTGCTAGTGTGCTCTCTTCAGACTCTGTCCACAGTTCCTGCAAGGCATGCGTCTAGTTTGCTCCTGTGTTCTGAGCACTTTATCTTCTGTCCCCTACTCCTTGACGCCATTTCACCCAAGGCCATTCTTAGGGTGAGTCCCTTCTTCAGCTGACCAGGCCCTTTAAAACATCATCATGTACCACACACCCTATTTGATTTATTTATTGGCCCCATGTTAAGAATTTTATTTAATTTTATTTTATTTTAGTGATGTAAATCTGATTATTACTTCATGTACTTCTTGTCACTTCTAGCTGTTCCCTTTCCTTAGCATACACCGGTCTCTTAGCTGGT
Source organism: Pachyuromys duprasi (assembly GCA_028658305.1). Lineage (NCBI taxonomy): Eukaryota > Metazoa > Chordata > Mammalia > Rodentia > Muridae > Pachyuromys > Pachyuromys duprasi. Next base: position 15,194,406 of record CM053767.1, read on the forward strand.
TTTGGGGGTGCATGCCCTTAATGCCAGCACTTAGGAGACAGAGGCAGGTGGATGGATTCCTGTGAGTTAGAGGCCAGCCTGGTCTATGTAATGAGTTCCAGAAGAATAAGAACTCCCTAGTAAGACTGCGCCAAAAAAATCCAAAAACAAAAAAACCTGCCAACAAACAAAACACCAGTCTCTAGTCTCCATTTTTCTTAGCAAGGCAACACAATTCAGGCATCCCCTCCAGAGGCTTTTCTTAGTTGAGAGTCTGTAAACTGACAGAGCTGTAATGGCCCACACAGGGCTTTTCTCCTGAGAACTAGCAGACTGGACATTTCTCGTAAGTAGTGGAATTGTCCCTCTATTCAGATTGAGCTGTGGTTTTAATTAACAACTAAGACTGGTCGGCAACACAAAACAAAGTTGAAGTATTAACTCTCCATTCCTTTGTCTTTCCATCCCACTCAACTTCCATCAAATTCATGTCCTTATCATTTTCAGTAATCCCAGCTTGATTTAGTAACTCTTAATCAAATATTGTGTCAATGCTCTTGAAAAATAACTTTTGCATTCATTATGATCATTGTTTGGGAGAGTGTTTTTTGTGCCTCCAATGCTAGACTTCTCTCTGTGATTGGTACTTAGACCCTCCAGAGAGGGTGTCATGAAATTTAGGGCTCTAACAAGAAGAAAGGCCCCCTTTGGAAGTCAAAAGTATTCAACATTGCCTTTGATAGACGCTATCCAGAAGCAGCCTATCCTAAAAAGTAACTTATTATGTGAGACATTTTAAATTCTAACCCAGAGGGCATGCCAGGCACTCAGTTTACTACAAAATGCCTTGTATGGGGTGACAGCTTTTGTGACCTATTAACAGTTTTCGACAGTGTTTATCCCTGTTTGTGTGAAATTTCTGGCTGGTAGATTATTATCTCAAGCAAATTCCTATGCCTCGTGGCATAGGTCGACTGTGGGAGGATCCTGCAGGCTGTGCTCTCTCCAGATCTCTGTGTCCCCTGTAATTCTGACCTCACCTTACAAACATCAGATTTACAGTCTTGTTTTCCCGAACATGTTGAGAGAAGGGACTGAGAGTGTTCCAAGCACCAGAGACAAATATTCTGGAGCCTGAATGAATGTGGCCTCTACTGCATAGTGGAAACCACAATTCAGGCTGTTACTCTATGCATTGGGAGGGCCTGCCCAATTCTGTAACCTTAGATATTTACAGCTGAGCTGTGATCATTTCCCCAAAGAGTGCCCATCTATTAAATCCCACTGGAACAGATAACTAGCAATATTCTTTGATGTTTTGGGTCCGGTTCCAAAGTAATTTCAATTTAATATGCCTTAACTTAAAAAAATATAGTTAGGAAGAGAAATGGAAAATTCACGAAATAGAAATTTAAAATAGCTAAGATGTAGATGGTCGTTGACTCTCTTGCATCAAAGCAATGGAGTTTATTGTAACTAGATTATAAAAGTAACAATGCTGACAAAGGAGAAACCGTTTCCTATCACACAGGTAAGAGTATGGGTATGTTGCTACCCATTAGATGGAAGGCAGCTTAGTCTTAGAATTCCTCAGGCCCCGTGATTCTCCTCTGGGTATTCACTAAGGTGGCAAAGGGGCAGGTGGCACAGTAGATGGGGTAAGAGCAGAATTGTCTTACAGGATTGTCCTACTGTTGTTGCCCATGTGAACCAAGGCAGGTTAATTTCTCAATTATCATCTGTCAAATGAAGATAATAATAGTATCTAGCCTCCTACACCACTCAGAATGTTAGATAATTTATATAAAGTACTTGGAAACCTGCCTGGTGCAAAGTAAGCAGTTCTGTTAGCTGTTGTTGTATTATTATGAAAATTTGAGAAAAATCCAGCAGTGAAACCATTTTTAAAATGACACTGCATATATACTTAGTCATTAAAATAATGGTCTTAAATAATATTTAACCAGGTGGGAGATGTTCATAGTAACTGAAGTATCAGATTGTGTTTTCAGTGGTGTGCCCAGTTTGTCTGGGAGGATGGGCGAGGTGTCAAGAAAATGGATCTTAATTTGATTTTACAGTATGTCTGCATGGAAGAAAGGCCCAAAACATGATTAAATATTAAAGCTTTTTTTCTGTCTTTTGAGAGCATGATTTCTATTTTCTTGCTCTCACATTTTACTTGTTCATGTTTTGCAAAGATGATTATCAAATGTTGCAAATCTCATATCATGGAATTTTTGTATTCTTGTCTTTACAGATTGTATATTCAGTTTAATGTATTTTACTTTCCCTTCTTTTCAAAGTTACTGTAATTTCACTTCCTCAGAATCCTCACCCACACATCATCTGCTGGTATTTTCTGGCAATTAACTTGCTTGGTTTGTGTATAGACCTGTCCTAAGTTTGCAGTGTGTGGTGTAGTGTGTGTGCGCACATGTACGCATGTGTGTTTGTCTGTCTGTCTGTCCACATTGCTGTTCTGCAGATAGAACCCAGAGCCTCAAGTGTTCTATCAGTGAGCTCAATCCCTGACCTCTCTTTAAAAATAAAGCAAATGAAAAGGTTTCTGTGATTATAGAGGTGCCTCCTTTATTGTTTAGCCCAAAGGGATTCGCAAGGGCATCACATCTGCCCAGGGTTCACAGCTGAAGCAGACTCCCTCCCACATTTATTAGCAATCCATCACACAAGAGAGGGATTCCTATCTTCAAGCTTTCCATTCCCTTCCCTAGCTAAAACTTTCTTCCACACTTTTTCAGTCATCCATGCCTGGCTGATATTTCACAAACACCCTCTAAGCCATTCTATGGGAACTAAATGCCAGCATGCCTTACTGCCTAGCTGTCCTTACAGCAGGCTTACAGGGACTGCATCTTGTGTTGCTCTATGACTTTCAGGTATTTTTGTTTGCTTTTTTTTTTTTTTAGCACAGGATTACCCACATACACATGGAACACAGGACATAGGATGTTACTTTGTCTTGATGTTCTTAGCAATGATTGATGAATTTTGAGTTCATTCATCCCATTTGTATGTGCTTCTCATTTTCTTATTTTCAAACTTAGAATATTACATCTTTTGGTTCTCTTGGTCTTAGCTTAACACCGTGAAAATCTAATTCTAGATTTCCCTTCCGCGGATCTGAAACTTGAACTCTTCAGTGGCAGAGAATGCCCAGCGGCCAGTTCATTTACAGTAGGATCCAACAGTGCATAAATTAATCCTTGTTATGAGCTATAAAACATTGTTTGTTTGCTGTAGATAGTTTCATGAAGCTATCAGAGGATGTATTTGAGCTTTTTAAATTTATTAGAAGTTTATAGCTCTTATATTTTCTGGAAAGGACAAAAACCCCAGGAAATATTTTATATAACTGCTCTTACAGTCTAGGCCAGTGGTTCTAAAATTGGACTCACAACACCCCACCAACTATGAGAAGAGAAATTTAGAATGTCTAGATCATCTTTATGATTTCTATTTTATATATCACATAAGGTGTATGTTAACACACAGACATGGGTTTGGTTGTTTGGTTTGTTGAAAATAGGATTTTAAGCTCAGATACTTCTACAGATGGGTATGCTTTTTAAAACTTTTATTTATTACAATTTATTCGCTTTATCCCCTCTGCAAGTAGAGATCTTAATAGTGACAAAACTACTATTTTATTACCTATGGTTAGTTTCTGTCAATCAGTTTGGGGCTGGAGAGACGGCTTAGGGGTTAAGAGTGCTTGCTGCTCTTCCAGAGAACCTAGGCTGGGTTCCCAACAGCCATGTCAGGCTGCTCACAACCATTGTTAACTCCAGTTCCAGGTGATCCAGCACTCTCGTCTGGCCTCCCCAGGTACCCGTCTCACATGTACTTACCTGCCCCCACTCACATATAGGTAATTTTTAAAAATGTGTCCAGTCTCAGCTGGGCATTGCGATGAATCTTCCCGTGTGTCTTAGTTTCCCTGTTCTGTGAAGACACAACCTATAAAAGGGCTTATTGTTCCAGAGGTTTAGAGTTCATTATTATCCTGGCGGGGAGCAGACATAGTGCTGGAGCAGTGGCTGAGAGCTTACTGCCCGATCCACAGGCGGAGGCAGAGAGAGCTAACCTGGAACTGCATTTGCTTTGAAACCTCAAAATCCACCTCCAGTGCCACACCTCCTCTGGTGAGGCCCCGCCCCTGGTCCTTCCCAAACAGTTCCACTGAATGGGCCCAAACATTCAAATATATGAACCTGTAGGGAATATTATCATTCATACTGCCCCGGTGTGTAAACCTGTCTCATACTGCACAGCATGGACACATTCCACGTCTTTTCAGGAATCACAGTCTGACTGAAAACAAAACGTAGAAGAATGAAACAGAACATGACACAGGTCATGGAAGAGTGCACTGAGAAATCTGTGTGATTCTGTTCACTGAATTACTAAAGTATGAAGTGTGTGGCATAATATGCAGCCATGCATTCTAAGAACACATTAAACTCTCTTTTATGTCAAAATATGTTCTTGATAATCAGGTCAGTTCTTATGCAGTTATGTCCTGCTTAGCGGTGTTGACTGGATGGGTGTCTATTGTTATTCAACACAGTATTTTCCATTCCCCTGAATGACATTCTCACATTTCCTTTAAATGATGAGCGACAGCGGCATAATAATGCTGATGGGAAAGTAAACATTTTGCAACAGCATGGCCTTTGGAACAGTGATAATACAGAAGAGTACATTTACAATCTACATTTTAATGTTAGGTTTGTCATGGCAATATATCATAGATACGGTGGCTTAAAACCACAGAAATAGGGGCTGGAGAGAGGCTCAGTGGCTAAGAACACTTGTTGCTCTTTCAGAAAACCCATATTTAAGTTCCACCACCCATATGGAGGCTGAAAACTGTAACTACAGTTCTAGGAGATCCGACACCCTCTTCTGGCCTCTGAGGACCCAAGGCATGGTATGCTATTCATGTACACATGGAGGCAAAACACCCAGTACACATAAAATAAAACATCTAAAAAACATAGAAATGTATTTTCTTGTGCTTCTGAAGGCAGGTGTCCCCCCAATCTGCTTATCAGTAAGGACACAGTCCCCCCGACACCTGTAGAGGAATGCCCCCTCACCCTTTCTACTTTGGATCACTTGCAGGCCGCCCTTGCCTTTCCTTGGCTTGTAGCCACAGCACACTCAGCTCAGTCTTTACCTTGCAGTCTTTCCCTGTCTGTTAATGCATGGTCATTTATAAAGAAGCCATTGTATTGATCAGGGCTCCACACACTGAAGAATGACCTAAATCTTAACTAATTGCATCTTTAGTGACCTACTTCCCAAATAAAGGCCCAGGATGAGGGACTGCAGATTGTGAGTTCAGCCTGTGGTTTGGGGATGATTATATTCAACCCATAACATCAAGGAATATAAAAGTCTTCGGGTGACTCTCATGAGACTGTGTTGGGTGTCATCTGATGGCTTTTTAGTGAATATATCCATGCAAAGTGGGTTTGAGATAAAAGACAACTGGAAGGAAGAATGGTCCTTGGCTGGTTGCATCATTTGTGGGTTCTGCTATCCCAGGACTGCCTGTAAATCTATTATAAACACAGCTATATTCGGTGTGATTTTTGGTTTTTCTTGTGAAACTCCTTATGTGGGTCAGGGCATTCCTGAAGGGGTATTGGGCTTTGGGTTCTGAAAACGCTTCGCAACAGCCTCCAAAACCTCAGTGGCTTTAGACTCACAGTATTTATGTCACGCTGGCCAGCCTGCAGGTTGACTGCGGTTTGGCTGCTCTCTACTGAGCTTGGCAAGGCTGAGGTCCAGGTCTGTTCCACATGTCCTTTGTATTTGTCCTAAAACTGAAGAAGGATCAGCAGTCAGGGGAAGCCAGTTCATCAGGTTGGGAGCGACTCTGCAAGACTTAGTGCTCTGTGTCAGAATAAGTACATCAGTGCTCACAGTCTAGTCTGCTGGTCAGATATCACCGGACAGATTGGGTGGATATCAGGAAGTAACCCCTAGTGTGGTGGTTAATGTTGGTTGTCAATTTAGCAAAATCTATACTTGTCTGGGAAGGAATTTTTTTTTTTTTTTTTTTTTTTGCCAAGGAAGTCTTAGATTGGTGTCTTAGTTAGGGTTTTATTGCTGTGAAGAGACATCATGACCAAGGCAAACACTTATAAAAGAAAACATTTAAGTGGGGCTGGCTTACAGTTTCAGAGGTTCAGTCCATTATCATCATAGTGAGAAGCATGGCAGCCAGCAGGCAGACATCATGCTGGAGAAGAAGTTCTGCATCTTGATCTGAAGGCAGCCAGGAAGAGATTATCTGCCCACAGCAGGAGACTGGAATTCCACACTGGGCGGAGCTTAAGCCTAGGAGACCTCAAAGACTATACCCACAGTGGCACACCCCCTCTGATAAGGCCACAGTTCCTTAATAGTGCAGTCTATGGGACTGAAACTAGTCAAACTGCCACAGTTGACCTGAGGGCTAATCGAATTGGGAAGACACACCCAGAGTGTAGTTAGCACCTTCCTTCCCTTTCTGCTCCACTTCTGTGGATACAATGTTGTCAGCTGCCTCCTGCCACTGAGACTTCTGGGAAATGAACTGAGAGCCCAAACAGAACCCTTCTCCCTTAAGTTTCTTATGTCAGAGTATCTTAACACAGCAACAGCAATGACAAAAATACCCCTCCACTAAGTGTAAACCGCAAGCACTACATAGCAAATATAGTGGGGAAGAGGTGGGAACCCAGGAAGGAGTGCACAACAGAACAATCCAGTCTACCACAGAGAACGTTAGAATTCTACAGAGCTCTTTGTATGGGGCTACCTTTAATGGAGCAACTTTGTATGGAGTAAGCTTTTTTTTTTTTTAAAAGAAAAGGCTTATTTCTTGACCCACATCCCTTCCCTCATGAGATCAGAGTATTTCACAATGCTGGTACAATTTCAAACTAATTATTTCTTCTGCGGATAACTGCTGGTTGGGATGTTCTGTGCGTGCTTGCTTGTGACAGCATCTTCTTGCTTGTTCGAGCGTAGGCAGATGTAGAACATACTCTGTATCGTACACTGGGCTTCAATGAGAGACTGTCTTTCCTGCCCTGAGGGTAGGGAATCCAGAGTGCTGTGGTTTTAGGCATGAGCACTGTAGATGTTCTTTGTGATGCTTTGTTCAGACAACCCACGGGCTGAGCGTAACCCAACTTACACTTTTGTCCACCAGCTGACCAGCCTGCAGGTCGACACCTCTTATCATAACCCAGGGTAGACAAGGCGGGCTGTGTGACCTCGGCTGCTTCCTGGAGGGTGTGCTAACAACATTTTCATACAGGAAGGAGCTGTCTGCATATGCGTAACACTCCAAACACATGTGAATGATTGTTTAAGGAAGCATCTACCCTCCAAGATCTTCTGGAACTGTGCAGAACCATGTGACCTGACCCTTCTCCTCTTCCTTGTTGTCTTCTTTCTTTAAATACAGCATAAATACAACTTTTTTCTTTTACTGAAAATAGATTTTTTTTTCATATACTGATTATGGTTTCTCCACCCAGTTTTCCCCCACCTTCTCCCTTATCCTAATCCACACCCTATCTCTCTGTAGAAATCAAACAGTCATCTTAAAAAATAACAAAATAAGATAAATCAAAACCAAACAAATTGCAATATGAAAAAAAAAAAATTGACCGAGAAAAAGAACAAAAGGAAAAGCACCAGAAACACCAACAGATGCAAAGATATACATGTTTGCACACTCAGGAATCCTATAAAAATCCAAAATCAACAAAACAAAACTCACCCTCATTTAATGTTATGAAATAATCTTCAGAGACACCATTGAGTTTGTTTCATTGACTATGCTGGACAGGGGACCTGCCCTTAAGAGCAGATTGTTTTCCCAGTGAGGCTCGCTTGGGCAAAAATAGTTTAAGAGGTTATCAACTGGACATGGCTTCTGGTTTAGGGGTTGGGGAAATGTCCGGTTCTCTTGGCTCTAAGAACATCTGGTGCAGACCCATGTAGGCTCTCTGTATACTGCCACAGTCTCTGTGAGTTCATCTGTGGTCCAGCCCTGTGGTATCTAGAAGACCTTCATTCCTTTTGCTGTCCTCTATGGCTCTTACCCTGTTTCTGCCTCCTCTCGCACAGAGTTCCCTGAGCCCTGAGGGGAAGGATCTGATGAAGACATCCCCTTTAGGTCTGAGTGTTCCAAGGTCTCTCTGCTTGTTGTATGGTTGTGGGTCTCTGTATTTGTTCCTATCTGCTGCAGCAGGAAGCTTCAAGACATGGCTCTATAAATATGGCAGAATGTATTTAGGAGTTATAGTATTTCTGTGTTCTTTTAGCAGAACAATAGTATTGTTTTCCTCTAAAACCATGGTGTGTATAGTCTCAGGTTCTTGGCCACCCAAGTAGTGTTAGGTATGGGTTCCATCTTGTGGAGTGGGCCTTATCTCAAATTAGGTTGGTTACTTCCACAATCTTTGTGCCAGAATTGCACCAGTGTATCTAGCATATCTTGTAGTCAGGTCACACTTTTGTTGCTGGGTTGGTGTTTACCTTTCTCCTTTGCTAGTGTGCTGAGCACCTTCTAGTACCATGAATACTAATCAATAGTAGTGAAGGCTCTATGTAGCCACCAGCTTGACTTCTTCATGATCAGAGAGTTGTCTAGTTGTTGCCTCCCACAATAGGGCCTTGCTGTCAGTTTGTAGAAGTTCTCGTGGGCTTTTTGGACAACAACTCTATTCCCAATATTAGCATCTTCATTTAATGATGAGAGGTGTCCAGTTCAGGCTCTCTCTACCCTGGCATTGAGCAATTTCATTTAGGTCTCTTTCATATATGTGCATAGTTTCTGAAGATTTTATTGTATTAGGCTTCCATATGACTCATCAGCTGGCCCTTAGTTTTAACTGTTTCTCCCTTGCTTGCTTCTTCCCTTCTTGTTTGATCCTTTCATTCCAGCATGCTTGAACACCCCCCGCCCCAACACATCTATCTATAACTATCTATTCTATTTCCTTCCTAGGGAGTTCCCTCCCAATCTCCTGGTCTCTTAATTTCTACCTAACCTCTGATGTTATATGGATTGTAACTTATCAATGACTCAACAGCTAACTTCCATATAGAAGAAAATACATGGCATATTTGTCCTTCTATGTCTGAGCTACCTCACTCAGGTTGATTTTTTTCTCTCATTCCATCCATTTACATTTGAATTTCATGATTTTATTCTTTTTAATGGCTGAGCGATACTCCATTGTATAAATGTGCCATATTTTCTGTTGATTGACATCTAGGTTGATTACAATATTTGGCCATTATGAGTAGAACACAAATGAACACTATAGAGCAGGTATCCGTGTAGTAGGACACCTTTGGGGTGTAGGCTGCAAGAGTGGCATACTGAATCTTGAGGTAGATCTATTCTCATCACTCTTAGGAACCACCACACTGATTTCCATAATGGCTGTACAAGTTTGCTCTTTCACCAGCAATGAGTGAGTGTTCCTCTTATCCAGCTCATCCTCACCAGCATGAGCTGTCATTTCTTTTGTTGATAGTGGCCATTTTGGTTGGTGTAAAATCTCAAAGTAGTTTTGATTTCCATTTTCCTGATGACTAAGGATTTTGAACACTTTTAAGTGTTTCTCAGGTCTTTTTGTTTCCTCTTCAGAGTTCTGTTTATATAGTGTTTATATATTGAGGTCCCACTTATTAATTGTTGTTCTTAGTGCCTATGCTATTGGTATTTTGTTCAACATGTCTTTTCGTGTGCCAACTACTGCAAGACAATTCCCCATTTTCTGTTCTATCAGATTCAGGGTATCTGGACTTATGTTGAGGTCTTTGATCCATTTGGAGTTGTTTTGTGCAGGGTAGTAAGTATAGATCTATTTACATTTTTCTATGTGCAGCCATCCAGTTTGACTAGCACCATTCATTGAAGACGCTGTCTTTTTTCCCAGTGTGGATTTCTAGATATCACATATAAGATATCCATAGGTTTGTGGACTTATGCCTGGATATTCATTTTAATTCCATTGATCTACATGTATGTTTTTGTGATAGTATCATGGCATTTTTACTATTAGAGCTCTGCAGTACAATTTGAGGTCAGGGATGGTAGTACCGTTTGCAGTTCTTTTGTCTTGGGAGTGTTTTAGCTACCCTGCATTTCTTTGTGTTTCCCTATGAAGCTGAGAATTGTCCTTTCAGGTTCTGTGAAGAATTGTGTCAGAATTTTGATGGGAATGGCATTGAACCTATAGATTGCTTTTGGTAGAATGACCATTTTTACTGTTATTAATCCTACTCATCCATGAGCATGGGAAATCTTTCTATATTCTGACATTTTCAATTTCTTTCCTCAGTAACTTGGAATTTTATCATACAAGTCTTTCACTTAGTTAGAATTACCCCAAAATATTTTATATCACTTGAGGCTATTGTGAAATGTGCTGCTTCCATGATTTCCTTCTCGATCTGTTTGGCATACTGATTTTTGTGTGTTAATCTTGTGTCTTGACACTTTTTGGCAAGTGTTTATTGGTTGTAGACGTTTCCTGGTGGAATTTTTAGGGTCACATATGTATACTCTCATATCATCTACAAATAGATATACTCTCACTTCTCTCCCTTCTTATTAGTAACCCCTTGATCTTCTTCAGTTGTCTTATTTTTCTATCTATGACAGCAAGTTATATTTTGAGCTATATGGAGCATGTGAACAACCTTTTCCTTGTTGTTCCTGATTTTAGTGAAAATACTTTGAGATTATCTCCATTTAAGTTGATGCTGAGTGTGGGCTGTCTGCAAAATGGCTTTATTATGTTGAAGTGTATCATTGTACCCCGATCTCTCTTTCATTTCTCTTTATTGCTTTTATCTCTCTTTTATCATGAAGGGAGTGCTGAATTTTGTCAAAGGCCTTTTCTGCATCTAATGAGATGATCATGTGGTTTTTGTCTTTCAGTCCATTTATATGGTCTATTACATTTACCAGTTTACAAATATTGAACCACTCCCTTATCCCTGGGTAGTGGTAGATTATCTTTTTGATGTGTTCTTGGATTCAATTTGCAAGTATTTATTTGAGAAATTTTGCACCTATGTACGTCAGGGAAATTGGGCTGTAATTGTTCTTTGGCAGTCTTTGTGTGGCTTGGTTGTCAGAGTATCTGTGACCTTATAAGAGGCATTGGGGCAATGTTCCTTCTGTTTCTATTTTATGGAATAATTTGAGGGGTATTGGCATTAACTCTTCTTCTGGGAGAATTCTACATGAAAACCATCTGACCCTGGGCCTTTTTTTGGGGGGGGGGGTAGACTTTTATCACTGCTTCTATTTCACTAGGGGTTATGGGTCTGTTTAAATTACACATTGCTAGGTGGTATATATTAATATATACCCTTGATAAATCACCTTGATAGGTGGTATATACTGAGGAAAATATCCATTTCTTTTACATATTTCAATATGGTGGAGTGCAGTTTTTTAAAGTATGTTCATATGATTCTCTGGACTTCCTCAGTGTCTATTGTTATGTCTTCCTTTTGGTCTCTACTTTTCAAAGTAGTGAAATGATTTCTTATCTCACTTCTCTTATAACGAAACCTGCTCTGTAGAGGTATAAGCATTATATTTTCAAATGAACTTGTGCCTGAGATTTACTGTTGAAATATCTGTTATTAATGGTGTTCCTTTTCAGTATTGTATTGACCATAAAAAAGTCCAGGTTGGTTTAATTATCTATGGATTTTGTTTCAATATGACATAGGGCATATACACTGCTTATATGGTAGTGTTGGTTTTGATAAGGTTAAGAAATGTTCCTCTGTAGAAATCACATCTTGCTAGATCATATTTGGAAATTAAGAAGCTGCTTTATTTGGGAAACAGTTCTTCCCATCTTGAGTCATAATCTCTCTCCTTTCATGTCCTTGCTTTGAAGATCCATTGGGTCTAAATCCTCTACTGGTGAAAGAGCCTTCGGATCTATTTCTTAAAGTATTTACTTCCAAGTACTGTCTCAGGCTAAAGCTGACCAGCCCCTTTGACTAATATTCTTAAAATTTCGTTTTATGGCACTCAAACATCCTATTTGCTGTAATCACTCTGTAGTGTGACACATGGAGCCAAACACTAATCATGATATATTCTCCTAAAAAGACAGTTATACAGACCATCATAATCTTCTGGGCAGGAAAGATGAGTGTTTTGAGGGTGAAGGGTGCACAGTTGAATTGTGACACTGAATATATGGATCTTAGTGTTGTCACAAACTCCAAATTGTAGTCATTTGTGCTAACAGTAAGTTCACCTCTCTCTTTCCTTGGTGACTTTCCAGTACTACCAGTAAATTCCAGTTTATAAAAAATACCACTTTATAGCAACTGACCCTTTTTTACATATAGATGAGGATTTGCTGACTTCTAATTTTATAATCAGAGGTTCAACATCTTTCTAAAGGGCTTGTGCCATGGTAAATTTCCAGGAAAGGATAGAATGCTAGATAGAAAGCAAGAATGCTGGATTTTCCCAGTGTCATTTTTGCTGCAGGTAGAAAATCTAAGACAAACTTCTAGCTCCAAGGTAGGTTAGTTAGTCCGCTATCCCATTCCTGAGATTTTTCTTATGCATGAAAACATCCATCCATTTATCTAGTTTGCATTTCCCCATCTTGTCCATCAACAGATGGAGAGAAACTGATCAAATGCCATTTCAGTGCTTATGTCGCCTTTCCAGATCCCCAGGATAGGGTTTTTCATAAGTAAAAGAGGAAAATTAGGTCAGTGGTGGTTGACCACGCCAGTATCCCTTAAACATCCTCTCCTCCTAACACTGTACTCCGGCCAGGCCAGACTGCTCAGGATTCTGCAAATACCACTTGTTCTGGGGCATCCACCTCTACAGCCTCACTCCACCCAATCTAGTCTGCCTTCATCCACTGACTCCTGCTCCTCTTTCATAACCCAGCGCTGACATCTCTTAAGACTGTCCCCGATGTCCTTCCTCTTCCAGTCAATCATTGGCTCCCTCTGTGCTCTGCATATCTTTGTAGCTGCCAACACTGGAGCATACACTTTTCATCTTTAGTGGTTGATGAGCCACTGCCTGCAGCCCTTCTTGAGTTTCCAGGCTGCTGAGGCTTCCCTCCCTCCACACATCTGCCGCAGATCCTCAGTAGATGTTTCAACAGGAATCTGGTCTGGTTCTGCTGAGTAGGCAGCTTTCTGAGGACTTGCTGAACCCTCAGGGGTCACTGATTCTCCTACTCGAAATCATTTCTGCCAATGTCCTTGGGATCTTTGCAATGCCTTCTAGTGCATAGTTTACACAATTCTCTTACCTTTCATTGAAATTAAACCCTTTTCCATTTCCTGGTTTACAGCATTTCTTGCATATTTGATTACTCCTGATTACTGTTTTTTTTGTTTTTTTGTTTTTGTCTTGGAGAGATCTCATATGAATTTCCTCTTCTTAGAACTTGTAAAATAACCAGTCCATATTAGAGATGGATCTTCATCTATTATATGTAGTGGTTTGGGTGAGGTTTTCTCACTATTCAGTAAGAGCACACTGAAACTCATTTGTTTAATTCAGGTTTCCAAGGACGAGAAACTGAACTAGAACTGAGTCCGCCACTTACTCTGCCATTCAAGCTCTTAGGTGCATTTCCCTAGGGACAACACCCTTGTTTATTAATTTGCTTCAGGCATAACCTTGGGCTCTCTCTGGCCACGACATCTCTGCTTTGTGGTTGCTGATTTTTGTATGTGGTTATATATTTGTTTATTTGGGCATTGTCTTTTGGCTTTCTCACAGGTTTGTGGCACACACTTGTATTTGGTCTTTCTAGTTTCTTTGTTGTTGCTGTTGCTGTTAAAAAAAATTCAAATTTCTGACCTGGGCTAATAGTGAATTTTTAATATCCTTCCATTGTTTAGATATGGCTGTGAGAGAGAATGAACATCTGCCATGTTTTCCTTTGTGTAATTTTCTAGAAGGAAGTGTGTGCATAAAAGGTACATTTTGGTCTGTTTTGAGTGTCGAGGTTCAGTGTAACAAAGCCCGCAGTGCATGTTCCTATCATTATGTCATTTGTGTTTTAGGAAGCATGTTGCTGGGAAAACAGTGGATGGGTTTTGGGGACTGGCCTCTGCTAATTACACCTGCCTGCTCAAGGACCTACAGTCACATGTCAGATGTGGGTCCAAAAGCCATTGCAGCGCTTTGTAGTCTATACTGGCTTGATAGAATAGGGGGTCTTTACTAGTTCTGCTCTTGAATTCTGTCACTGGTGCTAAATAGTCTCACACAGTGGACACTTTACTGATAACACAAAACAAAACAAAAACCTTGTCTGGATCGTAGCTTTAATAAGGGAAGGGTTTTCTGTGTTTTTGAAAAATGAACTGAATTTAGGTTGATATTGGCCATTCTAGTTTAAAATTGCAAAAAAGAAACATTTAGATGAAAGATTTATGTTGTACCCCCTCAGAAAACACTTTTAGGGCTTCAATAGTCCATAAATGTAGGAGACTCTTGTCTAGAGCGTATTGATGTGAGGAAAAGTCAACATTAAATGAATGAAGGGCTTTTAAGAAGCCCATTATAACCACTTACCCGGGAAAATGTAGGTCCCATTAGAGGCTGAATTGGGAGCTTTGGCTCTTCTCTGAAGCGTGAAGGCTGCTGTGTGGTGTTCTCTGCATTGTTTTCATAGCGTCCACAGCAGACCTCTTCCTGCTCTCTCTGCTGCTGAGTATCCAGATGAAATGAGTACATCTGTCTGTTTAAAGAATCATCTTAAAATTCACAGACTGAAAACAAACAAAATTAGCATATTTTAATTTATCTAATGGACTTTGGGAGGGGGTCCTTGACTTGATTAGTTCTAAAGGGAGCAATAGCAGCAGATGTCAGTTTTGTGGATTGTGTACGCTTTCCCTCTTTTGCTTATTTTTAGCTATATTTTTCTTCTGGAATAAAAACTAGCCTCTGTCTCAGCTTTCAATATAAAAAATTCCAATTACATTTTCATGGCTTTATTTTTATTCATGAGAGGAAATCTAATAAACAGAGAGCATCACAGATCAGTTCTATGTGGAGGAGAATTTTAAAATAAGCCACATGGCCCAGGCAGGATGGAGAACCTAGGATTTGAGTTAATTCAAGACCCTGAAGGAACATGGAAAGAGTCTACATCACCTACCAACATTATATATATATAAGCTTTACCCAGTGTTGAACTCTTATCACCAAGTCTGCATTAATTTGACCTCTTGCTTGAATAAGTTTTGTCTGAATTTTCTACCAACTGTAGTACCATATACTTAGGGAACTCAAAGGAAGTATCAGCCTAGGTGGTGTCCAGCCTGAAGGCAGCTTATGGTTTGGATTTGTGGAAGCTAAGTAAGGAGGCTTGTCACACAGTGTATGATGTGATGTCCTGGGGTAACAGAAAGCAGGTGAAGTACATTCCTGAAGAGGAGAGAAAAGGGCACATGAGAAAGGTCTGTGCTAGATTTGGTCCAGAGGGGAAGAAACAGAGTAACCTCAGTCTTGGGAAAGGGATGAAGAAAAGGCTAGACTTGAGAAAGAGCCCTGAGTTCAAACCATAGTGTGTGACAGAGCTGACTGGATTTGGAAATTCAGCTCCTATCTTTCCTCTCTCTCATTTATCACACAGATTTTTGGATGAGCGTAAAGTACCTCAACTCACTGGAGTTTGGCATCCACGCCCACTGCCCTTTGGCCTCGGTGACAGTTGATGAGGCCCGCTGCAATTGCCTTGGCTGCATGGCCTTTGCTTGAGACACTGGCTGCTGTAGATCCCACACTGCGTTTTCTGGCTCATCTCCAATTGCTTTTGACTCTAAAGTTTCCTACAAGACACCAGAGTGTACGACACTGGATCTGAATCCCTGTTCCATGCTGTTCAATAAAGGAAATTAGCTGACATCTCAGCTTCCTCACCCCAAAGACGGGGGAGATTTCGGAGTGAAGTGGTTCTAAGGATTGACAAAGAACATAATAGCCTGAAATAGCTGACATGGTAGACAAAGCAAGAGTGATTTCTTTTTCCCTATGCTATCCTGATGAGTCATTTCCCCCATTTTGGGGTTCCCTCATCTCTTTTTACCTGTTGCAGCCCTAACTACCCTGAATACTTGTTACCTTCATCAAGATAGAGCCTTTTATGTGCTTCTTCCTAAGGGTTATTTTTTGACATCTCAAAGTCGCTATCACACATTGGCTATTTGCCCCTGTTTGTTTTCTCCACTGGCTTAATTTTTTTTAATTTTCATTATTTTATTTCATTTTCATTATTTTATTTATTTGATGGCACAGCTTGTACCAAGCTTCCAGGGTGATCTCATAGTGGGTTTTTCTTCCTTCCCCTTTCCCCTAATGACAACCTTTTTCTTATTCTTTTTTCCTCTAGCTTTTTCTGTCCTCCTGTGCTTTCATTGTAACCAAGTTAGCCAAAAGACTAGAGGATGTCTCCAGTTGACCACCCACAGACCCTTAGAAGCCATGCATATCTAAAATTGATCTCAGTCTACTTATACACCACCCCAACACACTGCGTGCCCCCTACACACTGAGTGGTAGCTCTGCTGTAACTGTGCACTTAGTTCCCAAAGCAGAAACATGGAGGACCTTCATTCCTCCTTCTCTTGCACTATCTGTGTTGAATAGAACAACAAATCTTAATACGCCTCCCTCCTCAGTGTTCCTCGAATTCATTCTCCTTTCTGTACTCTTAAGTACTATGGCCTACTTTTGAGCTGCCTTCTCTCTCTCTTTAAAGATTTATTTATTTATTTTGTGTATGAGTGCTCTGACTGCATGTACACCCGCATTCTGGAAGAGGGCATCAGACCCCAGAATAGACGGTTCTGAGCCACCATGTGGTTGCTGGGAGTTGAACTCAGGACCTCTGGAAGAGCAGACAGTGCTCCAAACCACGGAGCCATCTCTCCTGCCCCAGCCCCCTTCTCTTAACCAACTCTAAACCTAAGATCTCTATGACAACTCTACTGTCTTCATTCTTTCAAGACATTGGCTGATCATGATTCCACTGCATTGACTCAGGAAAGAATCGTACATTGGCTTCCTTTCATACCTATCAGGGGTGAGAAAGTTGGTGTTTTTGTGAACAGCCATTGAAGTGCTTGCTCATGGCACAGGTGCTGCAGAAGCAGCCCCTGCCTTTGGCATGCTCACTTAGAGGTGGCTCACAATGGCCTCACATAGTGGGAGCACAGGATGCCTAGATAGGATGGTGCATGACAACAAGGTCTTTCTTCCAGGACCCTTATCCTTTCTGTGCCTTTCTCTTCAGGCCCAGGCTACTGTGCTGCATACTTGGCGCCATGGCAGCAGGGAGCTCTTCTGTTCTCTTCCTTGGGAACAGAACTGAACTTCTTCCCTATTCCTGCTTTGGGAAGCCCAGTCCTTAGTATCTGAGGCTATGCAAGGTGGAGTGGTTTAAAGACGTGATGACTCAGCAGTAAAGAGCATTTACTATTCTTTTTTAAAAATTTTATTTACTTTTAATAAATACAGTTTATTCACTTTGTATCCCAGCTGTAGCCCTCTCCCTCATTGCCTCCCAAGCCCACCCTCCCTCCCAAGACCCTCCCAAAGTCCACTGATAAGGGAGATCCTCCTCCTTTTCCCTCTGATCCTAGCTTATCAGGATCTGCATTGTCCTCCTCTGTGGCCCGGTAAGGCTGCTCCCTCTTCAGGGGAAAGTGGTCAAAGAGCTAGCCAATGAGTTCACGTCAGAGACAGTCGCTGGCATTTACTATTCTTGAAGAATGTTTGGTTCCCAGCATCCACAGAAGGCAGCTCACAACTGCCTGTAATTCCAGCTCTGGGGGATCTGAGGCCTTTGGCCTTGGCAAATAGCTGCGCTTACATGCACATACTCCCACACAGACATGGACACATACATGAAGTTAAAAATAATTTTAAAACATTAAGGCTTTTAATTGACCCCCCCCCCAAAAAGCATTTTTGTTGTGTCCAACATGACATTTTTGAGATGCTGCTTGTGAGTGGTTGTTCCTTGTGCAGTGTCCTGTGGCACCCATGTCCTCTGAAACAGTAGATGTTTCATAACATTGCAAATCTAATGCCTCATTGAACTCTGATATGTAAAACAGTGCCTTTCCTATAATGTATATTGTGGATGAAACAATACTGAATTGAAATAGATACACAAACCATTTTGTATCTAATAAATGTACATTGCTTGAGGGCAAATGGATGGAACTAGAAAAGATCATCCTGAGTGAGGTATCCCAGAAGCAGAAAGACACGCATGGTATAAAGTTACTTATAAGCAGATATTAGGCATATATTACAGGATAACCATATTAAAATTCACAGACCCAAAGAAGCTAAATAACAAGGAGGACCCTAGGGAGGATGTTTAATTCTCATTCAGAAGAGCAAATAGAATACACGCTGGAAGTGATTGAAGATAGGGAATAGATAGGGAGCCTACCATAGATGTCCTCTGAAAGATTCCACCCAGCAGGGGATCTAAGCAGATGCTGAGACTCATAGCCAAACTCTGGGCAGAGTGCAGGGAATCTTAGGAAAGCATGAGGGGATAGAAGGACCTGGAAGGGACAGGAGCTCCATAAAGAGACCAACAAAGCCAACAAATCTGGGCCCAGGAGTCCTTGCAGAGACTGCTGCACCAACCAAGGACCATGCATAAAGACCTAGAACCCCTGCTCAGCTGTAGCCCATAGATAGCTCAGTCTCCATGTGGGTTTCCTCATAAGGGGAGCAAGGATTACCTCTTTTACCCACTCTTTGATCACTTCCCCCTGGCTGGGCAGCCTTATCAGGCCACAGAGGAAGAGGATCCAGGCAGTCCTGATGAGAGCTGATAGGCTAGGGTCAGATGGTAGGGGAAGAGGGCTCCCCCTTTCTGTGGTCTAGGGAAGTGGGATAGGGGAAACTAGGAGAGAGTATAGGACTAGGAGGAGATGAGGGAGGGGGCTACAATAGGGATATAGAGTGAATATACTATAAAAAAGAAAAAAATAAGAAAGTTAAATTTGACATGACATTGGGGGAGTGCAAAAGCCCTGTAGGAAATCGAACTTGCTGAAGTTGGTCCTGAGTGGAAATGGAGAATTTTGAGCAGAGGAAAAGCATGATGAAAAGTAGTATGTGGGGAAGATTGCTCTAGAAACAAGCTCTTATTATTGGTTTAAACCACCACAGTAAGCATAGCTGAGTGTGTAGTGCTGGGGGGCGGGGGGGGGGAAGGCTGAGCTGGTGGCGAAAGGCACAGCCAGCTTTCAGAGGAGTTTCCTCTCAGCTTTCATTTCCCCATTGGCTCAAGTGGGAAGTTCTTAACTGACATGTTACTGAAGGTAAAAGAGAATGCTGAAGTTATTGTTACTTATGAACAAAGCACATTTCTGTAGAACACCTCGTGAGCTATCTTCATACTTATCTGTGGGAACTATTTATAATGAATTACTCAGAAAGAGAGATTTTTGTGTAGGGTATTTTTTTTTTAATGAGTTAGTAAAAGTAGCATCTGCAGCAATGTCCCTCAGGATCTAGTCAGTGAAAGCTTTTATTTCAAAGTCATTGTTAATTATGAAGAAAGCATTTTGGTTTGGTTTCCATCCCAACTCTGCTTTGGGGCTTAACATTCTAATTGTAGTGTTATGGTTTGCCTACTCCCAACCCATTTGCATTTTGTACTCTACTCATGTGACTGTTTCCTGGTTAAAGTTTATCCTTCATTTGTTTGGGACCATGTAACTCTGCTTTATTCTGCATATTATTGGCCATTATAAAAGTCTCAACTGATTGTTACCTTTTTTTAATTGCAGGAATATGATTCACTGATTTAAAAGGAAGTTTCCCAATCCTTTGCACTTTTGGCTGTGTATTATGGATTCTAAGGAAGAGAAGAAGGAACAGAAGGAACGGAAACAGAGTTATTTTGCTCGGTAAGCATTTATTTTGTAAAACTGTATCAGTGCTTTAAGACAATAACTTGTGAGAAGACTTGGACCTGGAGGATGACTTGGCAGTTGGTGTTCTGTATGATTGTTCAAGCAATAGCTTGAGTGACCAACAGCAGTTAGTTATCCTCCACTCTGTCCTTTGTAAAGTTAGTATCCAAGGAATGACCTGTCTTTCTATGTTTGATGGTTCTCTGGGGCTCCAGATTCTCAGGGGGCATAGCAGGGCTCTGCAGGTTTCTTAGAATTCTGTGCTTAGCCGCTTACCTGGAGTTTTAACCCTCATGCTCAGTGCTGGTCAGACACTAATTTAAAATCTGACCTATCTAAGTTTTTAAGGAGAGTCATGGCTAAGAAGCATGCATTTTGTAGGTGGAATGGGTGAGATGACATCATCAGAGTTCATATCTTAGGACTTCAGCTTCTCTAATGTATGAGTGCTTTATGGTAGGCGATCTGGTGTGGGCTTGTCATGGGTTCAAGCAGCTGTTTGGCTATCACTTATCATAATTAAATGACTGATAGTGCTGTTGGCCTCAGGGAGAGCCTAGGTTTCAAATACTTATTATGGGCTCCGAAATTGGTATGTTTAAGAACTGAATTTAGCCTCACTCTATCCATAACCTGAAATCTGTGCTTGTAAAGATGTATTTCCCATTTTCTAAGTATAAGCCTTGGAACAAAAACCA
The DNA here is from genome assembly GCA_028658305.1 of Pachyuromys duprasi. Classification (NCBI taxonomy): domain Eukaryota; kingdom Metazoa; phylum Chordata; class Mammalia; order Rodentia; family Muridae; genus Pachyuromys; species Pachyuromys duprasi. Next base: position 15,215,102 of record CM053767.1, read on the forward strand.
AAGGATGTTGGGAGGAAGGGAGATCAGTGTATTTATCTACAAATTAAGCTGTGTTTTAGACTTATAATGGGAAAAGGTCAATAGATCAATGGATCTCTCTCTCTCTCTCTCTCTGTCTCTCTCTCTCTCTCTGTGAGTGCTTTAGCTATGTAATTTAAAAATAAGCCCTGAACATAAGTTATTTTAATTCCATTTTACAAACAAGGTATAAAAGACTCAGAAAATGTTTCATCCATTTCATGTAGCATCAAACATGGGCTGCTTCCAAAGGACCTGCCCCAGCCCGAATAAGAAATTGCAGATCAGGCACTTGGAAAAGCAAGGGCTGAAGTATTTATTGCATCAGAATGTTTCCTTAGGACTAGAGAGAGTAACAGCACAGGGGAAGGAAGAAATCAGCCATGAAATGGGATGTGCCATTAGAAAAGTACATTTAGGGTGGCCCTTCGCTTTGACGTAATTGTGTACTTCCTTTTAGATGTATGTAATATTATAGAAATCTTGTATCCTTCATTCACTTCCTCTTTAGTATTCACATGCTGCACCTCTAGGAAACTGACACTGATATGGGATGCCACCTCCGTTCACAATTTACCAGATTTACATGTGTGTGCATGCTTGTGTGTGTGTGTGTGTGTGTGCGCGCGCGCGCGCGTAAGAGAGAGCGAGAGTGCATGCACATCTTTAGTTATATGCAGTTTTATCTTGTGAATAGATTTGTTTGGTGAGTATCACAGTTAACTTGAACTGGCTCCTGAACAGGATACTGTGTGCTCTCCTATTGTAACCATTCTCATGTCCTGACACTCTTTTTTTTAACTACCTTAGACTCCAGTTTTTCAATTCAAGACTAGTGAAATCATGTACCATGTAACCTTTGGCAGTAAGGTCCCCCCTCTTTCTGTAATTTGCTTTTGATGTATCCATTTGCATGCATTGGTTTTCAGTAATCTGTTCCTTTGTGTTAAATGATTCCATTTCATGGAGGGACAGATATTAGCTTTCCAGTCATTCCCCCATTGAGGAACTTCTTTTGTTCCTGGTTTGGAGTGGTAGAAACAATGCCACCTATTACTCTCAGTCTGAAACATTTTGTATGAAAACAAGTTTTCCTTTTTCTAGGTTAAATACTCAATTGTTGGGTCAAATAATAAATTAACATCTTGCCTTATAAGAAATGGCAAATCATTTCGGAATGAATGGTTGTACCACATGACATTCCCATTAGCCATATATGAGTGATCCTGTTTGCATCATCACTAGCTTATCATGGTGTCAGCACTTACTGTAGCCATTTCAGTGAGTGTGTAGTAATAGCTCACTGCAATTTTAATTAATGCCCGATAAACTTAGTGTGAGTTCATATATATATATATAAGCACACGTGCAACCATCTCTAGATCTTCAGAGAAATTTATTTTTCATGGCTTTTATGCATTTTTGAATTGAATCTCCTGGCTTTTGCTGTTGAATTTTGGGGGCTTACTACATATTTTATATATAGTCCTTTGTGAGATGTGTGGTTTACAAATATTCTGGTGCAGCCAGTGGCTTGGATTTTCATTTTGCTTGTTTGTTTTCTTTTAGTAGAGCGAAAGTTTTAAATTTTGTTCTGGTTCAGTTTATCAGGTTCTGCTTTTGTGAATTGTGCGTTAGGTGTCAAGGGTGACATTTCTGTCCCTGTCCAAGATTCTAAAGACATTTGTTCCTGCTTTATTTTCTAAAGGTTGTTATATGTGTATGTCTATACACACACACACATACACACATATGTATAATATTTTGTTTTATATTTAAGGCTTTGTTCCATTTTGAGCTGTTTTGTATGTGATGTAGAATTCAAGATTCTTGGTTCCGCCCCCCCCCCTTTTTTTCTACAGTTACCCTGTGGAGAGAGGTCTAAAAGTGCTTTCCTAGTCTAGCTATAAAGGGATTTCCAAATCCCAGTCCTGACCTGGGGGATAATGCCCCATGGTAGTTCCTAACTTCTTATCCTTCAGTGTAAGGGAGCCCATGAAACCAGCCTGCAGATCCACACTGGGGAAAGGCCTAGATTGTCAGCCCAAAGGCATACTCTTATTTGTGATGTATACCTTGTCCTCCTCTGGAAAAACAGTCAAAGGAAAAGTATGACAAAAAAATGCTTTTGTGTGATCTTGGCAATTTCTGGGGTAGATCAAGGTAAAACATCAGTGGGAACTTAAAAACAGTGTATTTGTCGCTAGGAAATGCAGAGAGCAAGAGAGAGAGAAGAGGAGAGGAAAGAGAGAGAAGAGGAGACGGAGGGAGGGAGAGAGGAGAAGGAGAGAGGGGGAAGGAAGAGGGGGTAGAAATGGAGCAGGAGAAAGAACTTATTCTGCAGTTCAGCTATACAAAGAAAGCAAAAAGCAAAACAACAAAAAGTACCTGTAAAATTGAAAACAACCCTCCAAAAATTAAAAAAAAAAAAGAAATAAGGGAAAAAGAAAAGAAAGGAGCCTATTGGAGTATAAATCTTTCCAAATACTTCCTGACAAAACTAGACTTGTTGTAAGGAGGAATTGCCCAACAGAACTTACTTGAGAGCCAGTTTCTGACAACACAGGCAGATTTTTCTGGGGCAGTATACTTAAGGGCAGTCCACACAAGTCCAAGTAATCTCTTGAGGAACACAAAGTCAGGCCAAGGGCAAGGCCAAATTGATGCAATCACAGTTTCTCTCTAAACGAAATTACATACTTTACCTAAACCTCCTCTTGTGCTCAGAGAAAAGCAATGGTAAGATTTGTCCTGCTCTGTGTGCCACCACTGTACCTGTCTGATTTGTCCTGCTCTGTGTGCCACCACTGTACCTATCTGATGGCTGCCAACTCCCTTCAAACTGTTTCCCTCTGCCCCTCTTCCCCGTTTTTCAAGTCAGTAAATAGTCAACAGTTTTTGAGTGTGCTATTGTACCATGTGATTTCATAAGCCTTGTATGACTGTGTTTGGTAAATACTCTTTTACCAAACCTCCTTCCTTGATGTGCCTTTCAATTGGAGCAAGGTTAAACTTAAGAGTCTGCTTTAAATGGGCGGAGGGGCCACAGGCTTTGATTCCCAGCACTTGAGAGTCTGAGGAACATTGAAGTAGACTGAGACAGGAGGATCTCAAGTTTAACATGAACTTGGACTCAGTAGTGAATCCCAGAATAGCTTTGCCTACATAGTAAGGACCTGCCTCCAAAAATTAAATAAAACAAAAATCATAGTTTAGTAAGCCTGTATTGAGTTAGCTATTTGAAATATAGCTGTATAACTTGTGTTGTTGTCGGGTTTTTTTTTTTTTTTGAGACAGGTTTCTCGGCATAGCCTTGGCTGTCCCAGACTCACTTTGTAGACCAGGCTAGCCTTGAACTCAGCCTGCCTCTGCCTCCCTGAGCACTGGGATCACAGGCGTGCGCCACCACACCTGCCTTAGCTGTGTAAGTCCTAAGTGGGAAAATGGGTTCTTACCAGGTGGATTTTCTCTGCTTAAGTCCTGGTGAACTTTTAGGATGTCCTAACCTTAGCCACCTGGCTATCAGGAGCTCCCATGGAATTGTAGTTTTGAAGCAGTAGTTTAGTGAGATTGGCTGACCCTTGGGACCTTTCCTTGTGTCTTTGCAAAGGATTTGTAGACTCAGTGTATTATCTATGCATCCTATGATCCTTTAAAAACAACAACAACAACAACAACCACAAATGAAAGGCTAGGCATGGTCACGCACACCTGTAATCCCAGCACTCTGGGCAGAGGCAGCTGGGTCCCACCAAGTTTCAGAATGGTCTGTCCACATAGCAATTTCCAGGCCAGACGAAGCTAATACAGTGAGACCAAGTCTCAAAGAATAAAAGGGAAAGAAAGAAGCCTCAAAACATCAACAACAAAAATAACGAAACTCACCAAATGAAGAACCAAATTATTAAATGAGTTTGTTTGTGCCACTCTTCTTCCTGGGTGATCATTGACTATGATTGCCTTGCTTGCCTTTCCATTGCAGGTATTTCTTAATCAGTGCTGAACAGGGTTCCCCCTCTTTCATAATCATTTCACATTGTTTTCGCTCTGTGATTTCTACGTGTGTGTGTGTGTGTGTGTGTGTGTGTGTGTGTGTGTGTGTGTGATTAAGGATTGCTCCCAGGCCCTCCAATATTCTAAACACATACTACTACTAAACTGTGCCTCAAGCCCATCTTTGCATTTTTGGAGTATCTTTGCTGGCATAAGGGTACTCACAGCCAGGACTGGTGACCTGAATGGCTTCCACGAGACCCATGAGCTAGAAGGAGAGAATGCACAACTCCCACGATTTGTTCTCTCACGTCCATGACAGATACCAAGGCACGTATCTGCCCACGCACACACGTAAAGACTTTTTTTCTTTTTTACATTCTTTGAAAATATATTTCAGGGTCGAGGGTTATTTGAGGACATTAAACCAAGAGGGGTGTTCCTGGAGGTTCTGGGAGGACTGTGGGAAGACTCCAGGAAGGTTGCAGGAGGTTACTCTTTACCCCTGCAAGGTCTGGCAGGGCTGGCAAATAGACCCTGAGTGACTATGCTATATGCAGAGGTCTGCCTTTCCCAGACTTGCTGGCTCCTCAGCTCCTCCTTGCTTATCACCAGAGGCAGCACTGCCCTTCCCACCCACTGTCCTCTCCCACCCGGCCCTGTCAGGGCCAGCACTATCATCCCAACTTCTCTGCCAGCAGCTGCAGTGATAAAGGATACAGAACGCAGAGCAGCCATCCTCCCGTCTCCGATGGCTCACCCATCCACCCCTCCCATAACTAACTCTGCACTCTGCCTGCCAGCCTCTGACCCACCCATTGCAACCCTGAGCCTCCTAATTACCATCGCAGCACTGGCTTGTCGAAGTCACTTCAGGAAATGGCTTCGGACAAGTCCTTGAAATGCCCTTTACATTTTTTTCAGTTGGTAAACATGAACAACATGAAGTTTTTATCGTATCATTTATTTACTGTGTGTATGCACGTATGTGAGCTCAGGCATGTCGCAGTGGACATGTGGATATCACATGACAACTTGCAGGAGTCAGTACTCTCCTTGTACCATGCCGGTCCAGGGATTGAGTTCAGGTTGTTTGGCTTGGGACAGGTGCTTATACACACTGAGCCATCTTGCTGGTCCACATGAGACTAACATTACAATTATCTGAAAGAGCAAGCAAGCAGCCTAGGCTGGGAGAAGGTCCACAGCAAGGAGGCTCAGAGCTAGATAGATGGTCCTTGAAGAGGGGGAACTGAGAGCTCATGCTGGGATTCACTTCTTTCTCTTTCTTTAGTTTATATATTTATTTATTGATTGATTGATTGATTGATTGATATTTTGTGTACATTGGTGTTCTGTCTGCATGTATGTCTGTGTGAAGGTGTCAGATCCCCTGAGACTGGAATTACAGACAGTTGTGAGCTGCCAGGTGGGTGCTGAGAATTGAACCCGGGTCCTCTAGAAGAGCAGCCTGGGCTCTTAACTACTGAGACATCTCTCCAGCCAGGCATAGTGGTACATACCTTTAATCCCAATACTTGGAGGCAGAGGCAGATGGATCTCTGTGAGTTCAAGGTCAGCCTGTTTAATACAGGGAGTTCCAAGCCAGCCAGAGCTACATAGTGAGTCCTTGTCTTACAAACAAACAATCAAACGAACATTCACAAACATATATTTACTTCTTTTTTACGGATACATGGTAGACTTTCCCATTCCAATATAGGAAAAACCAAGAAGGCTCTGTAGACAGGAAGACTGCCTGGCACCAAGAAAGCTTGCCCAGTTCATTCCACGCCTTCCTTCCATGGCTACCTGCACTTTGATCCTTACCTAGTTCTCATCCCCACAGGCTGGTGTCATCTGGTAAGCTGCTCTTGTTGTTGAGATCAGGGAGGGGGAACTCTTAAATAATAAACCAGATAGAATCATGTGTTTCCCAGAGACAGTTAGGTAGTACAGTTAGGTATTAGAAAATTGTGAACTGGAATGATATAGTCCACAGGGCCATGAGAAATCTGAGTTTCCCATGTAGTTAATAGTCGGGCTCTGAGCCCATGAGGCAGAAGTAGCCCATGGTACTTTCTAGTCAGTGACCTCTAATCAAAGTCACAGTCATATCTCAGGGAGGCATGCCTGAGTTGCAGCCTCCCCGTGATGCCAGGAAGATGTTGAGGTAGCCAGATGCCCGAACTGGTCACCTTTATCTGTGATCATCATCTTTTCCCACAGTTCAGTGTAACTATGACCTCCTTCCTCCATGTTTTGATGTGAAAAAGGGTGATGAAAACAAATCTATATAATCTTTATACCAAACATCTGATGAGTACAAATCTTCATCCCCAAGTAGGATTTGACTTTTATGGAAGTTGGGAACCTAAAAATGTTTGTAGTGATAATTTTGGTGTCTTTAAAACCCCAGTTATGTTATGTAAACATGTTTTTGTTTTAATCCCAGGTGTGGGGTGTGGGGCACCTTCAGTTTGTCTACAGCAGCAGACTATTTGTCTCTTGAGTGCTCTGGCAGGGGGTGTGATTCTGCCAACTGAAGACAGTTTATTTCTGGGGATGCTAGAGAGGGTACCCCAAGAGAGGAGGTGTGGCTGTTCCTCCTGCTGCTTCCTGCTCCTGCCATTGCTGCTGCTGTTGCTGACCTTCAAGTAGTCAAGAGAAAAGAGACAAAAAAGAGCTGGAAATATTCCGACCATAAGAAGGTGGGACTTGCCTCAAGGAGCTCAGTGCTCCTAATCAGCAGGAGGTAGTCTAAAAAGATCTCTCCACTAACCTTCTGTCTATCCTACTTGATATTGGAGTTTTGGAGGGGAAACAGAGGCATAAGAACCCCCAATAAAAATAGCTAAATAAAAAAATACACCACCAGATGTTGATACGAGGTAGGCAGAAAAAGAGCAGCTGAACCCATTGGTGTCTGTTCCTGTGCAGGGTTTGAGTTCCCTGCACAATACCACATGGCACCTGTGTCTAAAAGCATCTTGTGGAACACAGATTCTTAAACTGTGACCACACCCGTGATGGGGTATGTATGACTGGCTGTGAGGGTCTTGAAAAAGTTGGCTCCTATAAAAGGTTTCTTGACTGCGAATGACCAAAGTGTAACTTGGAATCAAACGTGTAATGAATTCAAGGGAGTTTTGGGCTGCTTGACCCTATTCCATCGCACAGACTCCCCACAGCCTTGGATCCCAACACACAGCTTATGAGTGTGTGCTATCATGCTGCTCCATGCTGGAGGATTGCCTAGAACACCTCAGCTTCTATTTGAGACTGCTGTATATTGTGAACTGCAGTGTGTTTACTGTATACACAGCCCCCCTGCTTTTGTAGAAACACGGTTTTTTATTTCTAGAAAACAAAGACTTAGAATATTTCCCTACTCTTATTCCTCAGTGTGGAAGTATCAAGTCAGTATGTCTTTGGAGTACACGGTTAAAATGTTTGTTTTTTTTTTAAGTTATTTTATCATTGTTTATTTTTGTATACATGTATATGCATCCGTATGAGTGAGGAGGGCAGAGGGGTGTCAGATCTCCGGGAGGCAGAGTTACAGGAAGTTGTGAGCTGCCAGGTATGGGTGCTGTGAATTGAACTCAGATCCTTTGCAAGAGGGGTATGTGCTCTTAACCGCTAAGCCATCACTCCAACCCCGTAACTCTTGAATTTAAAAAAAACTGCTGTTTGAGGACCTGAATTTAACTTAAAAAATATTACATGAGTTTAAGCTTGGGATTAGGACAGAATGTGAAATATAACAGTTTCTGAAATGCCTTAAACATACCTATATCTTTTGTGTTATGTACTTATGGAGTGACATTCTCAGCCTTGACAATTATAAAATGAAAATGTGGATCTTTTCTGAAGAATATTGAAAATGCTGAATGTCTAATAATCAGCAAAGAGTCATATAAAAATAACCAAACTCATCTCTCATTTATATACAAAATTGCCTTCATCTTTAATAAATGATAAAATTATACAGTTGCCAACATTATTTTAAAGTGAATTTATGATTTATTTCTTGTAAATGTTCAATCTTTAGTCATGTTTCATAATACCTGTATATCCAGGGTCATGTGCAAGTTTCATAGGAAAAAGGCATAATGTTATGCATAGAAAAAGTCTGAAGGATTATACTATAGGTTAACTCAGGCTGTGTGACTTGCTGTTCTTCATCGTGTGGGTGGAACAGACCTCCATGGGCAATCCTGGCAGCCTAAAGTGCATTTAACCCATTGTAGATTAAATTAGAAAAAGTTACCTAGCTTCTAGAATTTCGAGTTGTTTAATAAAAGACCTTTTCTGAAGTATTTGGTTTATTCTCTGCAGATATCCTACACTGTGTTTAGTCAATGCTGTCCATCTGTCCTGTGGATAATATGTTAGCCAACCACGGTGGTAGGGAATACAGCCTGCACATTTCACCCCTGTGACAGGGTTCTGAATTCAAGGGATTTAATTTGCTAAGACTGCATTTTCTCCAAGATGAGGGGTTCCTCGTAACAGACACAGATACAGAAATCTAACCTGACACAGGCCTCATTGACCCTTGAGGTTGAGTACGAGCCCTAACTGGAATGGAATGCATCACCTGGATAGTTCTGACCGACTGTGCTGCCACATTGGGTGAGGATGGAGGGCCATGCCCTTCCTCCCCAGCCCTGCAGAGCAGCATTTGATCCTAGAAAGAGCCCACCAAGTGGGCAGAGTGGTGCCACGTGAACTGCTGCCCTTTTAAGCTTAAGTGTGTAGCCTGTTTTCTCCTGCTGGCCAAGGGCACTTAGAGCTTTGACTGTCCACAGGGTGTCTGAAACTTGGAGGGGAAACAATTTATTCTGTTGGGCTCAGATATCCCGTCAGATCACAGGCTTTCACTGTATTGGTACTTGAAAAGCAGAGGAAATGATTTTGAGAATGTGGTCAGTGTTATCTCTGTACCTTCTCAGGAGTTGGCCGTTTCACTGAGCTTGCTGCTCACCTAGGATCATAATGAATGTGACCGTTTACTAGCACTTTACGAAGTGCCTTTAACGACATTGGCTTTGTACACATTGGTCTTATGGGTAGCTTAAATGCGTGTGATGAATCTATTGTTCAGGAAATTCAACACCTTCCCCAACCCCCAGCCCAGTGAAAGCAAAATCACTTCGCTTTCAAATGGAGACTGAATCCTGAACCTTCCTCCAGCTGTCTTCATCTCCAGCTGTTTTATCCCCTTCTGTGCCTTCTAAGCTTACCTTGATCGGAGTGTTTATTTTTTGCCTTGTCTGGAAGGTGGGTTAGAACACCACGTCAGTGTTGTAATATACGAAGTAGGAAAAGCTGTTCCTGGTGTTGAAGATAAAATGTTTTACCCATCTTTACTAGAATCTTACTTCATCAACTGAAAGATCTATCCAGGTTGTCTTTTGGGTAGTGTGCCCGTAGTGATCAGCAGCTCTGCCTCAGGGGTCAGGAACACAATCTGCATAGTTCTGATTTGTTTATGGTTTACAGTCCTCTGCTTCTCAAAATGCCACCTGGCAGGAGAGGCCTCTGTAATGGTTCAGCGCTCCTTTCATGAGCAACGCAGTGGTTGGCATTCAACCAGTGTTAAATATTTAGTGACCACGTGAAAGACAGAATGTGTCAATCATCATTTTTAATGTAGAGTATACATGGTTAGTGAGTCTTAATTTTTAATCACCATAAATTTTTTTTAGTACTCAGTGATTTTTTTTTATTAATCTTAAAAGTGTTAAGAATATTTCAAAATCATTGTTTTCTTTGGCCACTTTACTAATCAAACCTTTGTGTGCATGGATTGCACTGTTGTTTTAAATCTTGGTTTCTTATGTTCTTGATAGAGTTCAGACCAGGCATCTCTTAAGGGAATATTTACATATTACTACTGTTCATTACTGGGAAAAACATCTCTGGTCATGTTTGACCTGCTAATGTTTCCAGGAAATCATTAACTTTTTTCCTAGTGATTAAAAATAAGCTTGTGAATACTCAGCTATTAGCAGCTAGAATCATGTGTTTCACTTCCCTTTAAGAAGCAGGCTGAGCACTTGAATTCCAAGTACCGTTTTGCCTTTTAAGCTGTAGTACAGCCCACTACAGCCCACTGAGAAGGTGGGTTATGAAATCAATTCACTAGATAGAAGCAGCAGTTAAAATCTTTAGTTGACACACAATCATGTATATTTACAAGGTGCGGGGTGACATTTCAATACATCTATGTAACATGCAATGATCACATCAGAGTAACTCACATATCTACAACCACAACACATTTATTGTATTCATTTCTTTGTGTTCAAAATCTTCTCTGTTAGCTGTTCAACAGGTTGTCTTGCAGCCCAGGCTATCCTGAAACTCCTCCTTAGCTGCGGATGGCCTTGAACTTCTGCTCATTCCATCTCAGCTTCCCAAATGCTGGGGTTCTAGGAGCGCCCCACTTTGTTTGACTGTATCTAGGCTTTTGAGAGATTTCTATAGTAGTCCCCATAGCCTTTGCACAAATATCCATTCCTACCAATGTTGAGTGTGACTTACACACTCTTACTACTCATTCAAAGTGTGATTGTATGACATCTCTCTCTCTCTTTTTTAAAATTATTTTCTTGATGCTTAATGGTGTTGAACCCTTGTATTTATGTGTTGTTTGTTCTCATTTACTTGATCTGTGTGTATGCATCTGGCTTTGTGAGTAAAATGGTTGCATGTGGAGGTCACAGGACGACTTGAGGAATCAGTTCTCTCCTTCCACCATGTGGGCCCCAGTAGGTAACCTAGATGAAGGAGAAAATAGTAGAGTTTGTTGTATAGTGTCAAAATAAACAACTCATGAAAAACTTCTTCTACATTTTAAAGTATATATGTGTATATATATATGTATATACACACACACACATTAAATCATTTTTATTGTGTATCATGCTTTAAAATAATTCATTGTTTCATAAGGCCTTTTGGTTTATATTTGGGGATAAGGTTTCTTCTCACCGCTGGATATCTTTTAAGTTATTTATCTAATAGGCATTAACATTTGTTTAAAGATATTCAGACAGAAACGTATCTTCTAAGAGTGTTTTCCCACACCATTCTGTATTAAGGTTAGCTAAGGTTTAACAGCAGGCTTGTTTAGCATGAAATCCCAGGCGGGTCTGGATGCTTCACATCCTAGAGGATCGGTAAATTAACCCAACAACCCGGTCCCAAACCGTTGTCACTAAGCTTAGGCTGCTTGTGCTTTGGGGCCTCCTACGGGTTTCTATAAAGTTTCTTACCAGCCATGGATCACAGGTATAGTTTTCTTTTCTGTAAGATGCGTGTGATAGTACCACGTCCTTGACGCAGTTGCTAAGAGGATTGAGCAAGCTAAAAATTACGGTCTTGGGCTGATGAGATGGCTCAGCAGCTATTTGCTCCCCCCTGCAGAGGACTGGGCTCAGTTTGGAGCACCCACGTGGCGGCTCATCACCATTCATAACCCCAGATCCAGGGAATCTGACACCTTCTGAACTGAACGCGTACTCGGCACACACGGTGAGCACGCATGCCTGCAGGAAAAAGACTCAGACACACTTTAAACAATTTTCTAAAAGACTTTTAAAATACATGATCTTTAGAAAAATAAGTGCTAAGGGACTTTGTGTGATGGCGTTTACCTGTCTGTGGTCCCATACACACCTGGGAGGTAGAGGGACTGTGGATTCAGGGCCAGTCCGGGCAATGTAGCAAGACATATCTCTTATAAGAAAAATGTTTGTAAACTATCAAGGAGTTTGGATAATTCTCAAAATCTGTTCAGAAATGTGTTTTAGTCATAGTTTTCAGTGAAGACCAAGAAGAAATGACACACATCGTCAGAGAAAATAAGTGGTAAACTATCTCCATACCATGATACCTGGGTTGTTTTGTTTGGTTGTGTGTGAGTGTGTACACATATACTTTGTGTATGCTTTTGTGTCTCACTGCTCCTTTTAAAATGATCTATTTCTATTTTATGTGTGTGCATGTTTTGTTTGTGGCTCTGAAATCTCCTTGTCTCGTTTCTATGAACTGAGTATTTGTGCCATTCTTCCTAGAATTTATACATTAAAATACTTCAGAGCTTGATACAGTAGTATCAATAAGTGCGCCTTCTTGGAAGTGATCAGGCTGTGAGACAGGGCTGATGACTTGATGACAAAAAGGACAGGAAAGTGTCCGTCTGTAACCAGGAAGAAAGCCCTTTGCAAGAGTCAAATTGATCGGCACCTAGATTTTGTGCAGTCATGAGAAGTAATTGTCCTTTAGGCAGCATAATCTAGGGCATTTCTGTTCCAAACAGCAAAAACCATCTCGTTCAAGACATGGATGCATCTGCCATCTTTTGTTGTTGCTGCCACAATGGGTTTCAATAAGATAAAATTGAACTGTGGACCAGAAAATGCTTTGTGCTCCAGCTTTGGAACTTTATTGCTCTCGCTTGCAACTCAGCTGTTGGGGATTTTATCAGAAATCCCACTCCTCCTCTTCCTCCTCCTCCTTCTTCTTCCTCTTATTCTTCTTGTGAGTGCTAACATTACAGATGTACACTACCACATTCAACTTTAGAAATTTTCTTTTCTTTTCTCCAAAAAACTTGAATCTGAAATTTTCAATAAACGAATGTCGTCCTGGTGTCTTCATGTGTCAAGTGCTGACTGTGTATCCTCCCAAGCTTCTTGGCAGATGAGGGCCCCTGGGCAGAGTTCAGACAAATAACATTTGTGTCCCCAACCTTATTCTGGCATTTGTGGTTTAGCATCACTGGGCTCACTGCTCCCCCTTCTGTCTTTATCCCTTCCTTTGATTTCTCTGTTTCTTATACTTTGCTCCCTCAAAACTTACTTTCTGTACACATCACCATGCTTTTCTCATATCCTGCAATGTGCACACCACTCTGGAAAACCATCTTGAGCTGTCTCTGTATTCAGTGTAGGGTCTTCCAGCTTAGGTATATCTGTTATGAAGGTGATGGCAATGCCTGAGCTGTGGGCAATTTTATACTCTCTCTTTCTCTCTCATTTACAGCTCAGTATACAGATTGCATGAACAAGATGGTTAGGGCTCACTTTTTTTTTAACTTCTCTTTACTTGACATTTTTATTATATAGTCAGATATTTCCGTGCAAGTATACAGCATACTTTAGTTATGTTCCTAGCACACCCTAGTACCCCTCCCTTTTCTTGCCTTCCCCTTTTCCATTCATTGCTTTTCCCCTCTAGACAGTGTCACATCTCCATTTTGGTCATTTGTTCAAACACGATTTTGTGGCAATATGAAAGACTAGGAACCACAAATGAGAGAAATTCCTGATATTTCTCCCTCTGAGACTGACAGGGTTCATTCAATATGATGTTCTCCGGTCTCTTGTGCATTCTTTGGTGATACTGTGTGGCATACTACAGCACTGCTTACTTGTTTTCACTTATCCTTCTCATACGTACATCAAAAATAGACCTGAAATGGGTAGTAGGCCAGGTTTATGTGGGCCTAAGAAGGTACAGGTCGGTCCGTGATTTGTAAACTTGATTCAGCATCAAGCCAAACAGTGAAGATACCAGCAGCAGAAAGCACCCGTCTCAGGGCTGAGGGGGAAGAGGGAAGGTGAATGGGTTGGGTGGAGGAACTTCTAAGCTTGCTCTGAAGCAAGACGGCATCTAGGCGGGAGCGGATCGAGGGAAAGGCAGGGGACATTGCTGCATAAATTCTGTTACTTGCACATGCAGCTGCTTTTGTTTGAAGAAGCGTTATAGGTGACTTGATGTTAGGAGAATGACACATGTGTTTTCATGGCTGTAAGATGAGATAGGAAGTATTTATGTATGGAGAATGGTAACCCCAGGTCATTTACATATGGAAAATCCTCAGATAGGATTATATAAATAAAAATTTCAAAGAGTACTGCGTAGGGTAAATGGCCACATTGTAACCTTTGGAATCTAAGAAGCACCTAAAGGCCATTTGTTTGTGTTTTAAATATTTTCTAAACTAAAGAGATGTGTTATATTGCTGAGTCGCTACTCTGGCTTTTGCAAACGTAATTTGTCCACATATTTAATCATACAGAATACATCTGTAGTACGAAGCAAACTAGAGCCAAAATAGATCCCTTCTGGACTAGATGAAGTTGTCCATATCCATTAGCAACGGGGGATGATGCCAGTTGTCACTTCACTCAGTTTCCACATGTGTGAGACGGTGGTTGATTGGGACAACTGCAGCACTTTACAGTTTACAGCCAGAGCAGGGTTTGTTTTAGGTATTATGTAGCATGTGAGACGAAGCAGATGCACTGTGATGTTTCGGGGTAATTTCATCAGCCGAAAAAAAAAA
>CM053767.1:15229975-15251630 GCA_028658305.1 Pachyuromys duprasi
GGGGGGGGGGGGGGTGGGGAAGCCTTTGAGAAAGAGGCATCCATCAATCACCAAGACCCTCCACCTGGCACACATACTCATCTTTCTGGAAATCTGACTTAAGGCACCCCTTCGACACCCCGTTCCCTGGCCACACTAGACCGGTGGGGCGGGAAGGAACAAGAGAAAAAAAAAGGGGACAGCAAAGGACTGGATTCGGGCTCAGATTGGGTGGATGGAGGGTGAGTGGGAAGGAGCCAGGGTAACGCCTAGGACCTGCAGCCAGCGTGTCATTAAAACACAAAACCACTCCCTCACAGGCCCGAGTCTCTTTTGTGCGGTCCCCACCGCGGTGCCTTCAATAACCGTGTGAACCGAAATCTGAAACTTTCCGTTCTGAAACTTAACTCCAGGCAAATCACAGGGTCATCGGGGACCGGGCGGGGCCTGGCGAGGCAGGATGGGGTCAGCGCTGCTGGACCGCAGCGCCGTGGGTGGCTGACTCCCCAGCTCGGCGCTCAGTCTCCGGGAGGGCGCCTGGGTGCTCCGGCGGTGGTGGCGGTGGTGGTGATGGGGCGGCAGGGCCTTAGCCCCGCCGCAGAGCAGGCGGCCAGCGTCTGGGGCCCTGGGCAATCCAGGCCTGCACCTTGTGCTGCTCAGGCTTCTGCACCGAGTATCCAGCTCAGCGAGAGCTCTCCAAACCTTGCTTTCCCAGCTGGGGGTGGGGGGCAGGGGGAGAATTCCCAGCGCTTCACTCTCCCCACCTCCTGAAATTAAGGTTTGCCACGCGAGCACACGAGCGAATTAGTGGGAGCTTCCAAACGCCCGAAGCAAAACCTAAAATCAACAAAGGGTGTGTGTATGGGGGCGTCCCTAAGAGATTTTTTTCCCCTCTCACTATACTAGTGTATTTAATTATAATGATTGCAAAAAAAAAATGCAGCGGGGAATGGTTTGCTTGTAATAAAGTAGCAACTGGTTAAGCTTTTTCCATTTTGTCTTTGAAGACTTAGCCTCCGCGCTGTGTCATAAAAGAATATGTCGGGGACGTTAGAAAAGCGGGCACGGATTTAATGTTGGTTAGCATATTTTTTAATCAACGAGGGTCATATATAGAAAACGTTTAGAATAGAGCCAGGGACACACAGAGAGACATGAAAAGAGAGAGAGGGGGGGAGAAAGAGAGAGAGAGAATTTAAAACTCTCCAAAGAACATGCTTAATCTCAATTAGAGAGGTTTTCCATTATATCTGTTATTCTCAAGCATCCATTTGGCCTGTCGCCTGCTTAGGCGCCTTTTCTGTGTTCTGCCTCTGGGTCAGAGGTAGAAATAGCAAACTCTTGCAAGTGCTTCAGCCTGCTGAGAGAGAGAGAAAAAAAAGGGAGAGGTGGGTACTGGGGGAGGAACTGGGATGTCTAAACTGAGAGAAAGAAAGAGAATCTTGGGACTTTAAACCCCATCTGCCCCCTGCGACGTCGGTTTCAGAGAGAGAGTTGCTGGAAAGCTTACTAAGAACCAGCTCAGAAGAAAAGACGTCCCCTCTCAGGGCAATCTGCCTTTCTTTCCTTTTGAAAGACTTGAACAATGGGATAATTAGACCGATAGATACGGGGAGGAGGGACTGTCCTAGAAACGAAATGGCATTAGGAAAGAAAGACAGGCCGACGAATCTGAAGGGGAAAGGAGGTGTTGACCCCGCCGCGCTGCCCAAAGTTTTCTGGCGCTTAAGTGGTTTAGCTTACTGAGTAGAGAGGAGAACACTAGGAAAGCCGTGATTTTCAGGGACCAGGCTCGGTGGTTTTTACATTGTTCCCGACGATCTACCCGTTTGTTATATTGTGAGTTTTCCTACTTAACATTAAATTTGGCGATTGTGACCAAGTCTCACCCTGCCCCGTGAATTTGAAATGTTAGCATACAGCTAAAGAAGTGATTTCTCTGCCCCTTTCCTAAAAATCCCCTTGAAGAATTTGGGGAGTGAATTGGATATATATATAGTTCTTGGATTGCCTTCTCTCACTGGAGTCCTGTGCTGTTTTCTTTATTTGCGTTTGAGATGCCTCTTACAATTTCTTTAAAAAAATAAAATAAAATCAAGTACTGGGCATTTTCTTGTCTCAGAGTCAGTAAGGTACCGTTCAGAAAAATATTTTAACTCCCTTTCTCTGTGAAGTAAGGGCAATTCTATTATTTAGAGGCTTTTATGTTCGTCTGAGAAGTCTAAAGGCACACAGTTCACTGGGATGTACGGGACTTTCCCCCTTTTGATATATAAGCGCCTAGAAGTCTCCTTTTTCAGAGAGGGGCCAGAGAGTGCTATTTTATTTGCAACTGCCAGGCAGGTGATAAGCACGTGCTGGTCTGTAGGCAGCCTTGTTGAGCTGTTTTGCCTGACTACAGGGCCTTTGTGAGGAGGCACCCATCTTAGAATGTGAGAGAATGCTGCTCCCTGGGAGCTGAGGCCAAGGGCAAGATCCTTGTAAATTTCAATACCTTTTTTTTTTTTTTCAACCTCAGGCAGGCAGCAAGCAGGCCAGTCTAGGGTCACTGTGTGACAGGAATATGCAAGCCAGTAAAACAACACTGAAAGGAGGGGAAAGTCTAGGCCCACCAACCTTGAAGCCATCTCCACCACAGCGCTTCCCTTTAGGAAGCAGTCCTGCTAGGTTAACTGCACAGTGTGGGCCTTATTTATGGCTAGTTCTTCTAGGTGCTCTTGCTTGTTGCAGTTTCAGAGACTGCAAGGGAGGAAAACCAAGACCCCAAACTCCCTTTCCTGGAAGTTGTGTTATTTAGGCTGATCTGCCACAAAGGGGCAATCTATTTAAAAGCTTTTCCTTCATGAGGCCTTAGCTAATACTCAGCACAGGCCCAGGGATAAAGATTAGCTTTATTGTAGGACCTTTGAGAAGAGGGTTATACAGCAAGGAACTAGATCTTGGTACCCAAGTAAACAATTATCAGGAGACATCAGCACTCACTGTATTAACTAAATTCTTCCAGGGGGCCAAATTGATGTTAACAGGTTTTTCTGTGAAGGAATGTCTATGAATTTCTCTGTCCTTGATGGTTTTACTAGCAAGTCTTTCCCTCCCTCCTTTTATAGACACAGGGAAATATGTTCACTTCCCCCATGAAAATAATTCTTAGCTATATCCCCCTCCTCTGAAATGATGTCTGATATATGGTGGGTGCATATTATTTCTTACTAAAAGTAATGAACTCTCTGACTTGTCCCATAAATGCAGAGTTTAGATACAGTGGAATAATAAAATAAGCAACATGAAAACATTCTGAAAATGTGTGAAGTGGCTATTTAAACCCCAGTAGGAAAACACTCACTGCGAATGGGCCCTTCTAGTCTGAGGCATCCTTGCGGCCAAGGCAGAAGAGAGCCATAATGAACTTTCTGATTTTTATAATCACAAAAGTGAACGCAGTTAACATTTCAAAAAAACAAACAAAAAAAAACAACTTTATTCAGCAACCGTATTCTAATCAAATTGCCTGGCTGCCTAGGTTACAGACTTGAAATGTGGAATTATTTGAAACAATTATTTTCCTTGTCTAAAATTCTTTCCTAAGTATCTCTATTAGTTATAGCAGGAAAAATAACACTGACAGGATGTATACATGAAAACAATAGCTCCAAATGGCTGAACAAACTATCCAGTAAGCTGTCAGGATTAATTAATTGACATTAACAGAACCAGTGTCTCGCAGTTCCCCGAAAAGTGGGGATTCTCTGTAACAAAAGCGCTTGCCTTCTCTTTATGAAAGCAAACCATGCAAGTCAAGGATTCTTGAATCTCCTAGATTGGCATTACCAGATGATAGTAGAACATTTTGAAATATTAAAATTATTTGCCCACAGAATACAAATGAATATGTACATATTCTTAGTGTGGCTATCAGAACATTTCCAGTAGCTGTGTTCACATTTATACCCTCATCGTATTATTAGCTTGGTGGGTGGCTCTGACAAGAGAACCTACGTAGACTGAAAATAACTCACTCACTTTGGATTTACCGTGGGGGGAAAGATGACAAGCTTTTTTTTTTTTTTTAAAGCCTTGATGTTTTATAAACCTATTGAAATATGGACCATCTGAGAAACTTAGAAAAAGAACACTTTTTTGTTTGTTTTTTCACCCTAGAGAGAGTTAAATTTGTTCTACCAGATAAGACTTTGACCAGTTCTCAGTATCTGTTAAATACAAAGTATGTTAGTTTGTGTCTTCTGGTATGAGGCATCAAAGTCATTTAAAAGCACACTAATATATTGGGAATACTAGACTAAACATTTTAAAGAGATAGATCTGGTAATAGGCCATGGCATGTCTAGAAGTATAGAAAATAATGGTTTGTTGAGGGACTGCAGTGTTTACCAGGGCAACGACCCTTTGGCAACAAAATGCCATGGTACTTCAAAGACAGATCCAAGGTCAGCCGCAGCATGGAAAGAGTGGTGCTGTACCTTCAATACGCAAGAAAGGCACACTGTGTGTTTCCACGGCAATTTTAACTAACAATATTATTAATTTATGGATCAAAACTCTCAGCATTCAGGAGTTACTGGTCCAGGATGGCTGAATAGACTAGAACAGGAAGATTTCAAAGCCTGACAACAGAAGACAAATTGCTACTAATATGTGTGTGTGTAATATATATATATATATATATATATATATAAAGCATACATTATATATATGATTTATGTGGGTGTATATGTATAAGTCTACAAATACAAGTAACTGTACATGCATGTGGCACAAAATTAAAAGTTCTAAAACTGCCATGATTTGGTTGTTAGCATTTGAAAGGCTATGGTAATACTAGTGCAAACTAGCAGCTCAAATCTGAGAAAGAATGCTTTATAGTTGGCTACCATTTGCACAGTGGCATTTATAGGGTTTATATGTTTGGTAGGATAAGGTTTTCTTTTTTTTTTTAAACCTTATCCGTTATATTTTAGAGACTGTAATTCCTTAGCTTTTGTCTACTCAATCACCTACATTTTAAGGCAGTTGCTTTATGCAGTTTTCAAAATGCAGAACTTTAGGAAAACAGGTCCATGGAACGGGGATAAAACTATTATGCTAGAGGACTAGGAGAGGAAAATCGATCTTCCTGGTGTTCAAATGGTGTTCCTGGAAAAATCACCGGCAACAATAATTATGCTGCTCGGTCATCTTTATATGCGTTGACTTGGGACAACGGAATTTTGACCGTAAATGTAAAAGTTCTAACCGTAAATTTATTTTGGAGGAATCAATTAGGGAAAGAACATCTGCACTTTAATTTTAGCCCGAAATGCTTTTCTCCTGTTTTAAAGTGTGGATTGAGAACAGCAGAGTGAGGGCTAGGTACCGGAGCTGCAGGTGTGTGGCTTGCTGGTGGTAGTGAGGTCTAATCTAAAAAGGAAACTAAAGAGCTATGGATCCGATTACCAGTAGAGCTGCAGTTTTCCTGCTGAGAGTAGACAACCAACCTTTGTTAATCATTGCAGGATTTTTTTTAGACAGCCCCCCTCTTCATTTCCTGACCTCTACTACATTGAATAGCTACTCCAAGCAATGTTCCACTGAGCAATACGGGTGAGGGATGGAGAGCTAGATTCAATTCCTCCTCTCTGGAAATACTAGAAAAAAAATAGGGAATTCTGCACGAACAATTGTTAAATCATGTGAGACAGAGTCAAGGCCAGAGCGTGGTTCCAGAAAACTGCAGGCTGTGTTCAAGAAGACAGAAAAGATTCTTTTAAAAAGGGGGTGTGGGTGTTTCAGTAGCAGTGGCTTCAATCCAGAGTTGGGGAGCGGGAACCTTTTAAGGTTAGAGATGACCTTAAGAACTTTTGTCTTCAAGTTCCATTGAAATAATAAGCACCTTGCTCTTACTTAGCTAACTTATTGGGGGTGTCCTTACATTGTCCTTAAATGTATCTTGGGAAATTGTATGTGTGTATGTGCATGTGTGTGTGTGTGCGCGCGCGCATGCACGCGCGAACATGTGTGTGGTAAGGATGTGAGTATGTTTATGGATGCTTGTGACCAATTATGTGTACGGGAGGCCAGAGGGGATCAGAGAGAACACTGGCCGGCCACTGAGTTCCCATGTCTCTGCCCATGCCCCCAACCTCAATGTGGTGGCTTGCTTGGCTATTCTGATGGGTGCTGGGGGTTAAACTCGGGTCTTTATGCTTACACAGCAAATACTTTTTCCCACAGAGCCACCTCTGCAGTCTCAGAAATGGATTGAAAATGAAGACTTGTTTATTTTCATTTTGAGTTTGAGTGTGTTTTACCTGCATGTATGTGCACCACATGTGTGCAGTGCCTGCAGAGGCCAGAGGAGGGGCAGCAGAACCCCTGGAACTGTGGTTTCAGAGGTTGTGAGCCGCAAGTGGGTGCAGGGACTGAACTATATATCACCTACAGGAGCAGCAGACACTCAACCCCTGAGTTGTTGCTCCAGTTCTGGTGAATAGATTATTTGATGGTGATTGTTCCTGGGTGCACTTTCCTATAGAGGTTGCAGTGGTGTTGGTTTTAAATGACTTCAAAGACCCATGGTCTGCAGCCTGTGGCACAATTGGGAGGTGTTTAGACAGTTAAGAAATGGAGGCTTATTGCAGGAAGTTATGTCACTGGTGCTTATGCCTTTGAATGGGATATTGACACCTAACTTCTTCCTGACTCTTTGATTCCTGGCCTCCATCAGGTGGATAGATCCCCTCTACCATGTGCCCCCACCAGGCCACCATTGGTCCGAAGCAACTGGCCAAGTGACCGTGGGTTTAAACCAATAAGCCTGTGAGCTACAATATACATCTTCTACTTATGAACTGTCTATGTCAGGTATTTGTAACTGCAATGCAAAACTATCATAAAAGACTACTGTCAGATAGAACACTGCTCTTGGGAAACATTGCTTTTAATTGAGTTCTTTGGCTTTCCTTAATATAAAATAATTACACACACACACACACACCCCAGGTCCAATTTCACTACCTGTTCTGTGGAATACTCACATAACTATGTCAGGACTTACATATGAGTATTGGCAAGTTTGTTTAGAAATCCATCATGCCATAATTACTATTAGAATGTGGTTATACCCTCAATGATTAAGAGAACTTTCTAAAGTAAGATTTTAAGCTTTGTTGACTTCGAAGTAACAAGAAGCACAGGAACACAGCTAGCTATCCCTGGATTTGTCTAGCTTGAATACTCTCAGTGAAACGTTGGGCTATGGATTTTTCTTGCAACTTCTTGCTGAGAGAGTACAGCAGTGGTTCTCAACCTTCCTAAAGCTGCAACAGTTTCACATGTTGTGACGACCCCCAGCAATAAAGTTATTTTAATTGCTCCTTCATAACTGTGATTCTTACTACTGTTATGAATCACAATGTAAACATCTGATTTTTTTTTTTTATAGTCTTAGGTGACTCGTGTAAAAAGAGTACCAGCCTGCAAGTTTAGAATCACTGGGTTACAGTCGCCCTTCTACAGAAGACTTTCCTTAACAAACACTGAAGGATTTTATAATTCATTTGTCATCCAGCTACTTTTAAACAACATTCCCTTACATCCTTCTACCCAAAGGCCTTGCTAACTTGGATGCTACTTGTACTTAAGTATTGACTATGGAGTTGGAAAGCAGCCATGATATTCAATAAGAATATGGAAGGCAGACTTAAAGCTTTCTTCTTGTCACCTGACAGCAGATAAATAAGAACAATCTCCCTATTAAGTGACAGAGCTTTCCAGCAAGCTAGTGCTTTTCAAAACAGAGAAGTGCATTTGCAGCATGGAGATGTTTTCTTCAGAAATTATGCTAAGTTTTGCTTTGCTAATGAGCCATCTAGTGAGCTTTTTTTGGACCTTTGAGAGCAACACAGCCTGTGATTCTTGCCCCTGGGGAATTTGCTATTCTGAGATTATAGTAACAAGGATCATGATCACTTCCATTTGCCCTGTACTATGTTTTTATTTTTCCTATTTCAAAAACTTTACTCAACTTGGAATTTATTGTGCCGTATTTTATATGTAGGAGAGAATGTTAGTGCTTTCGCCCACAGAAACATTATCTAAATGCCCATAGTGTCCAAGGTAAAACACTCTTGGGTGGGCGTTTGATAAATGACACTATCAGAATTTATGCCTTCAAGAAGTCATTGAGCTTTCAAACGGTTCCGGGCTGGCCTCGGACTGACTGCTGATGACCAAGTGTAGTTCTCATGGAACTGAGTGCTTGCTTCCTTATGTACATTGCATCTGGTCTGCTGATTTTTTTTAAAATTAGGTTCCATCTCTTTGTTCTTTTACATCTCTCAGAACCCCAACAATTTGTTCTAATTTTGCAGTAATGCACTTTAATAAACAATAGTAAGGCAAAGACAAACTTCATTACTCATACTCTAAGATGCTGAGATTGCAAGTGTGTGCTAACACACATGGCTCAGCAACTGGAGTTATACATCTTTAGCAGTATTAGTCTGCACGTTGGTGACATATTTTTTAATTTAGGGTTAGGTTTTGTGTTGGCTGTTTCCAAAGCTGTGCCTGTCCCTCGATCCCTATTTTCCCTGATGATTCTACAGATTTTCTTTACTCTTAGGATTCTTGGAATGACAATGGTGGTTGCGGCACCCGTGATGGGAAAAAGGGTAGTTGATATGTGGTATGTGATTAGCAGGAATAGATAGGTATGAATCACCTTCTTAAAATGGATACTTCTTGTGAATGACCACATGTGAAGTCTATGTGCACAATTAAAATATGCAAGGGGGAGAAGGAAGGCTGGTATGGTATGAGGGTAGGACAAGAATGATTCATTTGGAAAATGTTTTTCTTCTGTTCTCTGCAAAGATAAGGATAGCATTCTAGACGAAAAAAAGTATTATTAGATTGGTGGCCGATGTTCTTTCACTTTGTGTGGGTCCTGGAACAAGCATTATCTTTGGAATCACGCAGAGCTGGGTTAAATTCTTCCCTCTGTCAGTAGCCTATGTTATTTAAACCATATTAATTTTTCTTTTAGTTTTCTACCCAAAAAAATGTAGCTCACTGATTTGATTTAAAGATCAATTAAGTTAAATGTGAAACTCCTAGTATTACGTAATTCAGTATCCGTTCTCTTTTCCTTTCATTTCTAAGTGACAACAAAAGTTGTCTGTTCAGAGAAGACTTGTGGCAGTAGATGCCTTTTCTTTCTCGGCTAATGGGTTTATAAAGCTAATCGTAGTTTTTCACAATGCTTTTAGATTTCTATATACGGGTTTTATTTCATGTTTCACCAAATTATAGTGCTTGCAAAGTGCCTTGAACTTTCTTAGCACAAAGTACCCAACAGGAAAGTATCAACACAGCCTTGTTTTCTGGAGGTCTTCTATCCTCTCTTAAACTCTTTCTGCTCCTTCTTCTACAGAGTTTGCTGAGCCACAAGGCCAGGAATTTGATGGAGGTATCCGTGCTTGGGACAGTGTTCCAAAGTCTTTCACTCCGTGCATGTAGAGTGGCTGTGGGTCTCTATATTTATTCCATCTGCTGCAGGAAGAAGCTTCTCTGATGATAGCTGAGAAAGTCATGGATCTACAGGTATAGCAGAATGCTGTTAGGGGTCATTTTATTGCTATGTTCTTTTAGCAGAACAGTAGTATTTGGTTTTCCTCTAGGTCTCTGGACTATCTAGTGTTAGCAACTTGGATGCCCAGCAGTGTCAGGAATAAGTTACATCTTGTGGAGTGGGATTTAAATCCACTCAGAGCTTGGTTGGTTACTCTCACAGGTTTTGTGCCACGAGGGCACCAGCTTGTCTTGCAAGCAGGTCGCTTGGGCAATGTTGGGCAATTTTACGTTTCTATTGTGTGTAATAATTTGAGGTGTGTTGGTTTGTTTTTTTCTTTTTAATCTGGTAGAATTCGGTGCTAAAACTGTCCAGCCCTGGGCTTTTGTTTGTTTGCTTGTTTGGTTGTTGTTTTGGTTGGTAGATTTTAATGACTGCTTCTAGTTCACTAGGAGTTATAGGTTTGTTTAAATTTCTTATGGTATAAATGTGGTATGTATGATATATATCAAGAAATTTATCTTTTTCTTTTAGGTTTTTCTAATGGGAGATAACAGGATTTTAAAAACTCAATTAATTAATTAATTAATTAATTAATTGCAATTTATTCACTTTGTAGCCCATCTGTAGCCCCCTTCCTCATCTCCTCCCAATCCCATCATCCCTCCCTCTTCTCTTCCCCTGCCCTCTGACCCTAGCCTATCAGGTCTCATCAGGACTGGCTGCATTGTCTTCCTCTGTGGCCTGGTAAGGCTGCTCCCCCACTCAGGGGGAGGTGATCAAAGAGCCAGCCACTGAGTTCATGTCAGAGACAGTCCCTGTTCCCCTTACTAGGGAACACACTTGGAGACTGAGCTGCCATGGGCTACATCTGTGCATATTTCCATGCATAGATAACAGGTTTTTAAAGTATGTCTTTATGATTTTTCTGGATGTCTCTGGAAGTATTGTTATACCCTCTCATTCATTTCTAATTTTGTAAATTTGGATCTTCTCTCCCTGCTTTTTAGTTAATTTGGCTAAGGATTTGTCAATTTTATTGTTTTCCTCATAGGACCAACTCTTGTTTCCTTGATTTTTTGTTGTTGTTGTTTCTATTTTATTGATTGCAGCCCAGAGTTTGATGAGATCTTTCCACCTACACCTTTTGAGTGTGGATTTCTTCTTTTTGTTATAGAGTTAGAGTTACCAAGTGTGTTATTAAAGTTTCTTATATGAGATATTTCCAGTTTTTTTTAAATGTAGGTACTTAGTGCTATGAACTTGCCTCTTAGAACTGCCTTCACTGTGTCCTATAAATTTGAGTAGTTGTGCTTTCATTTTACTCAGTGTAAAGTGTTTTAAATTTCTTTTATAATTTTTCATTCAGGAGTGAGTTGTTCAATCTTCATGAGTCTGTAAGCTTTCTGTTGTTTCTGTTGTTGATATCCAGCTGAAATCTGTGGTGGTCAGATAAGATGTGTCTGTTTAAATTTGCTTTGTGACCAAGTATATGGTCAATTTTGGAGAAAGTTCTGTGAACTACTGAGATGATGATACATTCTTTTGTGTTTGGATGACATGTTTTGCAAATATCTGTTGTGTCCCTTTTGGTTTGTGTTGTTAGTTGGCTCTGGTATTTCTGTTTAGCTTTTGTCTGGTTGATCTGACTATTGGTGAGAGTACGGTACTGAAGTCATCCACTATCACCATGTGAGAGCATCAATATGTGATTTAAGCTGTAGAGGTGTTTCTGTTATGAACTTAGGTGTTCCTGTGTTTTGTGGACAGTGTTACAAATTACAATATCTTCTAGGTGGATATGTTCAGTGATGAATATGTAGTGTCCTTCCTATCTCTTCTGCTTTGTTTTGGTTTGGTCTATTTTTGTCAAATAGTAAAATGGCCACATTGCTAGCTTCTTAGGTCCATTTGCTTTAGATATCTTTTTCCATTCTTTTCTCCTGAGGTGGTTTCTATCCTTGATGTTAAGGTGTGTTTCTTGGATTCAACAGAAATATGGACCCTGTTTGTGAATGCACTGTGTTAGTCTGTCTTTTTGTTGGGGGAATTGAGACAATGGATGTTGAAAATATTAATAAGCATTTCCCCCCAATATTTTGTTTCTGTGGTGTGGGTTTCCACCCCCCTTCCTTTCATTTGCTGGTCTGATGTGATTTTATTCCTTGTATTTTCTTGGACTTGGTTAGCCTCTTCAGGTTGAAGTTTTTCTTCTAGTGCCTTTTGTAGGCCTGTATTTGTAGATACATACCATTTAAATTTGGTTTCATCATGGAACGTTTTGTTCTCCATCTATTGTAAGTGAAAGTTTTGCTGGCTAATATTCTTCCTTTTTTTTGTACAGATTGTCATATGTCAGAGAAATTTTTTTTTCTGGTCCAGTCTATTTTGTGTTATGTGTTTTTCATCTACATTGCTAGATGCTTCCTTTTTACGTTGGGGAAATTTTCTTCTATGATTTTGTTGAAAACATTTTCAGTGCCTCTGACCTGGATTTCTTTTCCTTCCTCGATTGCTATTGTTTGAAGATTTGTTTTGTTTTTTTTTTTTCATTGTGTCCCAGTTTTTTTTGTTGTTGTTGTTTTGTTTTAGATTTAACATTTTTTTGACTGAGGTATCCATTTCTTCTATTTTGTCATCAATGCCCAAGATTCCCTCTTCCATCTCTTGTATACTCTTGGTGATGCTTCCTTCTGAGGTTCCTGCTCATGCTCCTTATTTTTATTTTATTTTCAGCTTTCTATCAGTTTGAGTTTTCTTTATTGGTTTTATTTCTGCTTGGTAGTTTTGAACTCTTTTCTTCATTGTTTCCCTCTTTTTGTTTGTGTTTTTATAGATTTTAAAAGCAGTTTTACTCATTTCCTCTTTAGTGACCTCTAACGTATTCAGAAAGGCTTTTTGAAGTTCTTGCCTGGTGCTTCAGCTGTGTTGCAATTCTCAGGCCCTGCTATAGTAGGGTTGCTGGGCTTTAGTGGAGTCATATTGTCCAGGCTGTTATTAATTGTGTTTTGGGGCTGGTGTCTAAGCATCTGGGTCTGAGATGATTTCAATTCTAAGTGTTGATATCTGTTTCTGTCTTTGGTGGGTAGGGGTCCTTTCTTCATTTCTGTTGCCCTCTCTTTTTTGTTGTTGTTGTTGTTTGGTTTTGTCTTTGTTTTTGTTTTCCCCCAGAGTGTGTTGGCTGTGGGTTGCCTGCTTGGTAATAGTTCTGATACCCTGCCAGGTGTCACCATTTGGGGGTCTCAGGTCAGAAGCTGTGTCTTGGTTTGGAGCTGACACTTGGGGATGGAGATGGGCTAGAATTGCAGGGATGTTGAGTGGGTCCACAGGAGGGAGGAAAGCAGGGTGTGCCATCAGGGTCTATACTGTCCCCTGGGAATGGGGGCAAAGTGAAGGGAGAGGCCACGGCAGGTGGTTTTGATAGAGAGCTGGGGATGAGACTGGGGTATTGGATTTGGACGAGTGGAAGGAGAGTGAAGCTCTAAAGATGGCCCACCTGCTTTCCTGGCTGCAGGTTTCCCAGGGTATGAGTACAGTGTTTGGTGGCTAAGACAATGGATGGGGTGGTGAAAAGGCTGTAGAAGATCTGTGCTAGCTGAGACTGGAGGGGGATGGACAGAGAGGAAGGGTGATAATAGTCTCATCCCCAGAAGATAGAGCTGCAGAGCGGGGTGGGGGGTGGGGGGTAGGGGGTGGGGAGTGGGGGGGTGGGGAGGCCAGTGGATGACACTATTCCATACCCATATCCCTAGCCAGCATAGGCAGTGGGTTTACAGAAAGTACCTCTTGACCATAGTTCTAAATCAGAGATCCTTGAGTCACTCACTGGTGATTTACAAAGGTAGTATTGAATATTTTGGCAGGGAAAGAAAGCCATTATTTCTAAAAGGGGAAGAGAAATTACCTGCATATTATTCATTTGTATTTAATGATTTTAAAAGATTATCATATATATAATATTTATACTTGTTGATGTCATAATAGCCTTGGATGCATTAATAAAAATACTATTTTTAACGTGTGGCCACTGATCATGTTTCACCTTTTAGGGTTTCTTAAAAATTGTGAGTCTTTGATTAATTTAGAATGGGAATGCCTCTTCATTAGGTTCTGCTGCTAGGATAAGACAGCATGACCGCAGCAACTCTTATGAAGGAAAGCATCGAACAGAGCGTGGCTACAGTTCAGCCGTTCAGTCCATTATTGTCATGGGGCACTCAGGGAGGCATGGTGCTGGAGAGGTAGCTGACAGTTCTACATCTGGATTGGCAGCACCAGAAGCCAGGGAGGCCCTGGGCCTGGCTCGAGCTTCTGAAACCCTAAAGTCCACTCCCTCCAGCAAGACCACCCCTACTCCTACAAGGTCACACTTTCAAATAGTGCTGCTCCCTGTGGGCCTACAGGGGCCATTTTTATTCAAATTAGCATAGAACATAAGTTGTTTGGAAGGCATCTTAAAATCTATCTTTCCTTCTCTACTTCTTCTTTTCTCCTGCTTCTTCTTTCCTGTGTTTTGTGAAGTACTAAGCTGTATCCCCAGTAGCTGACTTGTTTCTGATAAGCTCATGCTGTATTTCTGTGCTGCACATTATCTTTTTAAATGTAACTTAGACTGAAAAAACTTTTTTTGTATGTCAGAAAAAATCTCAGTTTAACGTGAGGGTTGTAATGATAACCGAATGGCTTTACCTAAATTGCACATTCATTCTCTTTCTACCATGCATCATGTCTTCGCCTTCTGCCCCTGCTGCGTTTGCATTTTCTGTTTTTTTTTCTTTCTTTCTTTCTTCTTATTTTTTAAAATGGTTTTGGAGTCCTGGCAACCAAACCCAGGGTCATGTATGTACGTGCAAGATAAGAGCTTTGCTGCTGAGCCCATTCCCGTGTGTTTCTCTTGAAGTGACGGCGCTCTCACTGAATAACAGCCTCCTGTTTGGGTGGCACTGAGTGGACTCCCCTCTGGGGAGGGTGTGAATTGGTTTGCTATAAGCTCATGTACATAAAGGCGGCAGGTCACGTCCCACTAATGTTGGTTCCGGGGAGGTTCAGTCAGTGAGCAGATGAGGAGTCAGGAGTTAGAACACATGAGACACCCAGTCCCTCTTGACTTCTTTTGAAACTACAAGAGTGTGGTGACACGGCAAAGCGCATACCCTGAAAAATCACAGAAGAGTTAAATATCTGCACAGGATTTCACTATCACACGAGCTCTTGAGTCATTTCTGTTGTTTAAGAGACTCTGTATCAGATTGTTTATTTTTCAAAAGAGAAAAACATCAGCTGATAATGCATATGTATATACTTTGGTACGTACATCATGTATTATTTTTACTTTTACAAAAGGCATAAGCCAATACATTTGTGTATACATTTTTTAAGATTTATTTTACATGCCTGAATGGCTTGCCTGCATGTTTTGATGTACACCATCTATATACCTAATGTCTATGGCAGTCAGAAGAGAGCATCAGCTTCCTTACAGCTGGAGTTGGGGAGGATTGCATGACACCATGTGGGCATTGGGAACCAGGTTTTGTTCACTAAATACAATTCATGATGTGTTGGAGCTTTGTATGGCATACCCAGGTGGCCTATCTACACCCTATATGCATGTATGCATGGGTGTACACACACACACACACACACGCACACACACAGACATCTACCTGATATTAATCACCAATCCCTGTAAGCATTTTTCATTAGGGGGGAAGAAAAGCATTCAAATTCCAAAGGAACTTGGAAGAAGCAACCATATCAACAAAAGCCAACTGAAGTAGTCCTGAAGAGCTGGCCTTTTTCAGGTCACAGAGTCTTTTGTTTAATATTGTGCCTTGATTTCTCTTATTGTTTCTTTCAGCTCCCCGTGAAGTTATCCAAGAGTCCGGCAAGAATCATCCCAAACTGAAAACACACAGGGAACTCTGCTTCTTATCACCTTTTTGTATCACAAGAGGGATCAGAGGGGTTTTGCTCTGTTTCTGTAATCAGCTGTTTCTTTGAGAGAGCAGGGTTATAGGAGTTTGAATCATGATTAAAAGTGCATGCAAGGCAAGCAGTGACATGGCCTTTTAATTACCTCCCTTCTCTCCAGTGAAAAACAATGGTAGACAATGCAGATGTCTACAGTTAAGTTTGATTTTCTTTACATGGGGAACAAAAAACCGTTCAGCTTCTCTTTTCATAGGCTTTTTCTTTTCTTTTTTGAGAAAGTTCACTGCTTATCCACTTGGCCATTTCATTTATTTCTGAAATATCTGTCTTTTGCTCATGTTAAGACAACTTTCTGTTTGACAGAGTCTTCTTTCTGCTGGACTGTGACATCATAGGCACCAAGAAAAATGAATGTTTCCCTCTGGAATTAACTGATTATAGACTGCCATTACTTAGGACCTTGCTAAGTCTGAATGGGCTAATAATTATCAATTATTAGCTGCTATTAATAAGTAAATATATATAATTTCTCTAATGTTCTAGTTTGCTTTCCATTGCCATTATAAAACTGAGCTACATGGGGAGGGAAGGGTTAATTTATTATATAAAACTTAGAGGTGACACACCATCATTAAGGAAGCCAAGAGGAGAATTCAAGTCAGCAACCTGGAAGCAGGAACTGAAGCAGAGACCATGGAAGAATATTGCTGGCTGGTTTGGTTTCCACGGCTTGCTCAGATTGACTGTCCTACACAATCTAGGACCACTTGGCCAGTCTAGCCACTGTAGGCTGGACCCACCCACATCAACTGTTAGTTGAGAAACTGCCACACAGCCAAACTCTCAAGTCAATATCACAAAAGCTGTTCTTCACCTATTCTTCCCAGGTGACTTTAGTTGGTGTCAAGTTGACAAAACCAACCATAATCTAGTGAAATGGCAACAAGTTCATCCTTTGTTGTGAGGCCATGAATGTAAAAGGCAGGAGGCTGACCCATTTATAGAATTTACTGAGGCTCTTGGGAAGTTCAGTGTCACTGGATAAATAACCCAGGTTTCCATACTCTTAACATATACCTATAATCACATTCTTTATAATCATCATTAGAGTTTGGATTAATTACCAGTGGTTTGAGAATTTCTGTTTTTACAGTTCAATTTGATTAACACTGATTGACTTTCTAAAATAGTCAAAATAATAAGCTCTTGTCCAGGAGTAGCTAGCCAACACAAAATTGACTCCGTGGGGTTTTCTTTTGGTGGGTTGCTTTTTGTTTTGTTTTGGAATTTTTTGTATTATTATTATTGTTTTTTTGGTTTGCTTGTTTTTTTTTTTTGTTGTTGTTGTTTTGATTTGGTTTGATTTTGAGAGAGAGGGAGTGGGGAAGATCCTGAAGTGGGTGGTAGGGAGACAGGAAGATCTGCCCCAGTTTGTACTCATTGTTTCAATAGCAAACTCAAAGGGTAGCTGTCAGATAGTTTACATTTTGAAGGACCCACTGTGACATGTCAGACATATAAATTATTTCTACTCATTTGGCCCTAACTCCTAATAAACAGAAGAGCTAGACATTTCCTTTGCATTGGTTATATCATGAAAAAAAACCCCAAAGATAGTAAAAATTGTAACTTTATCAGTTTAAAAAACTCTGAGATAAAACCAAGGCATAGAAATCCAACCACACTCCTAGCAAGTCCATGACTGACATAGGTAAGGTTCAGGACACAAATACATATGTAACCAACATCTACTGCTTTCCCTTTTGTCCAGTTACATGTTACATATAGTTACATGTTCTTACTTTTGTGGAGCTGCTTGTTACAGAGTTACATGCTCTGACCTTTGTGGCATTACATATACATGTCTAAGTGTGAGGATGTGCAGATGTCCAGAATGTATCTGAGGGAGAGACTGGAACTCTAAGTTAGTTCATCCTTTGGCCCTGCAGACCCTCAGCCTGCAAGGGTGTGGCTAGAAGGGCTTTTAAAATAGAGGACTCTGTCAAGGGTCTTGACTTTTCCAAGCCATTGTCTTTTGCTCAAATCTCATGACCATACAAGGAAGGCTTCCTTGTATATTCCCGAGAGTTAAGCTGCTCTGCCCTGTCTTCCCAACTTAGATGAAGTTGGTGATGGAGAGTGAGGACTCCAGATGGTAAACAGACTGTGTCTGCTTTTTCTGATAAAGCTTCAATCTGGATTGTTGGCAAGGTCCCAGTGCCAGAAGAAATGTCAGTGGTATAGATCTGGCCCCATTGTGACAGACTGTCTCATACTATCCTCCAAACTGTCATGAATGAAATGACTCTTGAACAGAGAAGGCCACATCTGGGTAGGAGATGGCACAGTGAGGACTCAAATGGGTGACCATCAGACAGAGAAAGAATGGATCAATGCATCTGAGGACACTCGCTGAAGCATGTCACAGCCAAGGAAGGCCCTGTAGAGAATCCTACCCTGAAACTTATGTGCAGTATTAGAAATTAGATTTTGACTCTGGACATACTGCCCTGAATGAATTCGATCTTGGGAGCTAGGCAGGCTTGGACTTGGTTAGTGTTTGGATGGGAGAAATAATAATTCCGACTGATGTATAACAGTAGGACTTAAACAGAGAATAGGTTCATTATTCTTTAAATATCAATTTTGTTGGTTACTTTAAATCATGTGTGAGCATGTGTACATGTGTGGATACGTGTAGTGTGTGTATGTCTTTGTCTCCATGAGGGCATATGCACATGACTGCAGATGCCCTTGAAAGTCAGAGCCATTGAATCTCTGATACGATCCTGTCACTACATCCTAGGTTACAAGTATGCATCACCACAGCCAATTTATTTGCTCCTGGGAATCAAAACAAAGGCTCTGATATGCATGTCCTCTACGAACTGAGCCACATCCCCATCCCTGAAACATTACATTATTTTACACATCTGAGTTTATCAATTGAGAGTCATAATATAGTCATGTTATATCATTGTAATGCTAATAAAATTGCACGTATATTTGGTAATGCACTTTAAAAGGCTTCTATGGGTTGTATTGTGCATAAACACACCTCTCTTCGAAGAACACTTCATAATAGATCACAACTTACCAACCATCTAACCATTCTATGATGGGATGTTTAAGTTGTATTGTATTAGTGTTTTACTCACATGATGTTAAGAGCAATAGTTGAGTGTTTTCTGAACTCTTCTTAGCCCAGCCTTTTTATGTCTGTATGCCAAAATTAAAATAACTACATTTATTTTAAATGCAACACACACACACATATGTGCATACACTCCCTAATCATGGGCAGTTTTCATCTTTTCTAGCACTGAAGTTTTAATCATATGAAGTACCTTGTGTTAGGTCTGTGTTTTAGAGAAATAAGGTAGAGTCAATCTGGAGGGAGGAGGCTGAAGGACAAGAGATCTGTCACTTTGTTCAGCTCCCCAGCTTGTGACCAAGGCAACTCCAAGACTCAGGCTGCCCCGGGAAACACAGGTGAGATTTGGAACTTTGGTCTGACAAAGGCAGTTGACTTTTAAATAGACTTGTTGGCTGCTTTGACTCATGTCTGTGACTTAGTGCCAGCTGCTGAAACTGACTTGCAATCCACTTTGTCTTTCATTATACATAGCATATAACTCAATGAGGTCACTTACCACGTTTTTTTGACATCTACAGCATTGAACCATAAAACCTGGGTGAGATGGCTCAGCAGATAACAGTGCCTGCCTCCAAGTCTCACACCTGGAGTTGGATCCCTGGAACCCACATGATAGAAGGACAGACCTCCCACAATTTGTCTTCTCACTTTCACACAACACACTGTGGCATGGCATGGCATGGCATGACAGAGATACCTTTTGGGGTCTCAATGAGCCTTTGGACTGATCACATGGATCTCTGTTTCTGCTATAGAATGGCCAGTTCACTTCGAACAGGCTTGTATGAAAGGGTTGACATTGGTCCAGATCTCTGTCCTACTACACATAGCTGCAGCTACCCTTGGAAGCTGACAAAGTGAAAGTAGCATAAATACCTTAACATGTGCTACTGTGTGGGAATTCCATAGGAGTTATGATGGATCATTCCCATGAATCATGTCTGAAGAGTCAGAGTGTGAACAAATATCATTACTCATGATGCCTGATCATCTGGCTGAGGTGGTGTGTGCTAGGGTTTGTTACTGAAAAGTTATTGCTATTGTTTCTGTTTTAACTAGTATTTTGTAGGAGAAACTTTGAGCCTACGCAGAAAGCCTGTTTAGTATGGGTTCCTGCATGAATCTCTTATTTCAGTAGCCAAGTACCAGCTGTTCTTGGTTGAGTTTGTACTTTAGGGAAGGCTTTCATATATATTGGATATATGTGTGTATGCATATATATACATGGTACATATATGTGTATATATATATATGAAATGTGTATGTATGTATATATGAAAGACATATGTGTGTATATGTGTTCACATCCACCAACAACTTATAAAGGTGCACATTTCAATTTTTTGATGAACAATGGGTGAGAAATATTATTTAATAATTTAAATTAATATTATACAGCTTATTATAAATTATGTTGATTACATGTTCATATTTATGAGCCATCTTTACTTATTTGCCTTTGCTCATGTGGTTGTTTGTAGATGTATGTCTTAGTTAGAGTTACCATTGCTCGCATGAAACACTATGACCAAGGCAACATGGGGAGGAAAGGGTTTTATGGCTTATACTTTTACACTGCATTTCATCATTGAAGAAAGCCAGGACAGGAATTCAAAGCAGGGACCTGGAAGCCAAAGCTGATGTAGAGGCCATAAAAAGGTGCTACTTAGTGTCTTGCTCATCGTGCTTTCTTATAGAATCCAGAACTACCCACCATGAGCTGGGTCCTCCCCCATTGGTCACTACTTAAGAAAATGCCCTATAGCTGAGGTTCCCTTTTTTTCAGATGATTCTAGCTTGTGTCAAGCTGACATAAAACTAGCCAGAAAAACTGACCCCTTGTCAACTTAATAAACATATCACTCTTAAACCATATGCTTTCCTTTCTTCTTCATCCCCATGATCACACACACAAACTTTAGAAGTCCTACAATCTTCACAAATTCAAACGCTTAAAAAATTCAGTCTGTTTAAATATACGAAGTATCTTTAAAAACCTGGAATCCCTTTAAAATCCAGGCTCTCAATTATAGGCTCTTATAAAATTAAAAACAAAACAAACAAAAAAGCAGGTTACATACTTCCTTACTTCAAGAGGGAAGAACAAATGAATAGTTACAATCAGATCAAAGCAAAACCAAATTCCGACAGTGTAAATATAAGTCCAATATCTGTGATTCGCTCATGATCTTCTGGGCTCCACCAAGGGGCTTGGGTCACTTTTCCAGATCTGCTTTCTGTACCATACACAGCTTGTCTTCTAAGCTCTGCCTGGCTCTGAACAACCACTGCTGTTGCTGTCCTTGGTGGTCATCCTATGGCACTGGTATCTCTAAAACGTTGGAGTCTTCTGCTATAACTAGGCTGCACATTCACTAAAAGCCTCTCATGGGCTCTCTTCATGGTGTCAAGCCTCAGCTTCTCTGCATGACCCCTTCTATGCTGGGTTTTCAACTACCAGTGATGCTATGCTTTCATAGGGGCCTTGCCTGGCTTTCTCACAGGGCCAAATCTCAACCCTTGACCCAAGTCCATGACCCTTTCATGCCTTCAAAACCAATAACACCTGGGTGATTTTTACGGTACTATGTTTTGCTGCCAGAGCAAGGTACAGCCTTGGCCACCTATGGAACACAGCTTCTGTGTGCTGCCTCTCAGAAAACACTTCCCAGACGATTTCACCACAACAATGCTGATCTCTTCTTAAGCACAGCCTGAGCCGACCAGCATTGATTATCCCAGAAAAGCAAAGATTTCCCTTTCATAGTTATGGTGCCTTATTAACCACAGCTGATTCTTCAGTCCCAGCTAACCAGAACCACAGAATTTTAATTTGAAATAACAAATGACCCTGATAAAATCTTCAAACTTGGATATTAAGACTCGAGATCAAGCCTCTGACAGAGGGCGAGAGTAATGATAGATCTGGGGGAGGTTGTTGAGACTTGGGGAGAACAAGAGCTCCACAAAGACCAAACTGAGCAGGGCACAGGGGTCTTGTAACAGACGGTTTCTAC
>CM053767.1:15251730-15266991 GCA_028658305.1 Pachyuromys duprasi
GAGGATGTCTTCCCAAATCCATTTATAGATTCAATTCCAGTTAAAATCCCAGTGAGCTTTTGACTTTTAGAATTGATAAAAGTATCCCATACTTTCTTTTTTTTTTAATTTATTTACCATACTTTCTATAAAAGTTAAAGGACTAAACTAAGCTAGCCCAAACTATTTTTCTTTTTTTTTCATGATTTCCTTGCTTTTACTTATTTATTTTTAACATTTTTATTTTATATTAATCATAGGTTATGTACTCCAAACTATTTTTTAAGAACAACAAAATAAAAGGACTAGTATTCCTTCATTTCAAGTTTTATTATTAAGCTGCAATAACTGAGATACAGACAAAGGAATAGCTAAATTAGAAATAGTATTGGGGAAATGGATAGTCTATGTGAGAAGAAAGATACCATACCTATGAACTACTTCTCTGTTGCTGGGGTAAAACACAAAGGCAACTTATGGAAGTTTAGTTTGTCTTACGGTTCCAGAGGGAGAGTCCACAATGGTGAGGGAGACAGGGTGGCCAGCAGCCAAAGCAGGAAGCTAGAAAGATCACATCTTCGACTGTAAGCAAGGAGGACAGAGCATGAACTGGAAGGAGTAAGACTAAGCTCTCAAAGCCCATCCCCAGTGATGTTCCTCCTCCAACAAGGCTGCACCTCCCACAATGTCCCCAGACAGCACCACCAGCTGGGGACCAAGTGTCCAGACACCGGAACCTATGGGGGACATCCTCATTCAAACAAAAACACCATACAGCTTACCGTACAGAGAATTAGCTCAAGCTGGGGGTGGTGACAAACGCCTATAATCTAGCACTCAGGGAAGCAGAGGCAGGAGGATCTCTGAGTTCAAGGCCAGCCTGGTCTGCCAAGTAATTCTAGGACAGACAAGACTCCACAGAAAAACCAAGCCTTGAAAAATGAAGAAAGAAAAGAAAGAAAGAAAGAAAGAAAGGAAGGAAGAAAGAGGAAAGAAAGAATTAGCTCAAATGTGAATGATAAACTTAAAAAACCCAAAAGTTTAAGTGTGTATGTATGTATGTATATATACAAATATATATATATATGTATTTGAAAATATAGGAGAAACCCTCATAATCTTAAAAAAAAAATCTTCAAACTTGCCTCTGAAACATCACAAGCCAGGCCTCTATTGTCTGCACTGCTTTCAACATTCTTGTTTTCCAAACTCCTACAGAACAGCTCACTTAGCTTTTCTAGTCCAAAGTTCCAAAGTACTTCTATAATCCTCTCAAAAACAACATCGTCAAGTCTGTCACAGAAACACCCCACTTCTGGTACCAACTTGTCTTAGTT
This sequence comes from Pachyuromys duprasi, assembly GCA_028658305.1. Classification (NCBI taxonomy): domain Eukaryota; kingdom Metazoa; phylum Chordata; class Mammalia; order Rodentia; family Muridae; genus Pachyuromys; species Pachyuromys duprasi. The sequence goes on from CM053767.1 coordinate 15,253,047, forward strand.
GGGTTACTATTGCTGTAATGAAACACCATGACCAAAGCAACTTGTGGAGGAGAGGGTTTCTTTGAGTTACATGTCCACAATGTATTTCACCATTGAAGGGAGACAGGACAGGAACTTAAACAGGGCTGGAACTTAGCATCAGGAGCTGATGCAGAGGCCAGGAAGGGGTGCTACTTTCTTCCTTATTCCTAATGGCTTCCTAAGCCTACTTTCTTATAGATTCCAGGACCACCAGCTCAGGGTTGGCACCACCCACAATGGGCTGGGCCCTTTCCCATCAATCACTAATTAAGAAAATGCTCTACAGCTGGGTCTCAGGGAGGCATTTTTCTCTACTGAGGTTCCCTCCTTTCTTTTAGATGACTCTAGCTTGTGTCAAGTTGACATAAAACTAGCCAGGACAATGTATATATGAATAACATATGTTGCAAATATTTTGCTATAATTCTTTGATTGCCTCTTGATCTTGCTTTTGGATATGTTTTGGGTTTTGTTCCATGTTATTTTACTTAAAAAATATAGCATTGTATTTATCAATCTTTTCTTTCACTGGGTCTGAGTTTTGAGACATAGCTAAAAAGCCTTTGCTGACACTCAGGTTAGAAAGGAGCTCAGCAATGCTTTATTCCATTTCAGGATTTGATTTGCTACATTTAGATATGTGATATATTTGGAATTTATTGTTATGATGTTACACATAGACTTATGTAAATTTTCTTTTCATTTTTTAAAAAATGGCTAGACAGTTGTCACATTTAGGACTAAATTTGCCCAAGTTTTGAGATGTACCTTTAGTATATAGTGATTTTTTTCATTAAAAAATATATGTATATGGGTGTTTTGTCAACATGTGTTTGTGCATCACATGTGTTCAGTGCCCAGGGAACTCAGAAGAAGGTGTTGGATCCCCTTGGGACTAGAGTAACAGACAGTTGCAAGCCACTGTGTGAATTCTGGGCATTTGACTTGGGTTTTCTAGAAGTGCTTTTTACCCCTCAGTCATCTTTTCAGTCCATAGATATATGCCTGCAGTAATTTTTGAACTTTTTCTTCTGATGATAGCGTCTTAACAGAATAATTCTTTATGACCTACCTATGGAATAAATGGAGCAAATGGAATAAACATTATTTGTTTACCTTTGAACACTTCAAATATTTTTATTACATTCTTATTTTTTGTTTCTGCTTGTGTGTGTGTATGTGTAAATGTGCATGCATGCGTGCACTCATGTGTGTTCATAGAGGGCAGAGAACAACATGCAAGTCACTTCTCTTTTTCTACTTTGTGGGTCCCAGCATCAAATTCCAGTTGTCAGGCTTAGTGCCAGGTACCTTTTCCACTGAGCCACCTCACTGGCCTTTGGACACTTTGGAAGTGGAGTAAGCAACTCAATATTGTGAGAATGATGATTTTTAAGAACGATTTATTTTTCTCTTTGGAAATTTCCTTATCCGTATTCCAGTGCCTAGTGTTGTCCAGATCCTACTTACACCATCTTAGAGAGAGAGAAAAAAAATCTAAAACATTGGTTAAAAACATATCCAAAGCAAGAAATTTCAAGATAGTGAGTAACACCATTCCTGTTTGTGGTTGAATTTGAGAAAGCAAGGAAGAAAGAATGGAAATAAGAGCTATTTTTCCACACAGTTGGGCGGGTGAATTAGCTGACCTTTAAGGTCTCCTCCACTGAGTTTTATGGCTCCATGAATCATTGTGCTGACTCAAGCCAAGTTAGTGATGAAATGGCTGGGATGGTGTGGGGGTCAGAGGTGAACTGGAGATGTGGTGACTGTGGGGAAACAAGGGTAAAAAGGCAGAGATTCTAAATGACCAAGTACAGTGAGGGGACAACCCCTCCACCCCTTAAAAACAGAGAAGGGAGGCAAAGATCGAATGGACTGAGAATGGGAAGCAAACTGTTGAATGGACTGAGAACAGCACAGCAGTGCTGATGTGATCCAGGTGGGGACAATTTCACAATTTTGAAGATGAACAGAGGACAACAAATTTCACCTGCCACTGAACCAACACCATCATTGGGGGTATAAGAAAACAGCTTAGAATTATTTGGCCTGTTTCCAAGTTCATGTAGCAGGTCATTGTGTTTGTTACAGAAAGTATAAAAATACTCATGCTAAGTAGAAAGATTCAGAGAAAAGCCTTAGCTTTGCTGCTGCTTTGAGAGGACATTTCTATCACCACATGGGCACAGACAGCTTAGAGGGTAAAAATCTGCACACAAACAGAATTACGAGTGAGGAAATACTGTTTGTCTTCCTATGACCTGGTAGGCACATAAAAAGGAAGTGTGACCTTGGAAAAGGCACTAATATAAAACATGTAAATTTCCCACATAAAATTTCCTGCATTTGAAATGTTCAAAATCAGATCTCAAGGAGGGAGATGTTAAAGGGAAGTCAGAGGCTTCCTCTATGATGAGATGTTGCTGAGAAGAGATTTAAAGTACCTTGAATTAGATAATGGCAAACATACTTCTTGCCCAGTTCAGATCACAAAGGAGAAATTGAGTCTACCAATCCTTGCATATGGCAGTGGGTGTGCCAATCTAATTTTGTCTTAAGGAAATACTTGAAACTAACAACACAGTAATAACACAAGAGCAAAGAAGGACAAGCCCTGACTATGAGCCTGAGAGAGGCACCGTGGTGATTTGCAGGGGAAAGGCATTTTTGTCTGTTATAGCAATGGTGAAAATAACCATGATTAGCAGGAAGACTCACTGCAAAATTCCAGCTTCTCTGCTGTCATCGTCTATCTTTCTATTGTCACAAGGGCGAGGGAAGCCAGAAGGAAAATTCACGTGCTAGCAGCCCTGAGACTAAGGAAGCCATATTTATCTTTAAATGGCCCAGTTTCCCTGGCTGTTTGGTGAATGTGGCTTCTCTTTCCTCTCTGAATAAATGAGCCTCAGAAAGCAAGAGGAAACTACCCCTGTACCACCCTTCTATGGACAACATCTCTCTCCTCTTCTGAGTTGAGAAGAGAATAATAACAATTCCCTTTATTAGCTTGCTGGGCTTGTTTCTCCTTTTCTTTGGGTTTTCCATTATGCCCTAATAAGATACAAGACAATGGTCTAATTTTTTTTTTATTTGTTATGACTTTCCATGTGGTCTAAAATACGATCTCCTGCGGAGAGAGTTTCATGAGTCGCTGAAAAAAAAATGTGTATTCCGAAGATGTTGGATCCAAAGTTCTCTAAACAATGGTTTTCTTTAACCCTGTAGATGTTTTTGGATTTTATATTATCTGTTGATGAGCGTGAGTTATTCAAGCTGCCAACGGTTATTGGAGCTGTATCTCTCTGCTCTTTCCACCCTGTTGTGTTTGTTTCATGCAACAATTTTCAATATGTTTGTATTTATAGTCATTATATATCCTTGGAGGATTGTCCCTTTTATCAAAATATGATGACCTTCTGTATTCCTTTTACTAATTTTGGATTGATGTCTGCCCCAATGACTACAGCTACTACTATTTACTTTCAAATTCTATTTGATTGAATTATTATTATTTTCTGTCTTTGGACTTTCAGATCATGAAATACGTCACTGAGACATGTTTCTTGTAGATGGCAAACAATTAGATCTTATTTTAAGTACATTCAGCCAGTCTGCACCTTTTAATTATAGTTAAGACCATTCATTTACATTTATGGTTATTATTGAAAGGAATGCACTAATTGCTTCTTTCTTTGTGCTCGAGAGCTTGCTGTTTTACTGAGTTCATAGTGTTTGATGCCTTCCTAGTTTTCCTATGTTGATCTTTTTATATGTTGATGTTTATTTATTTCTTTATTTTACTGAGCTCCATAACTTGGTCACACCATTTTTTCCTCTTCTGTGTGCAGTATTCCTTTAATATTCCTCTGAAATGTTAGCTTAGTGGTTAGGACTTGCTTTCACTTATACTTACCATGGAAGGGGATAATCCTTGGCAGTTGGTTCATTATAGGGTTCCGGAAGAGTCAGTTCATATTCTCCTGGCTTTTAGGGTTTCTGTTCAGATGTCTATCATTATTTTGATATGTTTGCCTTTATAACTAATACTTGGCTATTTCACTATTCTTTCTTAGTTCCATACTCTTGGAACTTTACATATAATATCTCATGGAGATGCCTCTTTTTCTGGAATCTAAATGTTTTTTTATAATACCCTTGGAGCTAGAGAATAGACTATAGACTGCCTCCTAGCATTCACACCATCATGGATTCACACATAAACACTGCCAAAATAAAATAAAAGTAAAATAAAATGTAATAGTTTTCAGTGGATGATACAGTGCATATTTATGTTTTATTATTGTCTGTATTTTGGCCAGTATGTTAGCTCTCATACATTGCAAATTTTGTTTCCTGTTTTATTCCAGTGGCAAAATAAAGCCTGACACATGATGTTAACTTTCTGTTTGATTAATAAACAAACGAATTGTGGATGGAGGGAAAGGGATACAAGGATGAGTAAGAGTGAATATCTTACCCCAAAGGATCTCAGATGAATGGAAGAGGGTGGTATTAAATACAAACACAGATAATTACAAGTTAATGTGTTAGCTCAAGTGATGCATGGATTACACAAACTCTTTTTCCAGTGTGGATGTGGTGAAAGTCATGGGGAAATGTTGTATGAGTCTGACTGTATCATTAATTTTTTTACCATTCTGTCTTATTCACTTTTTCTTATCTTCTGTATTTTCTGATTTTCTGTTTAGCATCTGGTCGTGCTTAGGCCTGCTCAATAGCAAATGTATGGACTTAGTCATGAAAATGTCATTTGAGAGCACATGTTTTCATGGCTTTTGCTAATATAAATATCTTCCCTTTTGAATGAATTTAGCACTCATGCAAACTTCAGAGGCAGCTACAGTTGTTGTTTCCATTTTATGTGTGCAGAGACCAAGGCACAGAGAGGCCAACAAATTTGCCCAACATCACATGTGGGAAACTAATGGTATCACAACTGAACTCAGGCCATCTTGCTCTTGTGAAATTTGAGCAGTGTTCTAATACATCCTTTCTTTCTCTTCCTCTTTACACTGGATTGTGATTGCACAGCAAATTTAACATACTGTTACTTAGACATTGTATTAGCCAGGATTCTTTAGAGGAATACCCCCTCAAGCCTAATTTATTAAAGTAGGTTACATGATCACTGCTGGAGAATCTAACAGAGGGTGTCTGCATGCTGGAAATGTAGAGAACCCGACAGCTGCCCTGCCCATGAAGTTGACTATCTCAGCAGTCCCAAGTAGCACTGAAGGCCTGGAAGCGACCAGAGTTGACCATAGTCACTGGAACTCATCTCTCATTGGAAGACAGAAGAGCCTAGAGTGCGATGCCAGCAGGGACAGTAGCAGCAGTGATGGGTGCTTGGGAAGAACAGTGACAGGCATATGACTCTGCATCAATCCTCCGGCCTCTTTAAACCTGGCTACCAATTGGAAGGTGCCAAGTGAGAGGCGATCTCTTCATCTTCAGTTCGTTTTCATTGAGAACACACCTACAGACACATCCAGAGCTATGGATCTTAGGTGGTTCCTCAACTAGTCAAGGCACAACCAAATTTAACCATTACAGGGCTCTTTATAAATACAGAAGTGCTAATATGAAGACCAGACCTTGACTTGTATACTTTTCAGTCATCAGCCAATGGGTATATACTGTTAATTGGGAAAAATATTTTAATAATCCCTAACTCACAACACTTTACCTATCAGAGGAATCGGCAAACAAATTCAATACACCTGGACTTGCCACAGCTGTGTTCTCTGGAAGCAGTCACTGTGTGGGACTTTGCTGTGTGAGCGTGTATTAGGGATCTGCCTTTGTGAATAGGAGGGGGTGGAAGCAGAACTAGCCAAAGGAAAAGTCTGCTAGCAAAGCAGGGCTCATAAGATTGGGCCCACTTGGAAGGGAGCTTAGAGTCAAGATGCCCATGAGCTTCAGGTCCTCACTCCCCTCCATGTTATGATAGCCTACCCCATCAGTTCTTTCCAGTTACCGGATTCAGACAGGATCTGATGAGAAACATGACTGTCCATATCTGCAGCCAGCCCTGCTGCTGCTGGAGCCTGGGGGCTCACCACCTTCCAAGAAGCTGGGCAACCGAAGTCCCTTCTTTAGTTTATACGTCTGCCTGACACAACCCTGTGTCTGCCACAGGGTGCCAGATACCCTGAACTGAAGAAAGGAACTAGTGGATAATGAAGATGATTTTTTTCAAGGGAACGCTATTCCACCTGGTCTATAATGGATACATAGAGCAACGTTTCTTTCCTTACTGCTTCATTATTACGCATGACCCTCACTGACGTTTTTTTCTGTTCCTGGATAAACAGCAATCACCCGGGGTTGACTTCGAAGAAATTATTCTTCTTGAGGCCTAGTCGATTTATTTTAAGATGAATACGACAGTGTTCTATCTTAGGAGGAATGTAACTCTCATTTGGAGGGTTCTAGAAAGTGGATAAGGCGTTAACAAATTTCCTAGCAGAGTTCCAATACTTAGTCAATGGCCAATATGTGGCAGTAAATTATGAACAGCACAGTTTTTTTTTGCTCGCCCAGTCATCTCTACTACCACCACCACCATTAGTCTTACCATTAGCCACAAGCTTCCAGCTGCCTTGTGTCATTTCCTAAATATGTCTGTGTCCACACAGTGCTTTCCAAAGCACTTTGCCCCCTGCTTCCAATGAACTTGTTTCTGTTTTTCACTTTGCATGTTTCTTCCTCAAGGAATTAAAACTAAAATCCCTAAGATGCATTTCCCAGGCCACAAGCCCATGACTCAGAAAACTGTACTCTCACTCAACAAGTAATCTCACACATAAAACACCCTACTCTTTCATAGATTTTCCTGGAATGACTAGCATATTCTTACTGACATTCATTTTACAGTTCCTCCTAGAACATTACTGAGCATCCTACAATGTTCTCCTAAATTCACTCACATACATCATTTGTATCATGCAGCATTCTTTAGAAGAGCAGAACTAATAGGACACATGTACGCACATTATAAAACTACAATTCTGTAAGTTATTTAACTCTATGTCCTCTGTCCAGTCTTTGTTTTCTAAGTCAATAATGACACTTCCTGTTCCTAGAGTGTAAAAAAAAATCATTATAGTCACTGAAAATTTCTTTAAAAAAAAATCAATGGATATGTGAGGGTAGGTGGTCCTCCATTATACCTAGTCTTTTGGTAGATGAGGCAAAGGCTTTGATGCCCTTGTCTGCTTTCTCAGAGTGAATGGAGAAGGGCCAGTCTGAAGCAGGAGGTGATCCTCTCCTCCATCCTTCCCCCCTCCCTCTCCACATTCTGTCAGAAATAGCACTCCCTGGGTAGACTGGGCTCTGTACCGAAGTGTTGAGGAGGTACTGATGCTCACGGCTCAGCCTCGGTCTACACCGTCTTGCATTATTTAAGTTTCTGCATTATTGGGTTTTAATGTAGGATGTGGATAAATATGAAGCAGTGGTCAGGGTGGAGCCTGGGGTCCAGCTAATTCCCTCAAAGCTGGGTTTCTCCAGAGAAACCATTCAGTCTTGGGTGGAGAAGGACAAATGACTGAGTTCTTCACTCATCAGAATGTGTGTACAGTTCTGTGGACAGACAGTTTAATAATGAGAAAACTCTTTGTGTGCCCTGTCCCTGCAGGAGCTCACAGGACCAGTGACTTTAGAGGCCCATGGGGCCTTTCTGTGCTGACAATTCAGTGTATATCCAGAAAAATGCAGTTTGGCTTGGTTTTTTTCCCAAGCCACAGAGCTCCTCTGCATTCCTGACCACTCTGCTGTGTCCTCTGCGAGATCGGCAGAGGAGGACAAGACAGTTCGCAGAAGGGGGAAACTCTCTTATTAAGCATAATGATGAATCAGTCAAGCTGGGAAGGTTATCTTTAAATAAAAGTCGGCATCCCACGGACCACCTCAGCGAGAGGTCACGGACGGCTACAGGTGCGTCTGTGTGATATTTTGGGCTCATACAACTTCCTCTGAATATTCAACATGTTTCATTCCAGGTTTCCCTTTTACAGAAGGCTTGCTGAAAAAGTTTTATATTTTCTTCATATTTTAAAGTCACAGGAGCAGCAAGCATATCCTTTTCATTGTTGCGTAAAGACCTTTTCTTACTCATTCACTGCTGGTAGGCAGTGTTATCAAGAGATTACACAAAGATTGTTTTTGTTTTCCTTTTTTTCTCAAAGGCCTTTAGGCTTTGGTTCAGAGCACACCTACTTAATCTGTCTGTTCCTGGAATGGCCTAGATGGTCATAGTGTGCAGGGAGAGAGTGTTGACATGATTTTTTCCCCCCTCTAACTATAGAAGATGATAAAGGTCCTTAAAGAGGAAATGAATAAATCCCCTATAGAAATCCAGGAAAACATAAATAAACAATTGGAGGAAATGAATAAGTGCCTTAAAGAAAACCAAGAAAATACTAACAGTTGAAGGAAACACTGCCTTCAAACATTGACTTCTCTTCACAGCTATTTTATTTAAAAAAAAAAAAAGTACTCTGTAAAAACAATAAAAATGTCAAGAAAAAGGCTCCTTTTGAATACTGAGATGGCTGTACCAGTTAGATGTGCCTGGTTCTGGAATATTGCATTCTAGAGACCATGAAAAGTTCTGCTACTTAATGTCTATGAGGGTTAGGGCCTTCCTCCCCTCACCCTCAGCAACTTTTCACAGTTTGGGTTGTCGGGGAAGAGGATAACTCATCGAGCGAGAAAATGTCTCCATGAGATTGGCCTGTTGGCCAGTCCATGGGATTTCTTAGTGATTGATGTGGGGAGGCCTAGCCCACTATGAGCAGTGCCCATGGTCCTGGGAGGCACTCCTTCCCTGTCATGGCTTCTGCTTCAGTCCTATCTCCAAGTGTCTTCTTTGCCCAGACTTTTCTCTGTGATGGATTGTGACCTGGGATTGTATAATAAAATAAATACTCTCTTCCTAAGTTGCTTTGGGTCACTTTTTAATCGGAGACCTCCACTCCATTCACCTAGACCAAATCCCTCAGTCTCGTCCCTAGCACTGCAACAGAACACTAGCTGCAGACTTCCTTTTCCTCTTCCCATATCTCCTGTGGATCCCACAGACCATCCCCTTCTAACCCCCCCCCCCATCTTGCCCAGCCTTGTTGCTGTGTCCCAATCCCCAACTCAGGCAGGCACCTTCTGCTCAACCGCAGGCCACTCTTGCCAGAAAACCATAGTAGGATGTCTGTAGACGTTCACTGCCCCCCTCTCTCTGTCCCTCTAAGCCCAATCCCTCAGTCTGGTCCCCAGTGCTACAACTGAACACCAGTGGCAGCCTCCCTTCCTCATTGTACACATCTCCTGTGGATCCCACACAGACCATTCCCTTCTAACCTACAATTTCAATCACTACATCTCAGGCTCCAGCACCAGCAGACATTCCCTCTGAACACACTAGCTGAGCAGTCCAGTAAAACACAGAAAGAGACGAAACAGAAACCAAGGAGCAAAACACCCACCCAACAAAGACCAACCCAGAAATCAGTCCGACACCTATAATCATTCCAAACCCAAAAGCCTAGATGCCAGCGTAAGGTCACAATTGCTAATAGCCAGAGCAATATGTCTCCACTACAGGCCAGCTCTCCTACCACACCAGGTCCTGAATATGACAACATAGCTGAAGAACAAGAAAAAGACCCTAAAACCAACTATATGAAGATAATAATAGAAGGTAGGGGTGAAGGCTCCCATGTAGGTACCAGCTTGATTTCTCCATGTTCAATGAGCTGTGTGGATGTTGTGCTCATCAACAGGGACACACTGTCAGTTTGCAGGGAGCAACCTTCTTGTCCTAGCACCAGCATGGGTTGTTTGGGGATTTCCATAGGACATTTCTTGGCCAACAACTCAACTGAATGCAACCCTGTCCCACCAATGGAAGCCTTGTCTAGAAGAGATGGCCAGCTGAGACCCATATCCCTACTTACAAGGAGTCTTCACTAGAATCACCTTCATTGATTCCAGGGAGTTTCTATTGCACTAGGTTTTCATACTGACCCCCAAATGCCCTCCAATTCTAGCTCCCTCTCCTCATAATTCTTCTTTCATCCTATCTTCTCACACCTGATTCTTCCTAACCTCATCCTCACCTGCCCCCAGTCCACCTACAGATATCTATTCTATTTCCCCTTCCCAGAAAGATTCATACATCCCACTTATACCCTTTCTCTGTACCTACCCTCACTGGGTCAATGGATTGTAGTTTGGTCATCATTTACTTAATATAATATCTACTTATAAATGAATATATACCATATTTGTCTTTCTGGGTCTTGGTTAGTTCACTCTGGATGATTTTTTTTTTCTAGTTCCATTCATCTGCCTTCAAATTTCATGATGTTGTTTTTGAAACAGCTGAGTAATCCTCCACATTTTGTTTGTCCATTCTTCTGTTGAGGGACATCTATGTTGTTTCCAGTTAAACTGTAATGAACATAGTTGAGCAAGTATCCTTCTAGTAGGATAGAGTGTCCTTTGGGTATATGACCAAGACAAACATGGAAAAATAAATCAGGAAAAACACCTTTTACAATAGCCTCAAATAAGATAAAATATCTGGGTTAACTCTAACCAAACAAGTGAAAGACTTGTATGAAAAAAACCTTCAAGTCTTTGAAGAAAGAAATTGAAGAAGTTATCAGAATATTGAAAGATCTACCATGTTCATGTATTGGTAGGATTAACATAGTAAAAATGGCCAACTTACCAAAAGCAATCCACTGTATAAAGAGAGCTGAAAGAAAACACACACACATACATGATCATCTCATTAGAGGCAGAAAAGGCCTTTGCAAACTCCAATACATCTCTTCATGATAAAAGTCTCAAAGACAGTAGAAGGTAGGGGTGAAAGCTCTATGACGGTACCAGCTTGACTTCACCATCTTCAATGAGCATTCAATCAACTTACCAAAAGCAATCAATGCAACCCCTATCAAAACTCCATTTTCCCAAGAAGTTGAATGGACAATCTTCAGTTTTGTATGGAAAAACAAAAGCAAAGCAAAACAAAACAAAAACCCCAGGATAGCTAAAACAATCCTGAATAATAAAAGAATTGCTGGAGGTACCACTATCCCTGATTTCAAGCTGTACTACAGAGATATAATAATAAAAGCCACATGGTATTTGCATAAAAACACATGTTGATCAATGGAATCTAATTCAAGTCCCATACAAATTCAAACACACATGGCCACTCAGTTTTTGATAAAGAAGCAAAATATACACACTGGAAAGTCGATAGCATCTTCAATAAATGGTGCTGGTCAAACTGGATCATTGTATGTGGAAGAATGAAAATAGGTCTATATTTATCTCTGTGCACAAAACTTAAGTTCAAGTATATCAAAGACCTCAACATAAAACTAGATATACTAAATCTAATAGAAGTGAAAGTGGGGAATATCCTTGAACTCATTGGCACAGAAGATGACTTTCTGAATAGAATACCAATAGTGCAGGCACTAAAAGCAACAATTAATAATGAGACCTCATGAAATTGAAAGGATTCTATACGGTAAAGGACACTGTCAGTTGGACAAAGTGGAAGACTACAGAATGGGAAAAGAATTATTTTACCAATTCCATTAATATACAAAGTATATAAAGAACTCAAGAAACTAGACATCAAAAAATCCAAATTATCAAATTAAAATCCTGGGGAACAAACCAAAACAGAGAATTCTCAATAGAGGAATCTCAAATGGCTGAGAAACACTTAAAAAGAAATGTTCAACATGCTTAGCTATCAAGGCAACTTTATCAATCAAAACTACTTTGTGATTCCATCTTACAACTCTCAGAATGTCTAAGAATAATGACACAAGTGACAGCTCTTGGTGGCAAAGATGTGGAACAAAGAAAACACTCCTCCATTGGCGGTAGGAGCGCAAACTTTTGCAGCCACTATGGAAAATAATATGGCAGTCCTCAGAAAGTTGGGAAGCAGGTTCTATGGAGAGATAGGATGGAGAAAGATATTGCTTTAATTGGGGGTCCTTCAGGATTGGTGTGGAAACCTGGTGTAGTGGAAACTTCCTGGAATCTATGAATGTGATCCTAGGGAGGACTCCTAGTAATGGGGGATATGAAATCTCAACTGGCCATGTCTTGTAGCCAGGCAAGGCATTCATCCAGTGGTGGGGCTGGTGTTGTAATAAATTAAAAATGTGTGTTGGGTTATATGATGTTTATCATTAGCCCTAAGGTTATCACAGCAGTATTATTTAATGGGTATCACAAATAACAAGACACAGATACCTGTTAGATTTTATAATTGTCTTATTTACCTTGGGCTAGATAGGTTTACATGAGAATGTGCTCTTCTGAACAGGGACAAGCTCTTGGAGGCCAGTAGTTAACATTAGAATACATAGCACCAGGCCAACCCCCAATAGACTGGGTTGCTTACCAGTATGTTGTTTACTAAGGCAGTCCCATGGAAATCACTGAACAATCCAGGGTGATGCTAAGCCAAAAGATTGCTCTCTGCAAACTGGCACTGTGGCCCCCATTGCTGAGGACAACTTCCACACAACTGACTGAACATGGAGAAGTCAATATAGTGCCTACATGAAGCCTTCACCCCTCCATTTTAGTCTTTCTGGTGTGAGAAGTTGCTCTGTAGACTCCAGAAAGAGAAATGTAAACACCAACCCATGCACAAAACCTTTGACCTACAGTCTGTCCTTCTTGCAGAATATGCTAGGGAAATGGTGGCACAGAGCTTGTAGCAGTAACAAACCAATGTCTGATTTGACTTAAGGCCCACTCCATGAAAAGAACCCCATACCTGATACTCTTGTGTAACCAAGAACTGGAGACTACATAGTCCAGTTACTATGGTAAAGCCAAACAGGACTGGCCTCAAAAATAAACAAAACAAACAACAACATCAAAAACCAAACAACCAAAACAAAAAACCAAAACCAACCGACCAAAACTCAAGAAAAATCAATTAAGTGATTTCTAATGATATTCTGCTATATTCATAGATCAGTGCCTTATCCAGTCATCATCAGAGAGGCTTCCTCTGGCAGCAGATGGGACTGGATGCAAAGACCCACAGCCAGACATTATGGGGAGAGACAGTCTAAATTGGAGGTCTCCACCAAATCCCTTCCCTCAGAGCTCAGGGAATCCCAAGGCAGAGAGTCTAAGAGCTAGAGGGTGTGGACGACACTAGGAGATCAAAGCCTTCTGAATCAACTAAGCAAGGTGCATATGAGCTCACAGGGACCAAGGCTGCAAGTGCAGGGCCTACGTGGGTCCGCACAAGGTCCTCTACATATAAACTATGGTTATTATCTTAGTATTTTTATGGGATTCCTGATTGTGAGAACAAGTGGGTCTCTGACTCTTTTGCCAGCTCTTGGGACTCTTTTCCTCCTGTTGGGTTGCAGTGTCCAACTTTGATATGAATGTTTTTGCTTCATCTTATTTTAAAAATCCATATTGATTATTTCTTCCCTAAAGAATTTAATTATTGTATTCTGTTTGTGATTTGCAAATATATAAATGTAACGTACATTTTCTTAAAAGAGAAAGAGAAATACAAGGCAAATATTTCTAACTGGAGAGAAGAATTTCCATGTCAAGCAGAATTCCTAACTTCACAACTAAAGAAAAGAAGAGAATACCCATCAAGATTAGCAACCTCTACATTTCCTCATAGTTTTCATGCTTGACAGGCTCCTATTAGTTATATACTTACAGATTGTAGAATAACGCTTAAAAGCAAGAACTTTCAAAACCATAATGTGACAATAAAATTGTCAGAACTTACTCTGTACACATTTAAAAAAATGTTTCCCAGCATAAAGGAGAGTAGTGAGTGAGTTTTCAGAATGTTTTTTTTTCCTTTTTTAAAAAA
>CM053767.1:15267091-15279222 GCA_028658305.1 Pachyuromys duprasi
TTCAGAATGTTTTAATTCTAGAAGTTGTTGGTGGATACACTACATTAGACTTGTCTTCTGCCCTTAGCTAAGAGATCTTTAATACAATCCCACAGCAATGATTGTAACATTGAGACTGGACTCTTCCCTTGTCTCCTACCTTCATCTATCACTGGAGCTTAATAACATGCATGAAATTCAGCTCAGGAAGAAAAAGGGCAGATAAAGTGGAAGTTTCTGGCTTCTTTGAAGACTCAGTTGAGTCATGTGACATTTTGCTAAAAGCAGTATTATGAGAAGGCATGTGATGTTTTGCTGGAGACTGGCTTGCGAGAGGGCATGTGATGTTTTGCTGTGAGCTCTCTTGTATGAGGGGTGTGACTTTGGCTGGTTGGGAGCATCCATGGGTGGTCTTTGAGAAGAAAAGATATATAGAAGCCCACAGACAGTGAAACATTGCTTTTTTGATCAATATCACTGCTCTGACCTTCATGCTTCCATACTTAAATTGGTAGAGAGAAACATTCCAGAGAACTTCTTGGGGGCAATCCAACTGAGTCTTGCAGCTTTTGCTGACTTGTCCTGATCTTCTGAATTGTGCTAATTCATATTGCTCCTTGGTGTTGGCCTTTGGACTGGACTGCTGGTATCCTGAGGATTTAGTTTGGTAATCCCCTAAGGTTTCATTGACCCTAATCAGCAGGAAGTAGATAAAAGTGTTCTACAGTCCTTTTCCCTAGTAATTTGCTACCTAAGGTCAGGGTATTTGAAGGGACATAAAGGTGTTTAAGAACCCTAAATAAAGTAGGTTTGGCAAAAAAAATCTAAGCTGTGTACTTTCAGAATGGACTGATTTCACCTTTTAAATAAATTAGATTCAGGCTGGGTTCCATGGTTCAATCTGGTAAAATACTGGCTGTACAAGCACAGAGACCCGAGTTTGAGACCATGGGTCTCTTAACACTTGTGAAAAATGTTGGCCACAGAGATGTATTTGTGAGCCCAGTACTGGGACTACAGAAGCAAAAGGTTCACTGAGGTTTGTTGGCCAGTGTGGATGAGCTCTAGGCTTCATGAGAGACTGTCTCAAAAATTAAGCTGGAGAGTGATTGAGGCTCTCCAAAAGTTGTCCCTCTGCCCTCATGCATACACACAATAATAGAAAACCATTTCTTAGCCTACCAAGTACAGAAAGGGACCTACTGTCAACTTCTAGCTTCCACATTCAGAAGACACATACTCACACATTTACACATGAGTTCATGTAAGGAAAAAACTTGAATTCATCATATCTGTAAAGTGAATCTAGTAAAAACATTTGCTTATATAGGATGATTGCTGAGGGAATATAAACTTTCTTTTGTTCTTGAATTCTTTACTGGACACTAATTCTTAACAAACACAAAACGTGGTTAGATAATGAGTCTGGAATACAGTGTGACTACAGCGAACAGAAAATTTTAGCACTGAAGCCAGAAAGGAAGCATCCAGTCTTTCCAGTAAATCTGGAGGTGTCTTTGAGGTATTCTGATCATGCTGTAGAAGCCCAGGCAGTTGGTCAAGTTCAAGAATGCTCTCTCATCTAACTTATAGAAAGAAAGCTCTGAGGCAGGAAACAGCTGGGCACCTGAGCAGGAACACTGAATGAAGCACTTGAAGGAGGGGCAGACCCACCTTCTGGGAGGCCAGTGGAGCAAGAGACACCCAAGGTGAGTTCTGAAAGAAGAAAGAAGTGATTTGTTCTCAAACGCCTTTTAAACTTCTGCTCCGTGGGTGGGCCAGGGTTTGCAGGTGTCGGTAGCCAGGAGAGACCTGGCCTCACTCAGATCAGTTTTCAGTTTTCTGTTATCCTCATCCCCTTTCTCTGCGCCATTCTGGCAATATTGCATCTTTAATGGTTAAGCTCCGGGGCAGGTGGCTATTTGTAAGGTGACTAATTAGATAAAGGGACAGATTTGCGCCAGGATGCAGATAATGCATGGAAGTGTGCCAAGGCCCAGAGCTCCGGAGTTTATGACCCCCAGCTGCCATGGCGACCATGCCTTTTCAGCTGGAGAAGCTTTTTGTTGTGGGCTAGGAGATAGCACATAGGCAGAATGGCTCGAAACGGAAGTGAAGGGGCAAGAAGGCAGCAGGGCATTGGGCTTGCTTCCCATTCATGCCTAAATGAACAGATTGTTTTGAGACTTCTTTCTTCTTGTGTGTTGAGAGGGGAAAGTGTCTTTCTTGTTTGCAATTTTCCTAGGAATCTGACTTTTGGAAGACTCGCGTTCCCGAATCTTCTTGCGCTAATCTCTCACTTCAAAGCTCCCACCCTGGGATTTTTGATATGTTATTCTTATTTTTTTTTCTTTTAAGAAGAATGTGTTGTATGCTTTAAGGCAATAACTGGAAACAGCCTGAGATTCATATTTGCTGTATTCTCGTGCTTGTTACAATGACACCACTCTAGAGCTGGAAGACACCTTGGAGCCAGGTATTCCCAGCATTCCATTTTCCCAGGACTGTCTAATAATCCAGGTGTAGTAATTACTAGGCCCTCTTTGCCCTTTCAGAAGTGACCCTGTCCATCTATCAGACCCAGAATCTTTTATAATGATCAACAAGCTAAGAAGTCAGAGACAGAAATCGAGAAAAACATGGTTGATATGAGAGTGGGTGACATAAATTATTAACTGAATCTTGGCTGGATTGGGAACTAACATAAAGACTGCAGGCTGTTGAAAGATTGGAATAAGTGACTCAGGGAGGGATGGCCAGAACATTCTAGCAGGAACAGGCAGATTAAGAGTGAGTCATGGGATTGGAGACCTCTAAGGTGGTAGGGCTTGGGATGTTGAGTTTGTGATTGCACTGAGGATTAATAGTGTGACCTGTGTTTATGGAGTTTCCCACAGAAAAATAACTACCCACTCTAGTATCACTGAGAGAGAGCTTAATAAAGGGACATTTTATAGTGGTAGAGGTGGTATAAAATAAAAGCCAAGAAGAAGGGAGGGTGATACACTCAGGAGATGGTTCTGGGGGAAAGCTAAGCTATTTACGTCCCTAGATCTGAGAACAAAGGGGAGGGAGTTTTTTATTGTAAGAAGGTGCCAAATATGGCAGCCCCTGGGCTATTGTAGGTGCTCCAGCCGTAGGAGATGGATGCTGTGATTGCCGGAACCCTGGCTGGCACAGGATATGTGGGGATGGAATCATTGCCTCCTCTTGAGATTGTCTCCTAAGATCTTCTGCTGATCAAACATAACTAGGAGTCGGAAATAAAACCCACAATTACAAGACTGGAGAAATGGCCCAGTGGACTAGAATGCTTCCTGAGCAAGCAAAAGGGCCTTGGTTTAGATCCAGGCACAGACACACCCACCGGTCATGCCAACACGCAGGGGCCTGGAAATAGAAGTATTGCTTGAGTTTTCTGATTGCTAACCTAGCCTCAAACAGCCAGGCAGACAAAGTCCCTAAAGTGAGTTCCAGGTTCGATGAGGAGCAATAGAGGAAATTGAACACCCACACAGAATATGTATGTACACTCATATACCACACACACACACACACACACACAAGAATATAGGATGGCAAGAGCATTTTGGTACCAAAACCGAAAACGTATTCTGTCCCTGAAATCACATGGTAAAAGAGAACTGATTTCACAGTGACTTCCATAACTCATCATGGCAGTGTGTACATGTGTACAGAATACGTATAATAAAGAAATGTAAAACCTTTAAAGATGGGATTTTTGAGGGTTCATCCTTAGAACTTTGATGAATTGTGAAAATAGAGAGTTGTGTTAGTTTTCTGTAGATGTTCTAGATGATAGGGAGATGTGTGGTGTAGAATATATATATATATTACTAATTTATATGTGTTAACTGTCGTAGGAGAATTATAACACATCATTACAATGTTACAAAGAAGATCAGGATGCAGTCTAGGACTCTGAAGTCTCATAAAATATAATTGTGATGTTATCTGCACTGTATTTCTCTTATTTAAAATTAGAAATCTTTTCACAGGGCATTATAGAGAAACAGGAACTGTTTCTTAAACAAGTAGACTGTTTCTTAAACAACTAGAAAGCCAGAGAAAATATATGAAGTAGAGGTTTTCAAATATGGTCATCAAGAAGCCCAGAAGAGTGGTTTCCCATGAGAAAACGACTAGATAATAAAGAAAGCCCTTTGACTTGGCAGTTTTCAAGTTGGTTGTTTCCAGGCTGAAGTCCTGGGAGAGTGATTCAAATAGGAACTGGGTGCCTTGTTAAATTAAGAAGACAATTTACAGTTCCATAAAGCCAGAGTAAAATTCCAGTAAGAAAGAAGTTAGAGAATGCGAAAGAATTCCAGGGATTTGCAGAGGAGTTTCCTCAACTGCCAGACTGACTACTTTTCAGAGCATTTGCATGAGAGTATTCCACATTGAAGAGCCAAGGAAACATGTGAGTAGAGCAATTCAACAGTCCTTGGAGCTTGTGCTGGCTAGTTGTAAGTCAGCTTAACACAGGCTACAGTCATCTGAGAGGAGGGAGCCTCAACTGAGAAAATGCCCTCAGAAGGTCAGGCTGTAAATAAAGAAGCATTGTCTTAATTACTGATCAAAGTGGGAAAGCTAACCCATCATGACTGGGGACACCCCTGGACTGGTGGTCTTGGGCTGTCTAAGAAAGGAGGGTGAGCAAGACGTGAAGACCAAGCCAGAAGCAGCGCTTCTTTATGGCTGCTGTGTCAGTGTGCTCCTCCAGGTTCCTTCCCATTTTGAGTTTCTGCCTCAGCTTCCCTGAATGGACTGTGACTTGAGGTTGGTAAGACAAATTAGCCCCTTACTCCTCAAGTTGCTTTGGTCATGGTGTTTCATCACAGCAATATAAATTATAACTAAGATCTTTCACAGGCTGGGATGCATTCCTGTTCCCATCAGTCACAGCTCAAAGACCACCTACTCTATCCAAACACCTCTCTAGACAAAACCCTTAGAGGGGTTCAAGTGGACTGTAGAATAAAGGCTGCTCTGGACTCGCCAAATATGGAAGCAAGCATCACTAGACTCAGAGGGATGCATAATAGATACACCGTACCAGAAGAAATTATAATACCAAGGGAACACAATGAAGTCCAATAGCCAAAAACAATTACACAAATGGTTATTAAACATTCAAACAAAGA
Organism: Pachyuromys duprasi; assembly: GCA_028658305.1. Classification (NCBI taxonomy): domain Eukaryota; kingdom Metazoa; phylum Chordata; class Mammalia; order Rodentia; family Muridae; genus Pachyuromys; species Pachyuromys duprasi. The sequence continues at coordinate 15,272,236 of CM053767.1, forward strand.
GAAAAACAAGAAATGTAAGATAGAGAAAATTAGGGGCTAGAGAGTTATTTCATCAGTTAAGAGCACTGATTGCTCTTTCAGAGGATCTGGGTACAGGTTCTAGGACCCACATGGTGTTTTAGAACCATGTGTAGCTCCAGATTAAGGGATCCAATGTTTTCTTCTGGCTTCCACAGGCACCAGGCACACAAGTAGTAGAACACAGACAGATACAGGAAAAACACCCAGACACATAAAATAAAATGAAAATAAAAAAATGAAAAAAAAACCCACATCAAAATGAAATAAGAAACAACAGAAACAACAGAAATACATAAATAGCCCAGATGTTACATTTATCAGGTAAAGACTGTGAAACAATTACTATCAATATGCCCTCTGTGTTTAAAAAGACAAAGGATAATATGAATGGGATCAGGAAAAAAAGAGAATATGAAAACACTGCAAAATAAATAAATAAAAATAAAAATAAAACACCTCAATGGCTATTATAGATTCAAAAGATAAATGAAGGGAAAATAAGTAATACTACACTGGACATTGCAGGTGAAAGATATTAGTGAACTTAAAGGTAGGATGAAAGATTCTACCCAAAAACAAATTCAGGAAGAAAAAGTGATTGACAGTCGAAAGGTACCAGCCATCTGTATATCACAGTGTGAAAGATTATCAAGGCATTATCCTGATCATTATTGAGCTTCCAAAAGGAGGAGGCATCAGAAATATAGTTAAGATAACTGCTGAAAATTTTCAAAATTTGGTGGAAAGTTAAACCAGGCACAGTGAGGCATGCTTTAATTTTACCATTTGAGAGACTAAGGCAGAAGGTTTAAGAATTCTGGGCTAGGCTGGCCTGTATCACCCTCTCCTTTAATGCAATAAGGCAAATTTACAGAAGTGAAAAGAAATCACTAAGGGCACTTAAACAATTAAGTTTAGAAGCGCAAAGGTAATACCACTAGACAATTTGCTATCAGAAATAATGAAAACCAAGAGAAAGTAGGGGAACGTCTTTATTTGAAAGAAAAAAGTAATAAATGGAAGAGATATTTTGTACAAGGGCACAAAAGCTTTAATACAACAAACACATGCTAAAAGAGTCCAATCATCACTGATCTACATGTCAGAAACATTAAAAGAGTATATTTAGGTAGAAGAAAAGTTGTACCAGAGAGAAACCTGGATACAGAGGATAAAGAGGTCTAGAAAATGGTATTTATATGGAAAAATAAAAGTAATTTAAAGTAACTGTTAAATTGAAATATGACAAGCAATGTATATGATTTTTCAAGTATTCAAAGGTTAAAAAACATGCAATTAATTTAAAAATTGCTTAATCCAAAATATCTAAAACATTGTTATTCCAATCTTCAAATTTATCTTAGTTTTCTTTTTCTTGAGATATATTCATTTTTATAAGTGTAGATGTTTTGTTTACACCTACATCTGTGCATCATGTGTGTGCAGTGCCCACGGAGGCCGGAAGAGGACATCAGACACACCCAAGCCTGCTCTACCCCTGGGAACTGGAGTAGCACATGGTTGTTAGCAACCACGTGGGCACTGGTAATAAAATCTGTATCCTCTGGAAGAGCAGGCAACTCTTCAGCCTCTTAGTTATGTGTCTAATTGCTGTGACATGTAAATACCTGACCAAGTTGACTTAAGGGATGAAGTTTTATTTTGGTTTATAGTTTGGTATATAGTCCAGCATCTCAGGGAAAGCATGGCAGCATGATAGAGTGTCCAGTCATGTTAGATCTATAACCAGGAAGAAGAGAGTAAATAGAAAGTGAAGCCTGGCTATAAAATCTGAAGACTTGCTCCCAGAGACCCACCTTCTCCATCAAAGCTCTACTTCTTGAAGGTTCCACAATCTTCCCAGTCAGTGCCAAGAGTTAGAGACTAAGTATTCAAACACATGAACCTAGGGAGGAGAGTTTCATGTTCAAGCTACCACAAAACCCCCCATGTGTCCTTAATACCTAACACACACTGCAATCCACCTGTGGCTAGAGACCACTTTACAGCGCCAGCTCAAACACTCAAATACTTTTCATTAAGTCATGGAAGTTACTAAAAGCAAGACTCAGCTATGCACTACCTACAAGAAGCCCACTTAACTGTAACAACTAACAATAACCAAGACAGCAGTGAAAGGATATAAAAAGGTATTTATGGAGATTTTTATTAAAAGACAAGTATAGCTGCCATATTACTATTCAAATAGATTTCAAAATAATGAAAATACTAGGGACATTTCATAATTATTTAGATGTAAACTCACTAAGAGTACTTAATAAGTACAAAAATTAATGCATCCATTACCAAAAAATGGACAAAATCAGCAGATACAATTTTTTAAGCAGCTGTATGTTGACAGAATAACAGAATATGAATAAGAAACATCATCAGATAAAGAAGACGAAACAACCTAGTCTAGTACTCCTAAGTGACATTATGGAACAATCCACTCAACAACAGCACAATAAACATTATTTTAAATATCCTTGAGAAATTAACTGAGATAGATCATATTCTGAGGCATGAATATAATCTCAGTAAAAGACTGTAACCATACAAAATTTATTTTTAATGAATTACAATGTCTTCAAGTTGGAAACCAGTAAGAGGAAGACATCTATTAGAGAAAAATCTCAAAATACTTGTAAGTTATCAGGTTCCATTGGAGATGGTGGGACATCATGAGAGTACTGGAAAAATGGGCTATATCAAAAGATAAAAATATAAGGCATTTGTTGGTATAATGTTCTTGTGGAATGTATACAAATTACCCTTGTTCATTCAAATGCTGATTTCTCTACCCCACTACCTGGCTTCAATCCAGACATTACATGGTGATGCTTATGCTTATTGTAAACATCACCTGTTTCAAGTTTGTGTATACATGCTACCATTTGTTCTCTATATTGTCAATTAAACAACCAGCCCCAATGCTAAGCAATTGAAAGGACAGGGTAGGACATCCTGGTCCAGGAGGGAGAGAGAGAAAGGGAAGTGAGAGAGCAGAGAATCCGCAGGGGAGGTCTTGGAACCACAAGCAGAGATGAAGCAGACCTAAGATGTGACTAAAAGTAAGTATAATGGGTGAAATCTGAATGGTAGGAAACTCTGCAGGCTTGGAGGTTTAGGATGGAGTAACTATTGCCCAGCATTGTGCTTTAGATTAATTAAATAAATCTCAGTCTCTGTGTGGATAAGTCAACAGCAAATATTAATAACTAATAACAGGTTCTTTTATTTGTTAGTCAAATCAAACCAATTTAATAGTTACTTTTAGTTAACTTGATTAAAATAGTTAAAGCATTATTTTGTATTTTCACCCTAGGAAACTAGGAAAAGAAGACAAATGAAATGCAAAGTAGGCCGAGGAAAAGAATAATAAAGGTTAGAGCAGTAGTCAATGAAAGAGAAAAATGAATGAAATAAGACATTTTCAATAATAGTACCCCTATGTATCCACTCAAAAAAAAATGCAAGCACATAGAAAGTCAACCAGAGTATTCAAGCCAAGAGTAGTTTTCTTTACATAACTAATGACTGGAATGATGTTTGGAAACAGATTAATCGATAGTGGCTTGTCTTCATGGTGGACAATGACTTAGCAATGAAAAGAAGAATCTACTGACATGTAGAAGAACATAGATGAGTCTTAAAAACATTGAGTTTAAAAACACCCAGAATTCCAGTTTCTGTGAGTGTGTTATAGTAACAGGAGATGGACAAATGAAACAGAAGGATATGAGAGGTCTTCAAATTCTAATGGGGGGGGAACACTACTAAAGTAAATTTATTACCCAAAAATTTAAGAGTGTTTTTAGCAGAAATGAACTAAATTTTTTACTTATTATTATTATTAATTATTTTACACAATTGGACTTACTCTATGACTTAAAAAAGTCTGGAGTAATAAAACGTGTGAATTTTTCTTATTTCTTTCTTACTTGCTACATGTTTTTATGCAATTAGATTCTTCTAATTCATTTAGCCCTTTTGATAAATTTTCAGATTTCACCCATGTTTTGCTAAAAGTGAAACTGTTGAAATGACTGCTAAACAGCAGGGGTTGTTTCTGCATTTTACTGTCCCTAACTTCTGATGACACCTGACTGGCTTCTATGTATACAGCTGCTGAGAGAAATCATCTATTTCTGATTTTAAAGGACTTTGTCTCTTTCTTTCAGGACCAGCCCACAGTATGTTTTCTGTATAACTCCACCACTTAAGATCTTATAGAAGTAGACTATATCCACGTGTCTCTTGGAGTTCATGCATTTAGCATCTTCTTTTAAACACGTTTGCTCTCCGCGGCGCTCCCTTCCCCCTGGGTATTTAATCATGTATACGACAAGCCAGCATTATATGTGATTCTCCTAGTGATGCCATATGGTTCCTCTGAATGGGGATAGATGGAGGAATTTATTGACTTTGATCATTGCACTATAACAAATACAATTATGGCATGGGAAATTTCCTACTAGAGTTCAAGAGAAAATGGGGGAGCCCCCTCCTTTGGATGATTTGTGTGTCCGAATGAATCAGGAGGCTTTCCCCAGATCCCACCCTCTTTCATATGTAATCATGGAGATGATGTGCCCATGTGCATTATTGGTGAAGGATTTCTCTCCTCCCCCATCTCCAGGCAAATAATCCCTCCTTTAAAACAGAGGGAACGATTTAGCAGTTGAAGTGTTGACTTTGAAACACTTAGACTTGGTGGCATCTTTCAAAGTTTCATCAGGATTGACTTAGTCCTTCATTCTGGAAATATCATAACCACATGGACCCCTAAGTCATTTCAGAAGAGTCTCTTTCATAAGAAATCCCAAACATGGGGGCCCTGTTTTCTCTGAGACTATTGAACATGCCTTACCATCTACACTAAGAAGCTAAAATTCTGACTTTAGTTATGCCTGGTAGATTTTAGAATTTTAAATAGGCAGTGGTTGCTGACGTGGAGCCTAATTCTTAACTATATCACTATATTGCTTTTATACAGTTAGTGCTTTTTTATTTTATAATTTAATATGAGTCTTTATATGAAGGGGTTTCTTCGTTTAACTACCACTTTGTGTTATTTTCCGAAACCATGGCAAAAATTAGCCTTCTGCTTACTTTGTGTTTGAAAAAGGGGGAGAAGCCAACACTGCCTCTAAAAAGGCAATCTTAAGTTACTTTTGAGGTACTGTTCGCAAAAGAAGGAAGAAGGAAGGAAGGAAGGAAGGAAGGAAGGAAGGAAGGAAGGAAGGAAGGAAGGAAGGAAGGAAGGAAAGAAAGAAGGAAGGAAGCAAGAGTATTGCCAGGGAGGTGGAAGGTCTTGGGGATAGTCACTGTCAAATAATAAAGAATGGAGGGCTCCTGAGTCAAGCCGGCTAAACAGTGTGTTTCAAACACTGTGTTTGAAGAAGATGCTAAAAGATGGAAGCAAGGGGTCCCAGCAAGGGTCTCTGGAATACAAGAAAATGTGTTTGTGAAGGCCATAACCTGCTGTGAGCTTGCCAGGCTCTGTTTGGGGAAGACACAGACAGATTTGTTCACTCTTGGCAGGATGGGGTGCGTCCTGTGGTCATGCTGTTCATCAGGTACAGGGTCACCAAGAAAGACTGGCGCTGGCCTAACCCAGGCCTCAACTGACACCCCCGCCAAAAAAACAAAAAAAAAACAGAAAAGCAAAACAACAACGAAACAATAAAAGCGCAGCCGCAAGGCTCCTTCGGTCCAGTGACACTTCAACAGCAACACTCTTGTGTCTCTTGGCAGCCGCGAGGCTCTGGCTCTCGCCATCCCAGGAATCTGGCATCTCACACGGTTGGGGAACTGCTTGGACAGCCACTTCCGCGTTCTTCCTTGGAGGTGCTATCCTCCTGGCCTTCTGGGTGCGGAGCCATTTGTTTCTCATGTGTTTTTCATCTGTGGGAGCCTGCTTGTGCTCTTGTTGTCTGGTGAATCTCTGGCCACTCCTTCCAACCTTGGGAACAAAGGGGTTTCTGATAAGTGTCTCACAAGCAGCTGATCTCTATTAAACAATACACGCCTTTTCTTTCTTTCTTTTTTTTTTCAATTCCTAACATCTCACTGGTTGCCAATGACACTGTGAGCCTCTCATCCAAACACCACTACGGAACGGGATCGTTGTGAGCTTTCTTTATTAAGGAGCCAATAGGTCTCAATAAGGGCCCTCTCTGGACTTCAACCATCACCCCATTGAAAGTTCTGGGCAGGTCATTGTAATCAACCAGAAGAAAATCCAGTTGCTCCACAGTGGAAAATGGAGGTCTGCACATTGATCTTCCTATTTTGCTCTCTCCAGAATTAAAGATTTGACATGGGAACAAGCTTTCAGTTACGAAAATTTAACAAGCCGTGTAATTTCAATAACTTTAAATAATGTTAAAATTGTGATGGAAGGTCAGGCATCATGATGGAATGTCCTCTGTGTTCATGAAGGGATCTGGGGATCTTTTTCTCATTTCCGTACGTTCCTGATGTTGGCAAACGTGGACTGGTGGCTAAGGCTGTTTGACTGCATCTGCAAACTTAGACAAAGTTTCAAACTATGCAACATCTTCAGTCTTGTCATCTTTGAAATGGGACTAACATGTCCTCTCTCCGAGACACATTGGGAAGATTTAATGATAGAATCTGTTGACAGGCAGTGGTGGCACACACCTTTAGTCCCAGCACTCAGGAGGCAGAGGCAGGCAGATCTCTGAGTTCAACACCAGCCTGGTCTACAGACTGAGTTTCAGAACAATCAGGGCTACATAAAATCCCTGTCTCACCCCCCCCCCCCAAAAAAAACCACTAAAACACCCCCCACCAATAAAAGAATCTGTGCACACTGACCACGGTATAGTTAAAAAAAAAAATCCGTGTCAGTCAACCCTCTTTAGTTCAGAGCTGGGGGTGGGGGGACAGAACCCACAGCAGAGCTCCTGGCCTCAAGCCCGATTCCCAGTATCTCAA
>CM053767.1:15279722-15304484 GCA_028658305.1 Pachyuromys duprasi
AAAAAAAAAATCCGTGTCAGTCAACCCTCTTTAGTTCAGAGCTGGGGGTGGGGGGACAGAACCCACAGCAGAGCTCCTGGCCTCAAGCCCGATTCCCAGTATCTCAAACAAATCAAAACACCCCTGCCCTTCACATAGGAAGTTAAAGCTTTGAAAAAGTCCACCAAGAAAACCTATAGTTTTGTGGCTTAGATCGTTGTATCGTGCCGCTCTGCACGAGTGCATGAGTTCCTGCCCGCACTGCTTTTGATGATGAGCTGTTAATTGTGAGTGAAACGGACCCTCTCCTCCCCATGTTGCTTTGGTTTATATCACAGTGATAATAGCCCTAACTAAGATACTTGTTCTAAATATTTTGTAATTTTTATATTCTTATCAAGTTGAGAAAATACCTTTCTAACTCTAGTTTGTTGGCTGTTTTTTATTTATTTACAAAAGTAATTGACAAGTAACAACTCATTTATGGAGTATGATGTGATACTTAATATACATTCATGGTAAGATTATATCAAATAAATCAATATACTTATCAGCATGTGCTCCTATTTTGTGGTAAGAAATTATGACAATCCACTGTCACAGAAGTTTTGAAATACAGAAAATACTATTATTGCTAACTGTGGTCATTACACTGTGAAATAGACCTTGAAACTATCTCCTGACTAATAAAATATACACCAATTATCTAGCATTTTTTTGTTTTCTGCATCCCACTCTCTCCCCCATCTCAAGCCTTTGGTGAACATTGATTGGTCTAGTCCCTGCTTATGAGTAGGACATCATGGATTTCTCATATAAACGAGGTCTTGTGGTGCTTGTTTTTCTGACCTCACTTACATCATTTAGCACAGTGATCTCCAAGTTCAACTGTGCTTTTGAAGATGACAGAGTAGCCTTCCTTTTAAAGATTATATAGTATTGCAGTGTGTGTATTTGTGTTGGTGTGTGTCATTTTTCCTATCTATTAATCTGGGGTAGGAGCTAATTTCTAAAATATATAAAGATCTCAAACTACCAAATAACAAGAAAACAACTTATGGAAAGTATTAGAGTGAATAGTTTTCAAAAGAGAAAAGATGGATAGCCAATAAAACGAAAAAAAAGCCTCACATTTCCAATCAACAGAGAAATGAAAGTTATAATCACAATGTGATGTAATATCACACATGCTAGAATGCCAATTAAAAATGATAAGAGTTACTGACGCTGTACAGAACTTCAAACACTCGTCAACTATTGACAGAACTCTACATGGAATGTTATATGGAAGACAGACCAGACATTTCCTAGGAAAATATGAGATAGGCATCTTTGCTTGGTAGAATATACAAGGGAGGACATTTTGAGGGGAAATGGGAATTTTTGAAAAGTTAATTTCATCTCTTGATTTGTCTTAGGTCCATTTTAACTTCTGTTTTTCCCCGGTTGTTTAAGAAAGCTGCATTTTCTCAGGAATTTGTCCATTTCATTTAAGACGTCTAATTTGTTGGCATATGGCTATTATAGTATTTCTTGTGGTACTTATTATTTCCCTAAGTTTGGGAGTAAAGTCCCAGATTCTTTTCTAACCTTATAATCTGAGACTTTCCCTTCCCTGCTTTGCTATCCTAGTTGAGGTTTAGAAAGTTTGTTCATCTTTGTACAGCTCAAAATTATGATTTTATTGATTTTTTTCCTTCAAATTTTCTGTTGTCTTCATTTCTGTTCTGTTATTTACTATTTAATTCCTTTGATACTTTTTTCTGGGTTTAATTGTTCTGCGCTTTCTATAGTTTCTTGATGTGGAAATTTAAGTTACTAATTTTCAGTGTTCTTTTCACGATGGTGTTTAGAAATATGCTTTCCCTTTGGCACATAGCATTTATTCACCTCACACATTTATATACACTGTATTTTTGTCTCTATTCATCCCAGTGTATAATGTAATTTCCATATGATTTCTCCTTTGACTAGTGTGAAGTATGTAAGCTTCTGCATGTTTGCAAATATTCATTATTATTATTATTAATTACTGTTATTTGTTAGAAAAAGTAGAGCACGGAAATTCTTATTAGTATTAAATTATATTTCTTATTTTTTTCTTTAGTGTGTATGGGTTTTGGTCTGTGTATTTTGGGGCTTTGTTGTTGGGGACATATAATTATATTCATAATTATATTAATTTTGATTAGGGATGAATCAAACCTGTCACAGATAAAACCATATATGAGTTCATACAATTTCAAGTGTGGAGCCTACTATCATACTTATATATTCTTTGAAAAAAATACACACAAAAATCAAATTACTTTCCAGAATGGGAAAAGCTGCTATTTATTGCTGGAGACAAGGTTTAAATTGGCATCTCCAGATTCATATCAGGTACACATCTCTACCAGAACCCAGCAGCAATAGTTTATAATTTCAGTTACATGCATTAAATTGACAATGATTTAACTCTTAAGTACCTCTACCCTTGTTTACCTTCACAGTCCTTTAAATACAGCAGTTGCCTGAGGGAAGCTGAGAGTGTCTTTTGCTGTTCTAAAGATGAAATGGCCTTCGTGTTAGCTCAGGCTTTAATAATAAAAAGCCATACAGTCAGTAGCTCAAACAATGTACGTTCACTTTTTACACTTTGAAAGACTGAGATGTGTAGGATCAGTGAGAACCTACTCCCGAACTTGAAGGTAGCTGTCACAAGGTCCTTGTTTGAGAGAGAAGGAGCACCTGTCTGTTCTCATCAAAAAACTAATTTCATCATGGGGTCCCACTGACCTGATTTTATCAAAAGCAATTACCCACAAAGGCCTCACTTCCAGATACCATCACATTGAGTGTTAGAGGGTCAACCTATGATTTAGGGATGCCATAAACTTTCAGCTCATTATAGCATCTTTTCTAGGATGTAATTCACATACTTCATACATTGTCCATAACTAATCTGAAATGCAAATAAAGGACAAAGTGAGCTGCATGGATGTTTTGGGATGAAACTGCCAGCCATTGAGGTAGGAATATACTGCTAGTTTAAGGAGGAATGAGATGTTTGATATAAGTAGAAAAGGAAAGAGAGAGCTAGTAGGCAAGAAGAGGGCTCTAACAGGCCTGGGTGCCTTGGGGTAGCATAGCTCTGATTATTAGTGTTAACCACAGATTGGCTCTAAAATCACCTGGGAGACTGGCCTCTGGGCATGCCTTGGGTGATGATCTTGATTATGTTAATTAGGGTGGGGAGACCTTGCCTGAAGTGTGCTTTGGGCAAGAATGAATTAAAAGGGAAAGTGAACTGAGTACAAGCATTCCTTGTTCTGTTTCTTCGACCAACTGCCTGAGGCTCCTGCTCCTGAGACTTCCCACAGAATGTAATGTGCCCTTGAGCTATGAGCTGAAATACTCCATTTCCACCTAAGCTGGTTTGGCCAGAGCATTTTGTGGTATAAACTCTCATTGTATCTGTAGAGTAGGAATCACTGGAGAGTTTGAGCAGGGTAAAGCCAGCCTAGGCTTATAAAAGATTACGTGGGGTTTTGATGGAAAACACAACAAAGACAAGGGTAGACAGCAAGGAGACAACTTAAGAAAGTAGTCTTTCATGCAAGCTTATTTGGACAGTGTCAGTAACATGATTCTAGAAAGGACAGTAGAAATGCCAAGCATCTGAAGTTTCATTGGTGAAATGGAAATCAAATAGGCAAGTGACATCTCTCATTTGTTTTGATTTTGATTCAAAGAGAGTTTATAGGGTCAGTGTAAGATGTATACTGAAGCAAACTCTTATTTATCATTAAGACTAAGAAAGCTATGCTGGCCTTTCGGATAGCTTGTCTGATTGCATCCTTTCCTTGCCTTTCATACGTCACCATGACTCCACCTTTTTATCATTCTCTTGTGTTTCTTTCTGAATTTAAGTGTGGCGTAGTCAGCTTACAGTTTCTGCTTTCCCAGTTCCTTCCCATTTCCCTCCCATTCGAATACCTACCTTTTCGCTCTTGTTAGGAAAAAAAAAAAAAGGCATCTAAAGAATAAAAAAAATAAAATAAAATAGAACAAAAACAATGAAACCAGAACAGGACAAAACAAAACAAAACAACAACAAAAACAAAGCAAGAAAAAGAGCCAAAGAAAAAGCACAAGCAACAAATATAGAAGCAGAGACACACATATTCTCTCACACAGAAAACTACAAAAAAAAAAAAAAAAACCCTGAAAAACCATAATATTAACAGAAAGAACTTAGAAGGGTGGGGGAAAGATCTGAGAAAACACTACGAGACAAAGAACCTCCGAAAAAATGCTATTGAGTTTGTTTTGAGTGGCCATCTACTGCTGGGCACGGGGCTCACCCTTAAGGGTGGTTTGTATATCCAGTGAGACTCCTTTCGAAAAATTAAATTTTCATTTGCGAGTGGTTATCAGTTGAAGATACCTTCTGGATAAGGAATGTGGGCTGTGCTTACTTCTCTACGTACCGGGATTGCATTTGGCTTAGAACCCTGCATGTCCTATGCATGTGTCACAGTCTCAGTAAGTTCATATGTGCATCTGTCACACTGTGTTTGGAATGCCTTGTTCCCTTGGTGTTCCCCATCCTCTCTGGCTCTTTCACTCTGTCTGCCCCCTTTCCAAAGGTTCTCTCCAAGCACTGACACATGGCAGGATCGTGATAGAGACATTCCGTACAGGACTGATATTCCAAAGTTTCCCATTCTGGTTTACATTTTTCAGTTTCTGTATATTGAACCATCCTTGCGTTTCTAGGATGAGGCCTTCTTGATCATGGTGAATGATCTTTTTGATGTGTTCTTTGATTCAATTTGCAAGTATTTTATTGAGAAATTTTGATCTGGGTTCATAAGGGAAATTTGTCTGAAATTGTCTTTCTTTGTTGGGTCTTTGTGTGGTTTGGGTTGCAGGGTGACTGTGACCTCATAAACAAAATTAGGCCATTTTTCTTTTGTTTCTATTTTGTGGAATAACTTGAGGAGTATTGAAGTTAACTCTTATTTACAATCTGGTAGAATTCTGTACTACAACAGTCTGGCCCTGGGCTTTTTCTGGTTGATAGACTTAATTACTGTTTCTATTTTGCTAGGGGCTATAGGTCTATTTAAATTGCTTATCTGATCTTGATTTAACTTTAGTAGTGTTATATATCAAGAAAATGATTCTTTTCTTTTAACTTATCTGGTAGATAAGTTTTTGGTTTTTTTAAAAGCATGTCCTTAGGATTCTCTGGATTTCCTTGGTGTCTGTTGTTATGTCCCCCCCTTTCATTGGTAGTTTTGTTAATTTGGATCTTCTCCCTGTCATTTCATTAATTTGGCTAAGAGTTTGTCAGTCTTGTGGATTCTCTGAAAGAACCAAGTCTTTGTTTCTTTGACTCTTTGTATTATTATTTTTTGTTTGTTTCTGCTTTATTGAGTTCAGCCCTGAGTTTGATTATTTCTTGATGTCTACTCCTTTTGGGTGTGATTTCTTCTTTTACTTCTAGGGCTTTTAGGTGTGCCATTAAGTTACTAATACGAGACTTCTACATAAGTAGGGGCTTAGTGCTATGAACTTGTCCCTTAGACATCCTCATTCTGTCCCATAAATTTTCATAGGTTGTGTTTTCATTTTCATTCAATTTCTAAAATGTTTAAAATTGTTTCCTTAGTTTTTATTTTAACCCATTTTTTATTCAGTAATGAGTTGTTCAGTTTCCATGAGTTTATAAGCTTTCTGTTGTTTTTGTTGTTGATATTCAGCTTTTACCCATGGTTGTCGGATAAGATACAGAAGGTTATTTCAATTTTTTTTTCACTTGTGTCCAAGTATGTGGTCAGTTTTGGAGAAAGTTCCATGAGGTGCTGAGAAGAAACTATATTCTTTATGTTTGAGTATAATATCTTATACATACCTGTTTGGTCCATTTGTTTTATGACATCATTTAGCTTCAGCATTTCTCTTTAATTTTGTCTAGTTGACTTGTCTATTGGTGAAAGTGGGTTGTTGAAGTCTCTCACTATAACTCTGTGAGGGACAATATGTTATTTAACCTGTAGGAGTGTTTTACTTAGGTGCCTTTGTGTGTGGTCAATAGTTGATTAAAATTGCAACATTCTCTTGGTATCTTATTTATTTATTTATTTATTTATTTATTCATTTGATGATGAGTATTCATTCTCTGGCTGATTTTGGTTTGAAGTATACTTTGGCAGGTATTAAAATTGTTTTTTGGGTTCATTTGCTTTTAATATCTTTTTCTATTTTTTATGCTGAGATGTCTAACCTCGATATTTTTAAATATTTTTATTTATTTATTACAATTTATTCACTTTGTATCTCAGCTGTAGCTCCCACCTTGTCCCCTCCTGATCCCACCGTCCTTCCCTCCCTTATCTCCTCCATGGCTTTACCCCAGGCCACTGTTAGGGGAGGACCTCTTCCCCTTCCATCTGACCCTAGCCTATTAAGTCTCATCAGGACTGTCTTTCATAATCTTCCTCTGTGGCCTGGTAAGACTGTCCCCCCTCAGGGGGAGGTGAATCAAAGAGCCAGCCACTGAGTTCATGTTAGAGACAGCCCCTGTTCCCCTTACTCCGGAAACCCATTTGCAGACTGAGCTGCCACAGGCTACATCTATGCAGAGGTTCTACTAACCTTGATATTAAAGTGTGCTCCTTGGATTCAGTGGCAAAATGGACCTTCTTTTGTTTTGTTTTGTTTTTTTAATTCATTTTGTTAGTCTGTGTCTCTTTATTGGGCAATATAGATCATTGATGTTGAGAGATATCGGTGAGCAGTGTTTGTTAGGTCCCTTTATTGTGTTGTGGTGGTGTGAGTTTTCCCCCTTTTAATTTGCTGGTCTGAGATGTTTTATTTTTTGTGTACTTAGCCTCTTCTATTTGAAAATTTCCTTCCATATTCTTCTGTATGACTAAATTTATAGATAGATAAATTTGTTCTTATTTTGAATGTCTTTCTCCATCTGTGTTGATTGAAAATTTTCTGGGTGTAATAGTCTGTGTTGACATCTGCAGTCTCTTAGACCACCTCTGTTTAGGCTCTTCTGGCTTTTAAAATCCCCATTGAAGAGTCAGCTTTTATTCTAGTAGGTCTGCTTTTATATGTTACTTGATCTTTTTCCTTTGGAGATATTAATATTCTTTCTTTGTTCTATGCATTTAGTGTTTTGATTATTATGTATCATGGGGAATTTATTTTCTGCCTTAGTGTATTTGGAGTTCTTTATTCTTCTTCTACCTTGTTAGAGACCCCTTTCTTTAGGTTGGGTAAACTTTCTTCTGTGAAATAGTTTCTGTGCCTTTGACCTGGATTTCTTCTTCATTTTCTATTTCCATTATTTGTAGATTTGGTCTTTTCATAGTCTTCCAGAGTTCCAGGATGTTTTGTGCCTGGATTTTAAAATAGTTAACATTTTCCTTGACTGAAGTATTCATTTGTTCTGTCTTGTATTTAATGCTCAATATTCTTTCACACATCTCTCCTATGCTGGTGGTAAAGCTTGTCTTTCGAGATTCTCCATTTTTTATTTCCTGTCTTGCCTCACTTTGTTCTCATTTAGTGATTCCATTTCCACCTTCCTATCTTGACCTGTTTTCTTCATTCCATTTCATTGTTTGTTTCTGTTTTCATAGATTTCATTAATGGATTTATTAATATCTTCTTTATGTCTTTGAGCATATTTGTTACAGGTATTTTGAAGTCCTTGTCTTATGCTTCAGCTATATTGCTTTTTCAGGGCCTTATGTAGTAAGGTTGTTGACTCTAGTAGAGACATATTGTCCTTGCTGTTCTTGGCTGTTTTTAGAGTGGCATCTATGCTTCTGGATTTAGGATGATTGTAATTCTAGGTGTTGAGATCTGATCTTGTCTTTGTTGGGTGGGTGTTATGTTCTTTGGTTTCTGTTGTCCTTTCTGCATCTTAGGAGAGTGAGATGGCTGTGGTTTTCATGGTAAGGAGTGCTTCAGAGACCCTGTCAAGTGGGATTCTAGGGGTCCAGGGTAGAAAGTGTTTCTGGGAATTAGGAGCTGACATGAAGGAATGGGGATGGGTTGGAGTGAGAAGGATGGTGCTCAAAGGGCCCTACAAAAGGAGGAAAGTTGAGTATACCAAGAGCATCTGCATAGTCCCTTGGGAATGGGGACAGAGAGGAAGGAGGTGTAGCAGGTGGCCTGTACAGAGCTGATAAGACTGGGGAATTGGAAGTGGTGTACAGGAAGGAAATTGAAGATTGCTAATCTAATTTCTGGACCAAATTGGCTATTGGGTTTCCAGGGAGTCAATATATCTGTATTTTACAATTCTTCTAAACTAAGGAGTAGGAGTCACAATTATTATGCTTTTAAGTTTGGAAGTGTGTTTTCTTATATTTAATTTTATCTATCTATCTATCTATCTATCTATCTATCTATCTATCTATCTATCCATCCATCCATCTATACTTAAGTTATATTTGCCCTCAAATCAATGGTTCTTTTGAGTCACCCAGCTCTACTGATACTACAGGATTTTTGCCTCTACCCTCTACCCTATAACTGATGTGTTCAGTTTCATGCTTTCCACCTCAGTATCTATGCTTTCTTGGCCTTGTCTTTCTCTTTCCTTCTGACTTTTCCTCCACAGTCTCTCCTTCAGTGGCCATACATTAATGTTTTTGGTTAATCTCTTGGTTCTTACTTGATACCTCAGTTCTCTTCAATTGACACCCTGGATAGGTATCCCTTCATGCGATGTCAAGCTTTAAGAGACTTTCTTTGTGTGCAGGATAGAAATGTTCAGATTCCAGGGGATAGATAAAGAGATGGCTTAATGGTTAAGAGAACTTGCTACACTTGTAGATGATCTGGGTTTGGTTCCCGGTACCCTGATGGTGGCTCACAGCCACCTCTAACTCTAGTTCCAGTAAATCTGATACTCTCTCTGACCTCTGCGATGACCAGACATGTGCATGGCCAAACCACTCACACATAAAATATAAATAAATTTAAACAAAAGTTCAGACTGTGGTAATGATACATTGAGTAGAAAAAAAACAAACAAATAAACAAACAAAAACACCAGAGGCCAGGAAGGTAGTGTGATCAGCAAAGCACTTGCTGCTTCAGCCTGAAGACCTGTATCTGACCCCCAGAATCTACTTAAGGAACATTGAGTGTGGTAGCAAAAACTGTCAAAACCTCGGGGCTCAGTGGACAGTCAGTCTCCTTGGCTAAGTAGCCAAGCCAATGAGAGACATGTCTCTAAAAACAAAATGGATGGCTCTTGAGGAATGATACTTGAGTTTGACCTCTTGCTTTCACATGTACCTGTACACACACATGCACATACACCTGCACACATACAAAACTGAAAAGGATAGAGAGGATCTTGGGAAGATGGAGGATTTTCCCACTGTCTCAGTATTGCCAAGGTAGAAATTTAAAAATTTAATGATTATCTAAAGGAAACAACAACAATGAACAGGTTGGACACACACATCTAGAACCTTCGGTAGATATGAATTTCATCTGAAATAATCATACTATTTCCTTGTATTGGGGATTTAACTAAGTGTTTGATGATTTTGAGTTCCCATCAAAATTAAAAAGTTCAAAGATAATTAGATGTATCTTGATCTTCCAAGTATGTTGATCCATTAGAAGTACAGGGTAAGTTGGTAAAGAGCAAGAAGTGTTATAAAATTATTTTCCCATTATTGCAAATGGCATAACATATGTTCTAAAATATATATTATTCAGAGTAATGTTACAACAGTCAGTCTTATTGTAGACATGTTTGCCTGAACTCTTTCTAATAAAAGCACTTTTTTTCAGAAGAAAGTATGTTATTAAAAATATGGCTTTTTAAAAAAACAGGTTGTGATGTACAATGCCAAATTATTTTGGGGCCTAGATCTTCTCCTGTATGCTTGAAGAACTTATTTTATTGGCCTTGATCTCATTTTCTTAGCTGGAATGGGGAGAACAGGAAATGGAAGATAACTATACAAGTGCAAAGAATAGGAAGGCATTTCCTTATTTGCACCAGTCTGATGTGAAAATTTATTCTCTGTCCCAATCTATAAAGAGTATGATGTCTGAATATTGCATCCTGTTTTGATGAGTTATGGAAAGGAATGTTGAAATCAGCTCTGAATTTTCTATTCTTGTGGTGTGTGTGTAAATGCCAGTGTTATTGCCCATTTGTGTGTGTGTATATTTCTTACCCCTACATCAGCTGTCTTTGAAACTAAGCAGCATGCAGAGAGCGAGAGAACTTTGAGTGCTCAGCCTTAATAGGATGGCCAAGTCATACCCCTGCCCTCAAGGCTCAGGGATTCTTGTGAAAGGGGGGGGGCAGAATGACACCAAGAAAACAGTGATTTCCAGACACAACGGGGTAGATGCACATATGAAAACACAGAAGTTGTGGCGTGCACAAGCCCTCCAGGGTCAAACACTTGCTTCACTGGCACCATTTCTGAATTTTCATATGCCAGACTCTTCCACACACCAAAATCATAGCTAGGTCATGGCGCCACATTCCCAGAAGAATCTTGCTAGAGAAGGTAAGCAACCTTGGTAGCATTAATTATGAAGATGACATGGTATGGGAAAGGGGTGCTCAAGCAATACCCAGAGGAAGTTCTCCCCAGATCATCTGAGAGAGAAATGGTGAGAGGAACTGGGAGGCACAGAGCGGCAAGCCACAGGGAAGTTGGAGAAAGAGAGTGCTCTTTTAGTCAGGGAAACTATTCTCTAATGGGCAACTGGAGATGGTCTGTGCATTTGTGAGGTTAGTCCTGCAAATGGGAGACTGACTCTGTGGGCTTGGTGGAATGTGCAGAATGCGTTTGATCAGTTTCCCCACTTACGGTCGAAGACAGGAGCTAGAAAGAATGTCGTCAAAATAGGCTGAAAGAAGCAGAGAAGTCCTGGGGAGTAAATCAGGTTGGACTTAGATTCTACAGAATATCCCTGTTTAAAATCTTTAAAGTTAAAAAAAAAAGACTCATTGTAATTCTCAGTGTCTGAACAGTTTCCAGGGTACTCTAGTATATCTACAAGCGCAAGCAGATCTGTTGTTACTCATTCCCTGCACTCCACCCCCACCTCCAGCGCCTCCCAGAATGCGATACAAGCTCCCGGCATCATTAGGGAGTACAACACGGAAAGGAGAATAATTATGGTCTTAGTGACCGTACTGTATCCCTGACAACCAAGATATGTTAGAAAAAGAAAAATGGCTCTGGAAAAGGAAGGCCTGTTAGCTTCACTTTTCATTGGAAAGAAAAAAAAAACTTTAGTAGGAGACTATTTATAAATTTTATGGTCTCAATTCTTCCTTTCCTCTGAGTTTAAGAACTTCACAGGCATTTCCTTCACAATATTCCCAGGGAATCCTCCACCCTGAAGCCAAGAGAAGCTCAGAGTTGTAGCTTTTCAGTCTATGGGTAGATCACCATCCCAGGGTTACCTGGTGTGTGGGAAGGAAAGTGGAAGCCAGGCCTGACCTAACGTTCTGGGCAAATGCTAGAACCTGTCTGAGACTTGTATATGAATGCCAGACCCTCTTAGAAAAACCAGAGGGCAGCGATGTGAGTAGGACTCTTATTTCTACAGAGTATTTCAATAGAGACCACTTTCTGTTGAGCATCGGAGACCTGACGTTTTTACCTACCGCTTGTTGGTGCTGGTGCTGGTGAAGTCATTCACTTGTTCGATGGCCAAGTTCACTCCCTCCCCAGTGGACTAGCCCCACTTTACCTGTGGGTCAGAATGCGGTTATTTACAGGCTCAAAGGAGATGATATGAAAGGTGAAGTGATAAACAAATACGTAACATTGGACATTGTTATCATGTTAGATGGTGCAACATACAGGATGTCTGCAAGGCAAATGTGTGTTCAGTGTGCTGTAGGTTTGCCTGGTGAATAAGGACTTACAGAGGAGAATTTTACAAATGAAAAAACTGAGGTTCAGGGCAAACTAATAGCTTACCCAGAAATTAAGACTTATTTGTGTCACAGACTTGTGTCATATGTCTGTGACCCTGACACCTACTACCTTTTTCATGTTGTTGTTATTTTTTTATTAAATGATATTTCTAATTATCCTTTGAGAATTTTATAAAATGTATTTTGACCATAATCATGCTTTTTCCACCAAATTCTCCTAGGATCTTCCGTATCTCCTTACCCACACAACTTCATGTTGTTTTCTTTCACTTAAAAAAATCAAGTCTTAGATATACACACACATACACACACAAAGTCCAGTTTGTGTTGGCTAACCACTTCTGGCCATGGTGCCTGCCCGTTCTAAGTGTTACCCCAGTGAAGAAAACTGACTGACTGCCTTTTCCAGCAACAATCAAATGTCAGTAGACATCTTCAGCTAGGGTGTGACTTCATGATGCTTTTCTTCCTTCATAGCGGAATTTTGTCCTGTTCATGGAGGGCTTGTGCACGCCACAACTTCTGTGTTTTCATATGTGCATCTACCCTGTTGTGTCTGGAAATCACTGTTTTCTTGGTGTCATTCGGGCCCCCCCCCCTTTCACAAGAATCCCTGAGCCTTGAGGGGCTGTGACATAGCCATCCAATTAAGGCTGAGCACTCAAAGGTCTCTCGTTCTCTGCATGCTGCCTAGTTTCAGGCTTCTGAACTAATATCCAACTACTGCAAGAAGATTCTCTGAGGAGAGTTGAGCAGTGCACTTGTATTTGTTACTTTTCTATTGCTGTGAGAAAGTACCATGATGAAGGCAACTTACTGAAGAAATATTCATTTGGGCTTATGGTACCGGAGGGATAAGAGACCATCGTCATCACTGTGGAGAAGCATGGCAGCAGTCATGGTAGCGCGGACAGCTGAGAACTCACGTCTTAAAGCATAAGTAGGAAGCAGAGAGAGCAAACTGGGAACGGAATGTGGCTTGGAAACCTCAAACTCCGCCCCTAATAACATACTTCTTTGAGCAAAGCCACTGCTCCTAAAACACTTCAATATTGACACCTATTGGGACCAAGTAGTCAAATTTCTGAACCTATGAGGGGCATGTTTATTCAAACCACCATAGCACTCATCTATGTGTATAATGAAATGACAGTAGGTATCATTTTATTCCTGCAGGTTCCCACACCCTGTCAACTCACAGATTTTTGGCCTCCCTGACAACGTCAGGTATGGGTTTCATCTTGTAGATTGGGCCTTAAATCCAGCTAAGTTGTAGTTGGTTACCCCCATCGCTTTCACACCACTCTTGACCAGTAGGGGCATGTTGCCTGGCAGGCTGTTATTGTTGCCTGCAGATTGAGACTGGGGATTATGTTTCTCTTCCGTTTGCACGCACAGCGCCTTTTGTACCTCAAATGTCAGTCAGTAGGAATGAAGCTTCCCGTTGAGTGCCAGGTAGATTTCTCCAGATGAGGTCACATTAACAGGCTCTAAGGCTGGAGTAGGGTGTCTTTGCAGTCCTCCAGGAGACCGGGCTCTGGCCTCCCTGCCAAGCTGTAGTTATAAACACTTGGAAAGCTCTCATGCTCTTACTCTGCTGATAATTCTTCTCAGTGTTTATTGAGTAGCAATCCAACTCTTTCTCTCACGCTGTCTCTTTTACCAACAAGCTGTCTTCTGCAATACGGCCTTTTAGTCAAGTTTCAGAGGGTGACCAATGGCAACTACTAGAGCCTGTAATTTTGTTGGGGGGTGGGGAGCAGACTCTATGAAACACCATTGGCTGCTGTTGGACTATACTCTCCTTGATCTGCTTCTTTGCCTTTCCCAGCCATCACCTAACAGCTGAAATCTTAGACACAGAATTAAATCAGACTGGTAATAACTGTAGATAATTAGAAAAATGTATGTAGTATTTTAAAGATTAATGTTATTAATTTTGTGCATTCATACATGTGTGCTAGAGTGCGTACTTACGTGTATGTGTGCGCACGTGCATGCGCACATTTCTATGGAACCAGAAAAAGGGATCAGATACCTTGCAGCTGGAACATAGACACGGATACCAGGAACTAAACTCTGCTTCTCTGAAAGAGCATCAAGTGCTCTTAACTGCTGAACTATTTTGTAGATCTATTAATTAATTTATTTAGGTGTATGTGTATATGTCTCTCTATGTGAGTGTATGAGGTATTTCATACTTTGCTGATCTGTTTTTTTTTTAATGGCTCTGTTTTCAGAGAAGGTAATTAAACAAAAACGAAAAATAAATATTACCTATAAATTATTATTTCAGTTTCAAGAATTTGTGGAACATTCCCAAAGTGCCCTGAAAGTGACCTAATTCAGTTTTGAAGAATAACTTGTACTTTCAGTGTTGTTTTAAGTGTCTGATACTTTTTATTCACAGGTTTTTAAATAATAATGTTCTAATAGAAGTGAATATTTTACTGTAATTATGAAATGTATTTTTAGAATTGAAAACTGATATTGTAAAGTATTTGGGAAGACAATTTATTTGAATTTTCGTTCTTCCAGTTTAACTATGGGCACAAAAATCCACTCAACTGTAAAATATTGGTTATTTAAAACTATTACTGTAATATAAGTGATTACTGGAAACTTAAAGTGTCAAATTTGTCAATGCAATAATTTACAATTAATCAGAGTCAGAACGGTATGATATTTCTATGACTTTCAATGCTTTATGAATTACCTAGGGAGGATTTGGAGAGGAATCAAGAAAGTGTTGGAAGCTCATTTGTGCCTGAATTAAAAGTCAAGTAGAATCAAAATGTTTAGGAACACTCCTTTTCAATTAGGTTTATTTTAAGTGTGCTAACTCCTGTTTCATGTGCAGCACAGCCCGGGTCACTGATGCAAATCCATCAGTTCATCGTATTTTGGCTTTGACTCTTGATCAGAGAGGGACTTTAGCATGTGGTAAGGATCGCTTCTTGCTTTTCTTCCAACTTCACTTAAGCTAATGTCTTTTTGTTACTTGATTCAATTTTGTGTGGGACTGGAAATAGTCATAATAAGGCCAATAGGAGACAAAAAATATTCAGCATAATTGAGGAGTGTTAAAACGTGTGTGCAGTATAAAAATGAGTACTGTACCTGTTCAAATACAGTTAGGGATCTTTTTTAATGATTTATTTATTCTTATTTTATGTGCTTTGGTGTTTTGCCTGCATGTTTGTCTGTGTAAGGTTGTCAAATCACTTGGAGCTGGCTTACAGACAGTTGTGAGCTGCCATGTAGGTGCTGGGAGTTGAACTGGGGTTCACTAGAAAAGCTGCCAGAGCTCTTAATTGCTGAGACATCTCTTCTGCCCCAGTTAAGGTTCTTTTAATATTGGCTTGAAATAATTAAAAAAAATTCTTCCAGGAAATGTGGGAAGAGGAAAGGGAAGCTCATATCTGGGTATAAGATACAAAGAAGCCAGAAACACTGGGGAGTCTTTGTATAATACGTGAATGAGAGTATGCGATAAGACATTTATTACTATCTCAACACCATTCAAAGTGGTTATCGGAAGGATTCAACCATGAAGTGAAATCAGCAGGATGACTCCTGATTTTGTGTGGCAAGAACAGAAAACCATAAAGGCACTTCAGGAAAGGAAATCACACCATAGTGACGCTCATAAAAGTTCCATGCTTTCTAAACTTTTCAAAAAATGAGATGAAACTACTGATATTCTGTTTGCTATCCCAGAGTGTGCGAGCTCAGCCTGTGACACATTATATCTATGGCCCTTACTGCTGAGCTTAGAAGTTAGGGTCACTCCTTTATGCTGGCCTTCATCTTTATCTGGATAGCCAGTGTTGGGCTGCAACACTCAGCAACTGTGGTAGAAGTGTCAAGAAAGTTATTATTTACTACTCTTTAATTGATGGAGATACCTGGGATCTCAAGAACGTAGTAGCAACGCTGAAGGTCCTATCAGCACAGCTATATGACATAGCCACTGTTCCCTTGGAAATCAGCGAGACCATATTCTGGAGACTATAGCCACAGACTTGCAGCGGAATGGGAGATAACACCATGCGCTAAATCCAGCCCAACAGACCCCTTTTCTGGATAAAGGATTTGACACAACACTTGGGAGCTGGCACTGTAAAGAAAAGAGTACATACTTGGAATTATTTCTCGGAATGAGAGCCACCGAACTGTCTTAGATACCATTTCATCATCTTATTTAAGTTTTTCTTATGAGGTTTCAGGCAAAGGTCCTGAGGAGGCTGGAATCAAGGTCCTAATTCCTTGTTGTCTTTACTGGTTGTGATGACTTTTGCATGATATGCTTCACATTACAAATCTCTATGCCAATGAGCATTTATTTCTTCTACTTTCAGAGAACAGAAGTGCCATGATTTTGGTTCCCAGAAAAATATACCCTAAGACTCTGAGATTTGTGTGTAGTAGATTTGTGTGTGTGTTGGGAAGTATTGCAACACCTTTGAGAGGCTAAAACAAAACAAAAACCATAAAACACAAAGAAACTAAATTTTGCAGGGAAGCACTGACTTAGCAGTATTTTGAAGAAGACTCTGGATCATTTTCTCTGGGAGTTCTAGAGGCTGGATAGCCTTTTGGGAGGGGGGGGGCTATTTCAGATTGGATAAGCATGTCAATTTTTACCAAAACAAACAATTATCTGTGCATAAAGAAATAATATTTTTTAAAATCACTGTTGGACAGAAAAAGCAACAGGCTCAGGGAAGTGAAATCACGATCCAAAGTCAAATAGTTTTTAGTGGAGCAGCTGGGGCCATTCTCTCTGTGTCCTGACTCCAGACCATACCTCCAGCCAGGAGATACCCTTCCCCAGGGTGAAGGGAACGGCCTTTGGTCGTATTGATCTAATGGGCAAGAGGAATGTGCCTGTGATATTCTTTGACATACGAATATGAATATCTTTTGATTGTGAAAAATAAACATTGCAGGGGCTACCCTATTTAAAATACTTATTTATTTTTCCTGGAAAATGCTCCAACGACTCTCTTTGGCATTAAAATTTCCCATTTTGTATTAACTTCATGATACGCTTAGACAAAGACTTTGGGTACTGTGTTAGCTGACCTTTTCTTAAATATAAACCTCAAAACCATCTCATTGGATTACATATTTTCTTTTGAAGTGATGCACGCCTAAGTTACAAACACACTGTGAGTGCTGTAACTTTCAGAGTTCTCCTCCTCCTCCACTCAGGAGCTCTGTGGGTTTAGGTTAATGTGCCCAGAGCATAAAAGTAGAATCTGTGAGTCTAACAGGTTATGAGGTTTGCCTTAAGTTGGACTTGGTGGTCCAGAACCCCTGTACACCTAATCCAGATCTTCATCTCCTGTGTCCCCACTGTAGGCTGCATCCCACCCAGGATCTGCTTCTGACAGTCAGCGAAGGAACCAAGGCAAGTGTGTGTTCAGTGTGAAATGATCAGCAGAAACAACCGCAAAGAAGGGTCGGAACTCTCAGCTCCCATGAGTGCCTAAGAAAAATAAGTACTCTTGGAAGGGGATTAAGGGTTCCCACAGAAAGCATTATCTGTTTTCTTTGGATATATTCTGTTAGTGGTTAATGGGATGTGGATTGAGTACCACACTAGAAGCAGTGACAGAAAATGCTGATGCTACAACCTGTGCAAAGCAGAAACAAACATGAGTTTATATCTTAACGCTCCTATAAGTGGTAACTTCTGTCCCAGCTATTGGAAGCTTTCTCTATTATCATTATTTGAAGTAGGTCCAACTCAAACAAAACTTGTTTGGAATCTTGGGTCAACCATTTCACTTTTGGTGGCAAAAAAATAAACTGCACAAAAGGGCTGTGTCTATTTTTCTTAACTTTCCTTTCCTTTTTGGTCACTCAGCCAGGGTTGAGGTGGTGAGGTACTGGAAAATATTCCCCACACGTGAGTGCATGGACTGGGTGGGAAAGGGAGGGAGGGAACGGAGGGAGGTGGTGGGACCCAGGAGCGACTGCTTGCTGGGTCTGAATGTGTTTAAAGACTGTAAGCATAGCTTGTTAAAAAGCCCAAGACTGTTGAGGCTAAGGTTTGGCTTAGGTTGTGTGCAGTTGTTATTTCAGTGATATAAGGTTCACACACTGACTGTTGAGGGATGTTTTTGAGACATTAGTCAGGCTGTGGTATCTCTATGGAAGAAGTAAGGGTCCACATCCTCATGTAGTGTCTCGCAAATCACCAAAGGCTGCAGCTCTTTGGTATGTCTGGTTTCTGGTATGGTTAAGGCAGTGCCATGTCTGCTGGAGATAATGTTCAAGGATGTGTTGATGCCAGTAATGGAAGCAGACCCTATTAGAACGAAAGGACAGGGCAAGAAAAAGTGACTGAAATCTTCCTCTATCATAATTGAAGGTTATAATGGAAGCTTTTTTTGTCTTAGGATATTTATTGTTGTTATTGATCAAAAGTAACCCGGGAAGTAAGAGTTCATTTCATCTCACAACTTGTAGTATGTGCCACATGTGCGCAAATATATGTGGCTTTGAACCATTCAAACCCGCAGAAAAGTCGAAAGAAGGGTGCAAAAGTATCTGTTGATGACCTATTCCTCTGTGTGTGTCTCTTCGTATGTGAGTGTGTGTGTGGGTATGTATGAGAATGTGTATGAGTGGGCATGTGTGTGTGTGTAAGTGTATATATGAGTGTGTGTATTCATGTGTGTGTGTGTTATTTCCTCTTCCAAGTGCAAGAATAATTTTTTTCACAAATCTATTATTACCTTAGAAGAAGATCATGATTTAATAACATGATGTGTAAGTACATTGATCTGGTTCTATATTATTTTCTATAGCATTTTTTTTCTTTCTGCTCCAAGTTCCAATGACCTTTTATTTGTGACATTGAAATATCACCAGTTGTCAGGAGCCCCTGAAAGCTGTTCCTTGTAGTCTTAAGGAAAAATCTTGTGCATACATCTGGCAGATTGCCCTATTGTGTTAGATTTCCATTGTGATAAAATCCTTGAGAAAAGCAGCTTATGGAGGGAGCTTATGTGGCTCATGGTTTCAGGGTTCCATGGGAGGCTCCGCACAGAATATCATGGCAGAAGGGCTTGATAGAGAGCAGAGATGCTCATTTTAAGACAGCCAGGAAAAAACGAAGAGGAGGGAGCTGCAGACAAGGTACAGCTCCCAAGAACACTCTTCCAGTGACTACCTACTTCCCATAGCTAGGATATGCCTTTAAGGTTTCTACCTCTTACAAGCTGTACCATCACATTGCAAATCCATCAAGGAATTAAGACATTGGTAAGAAGCCCCTCCACATCCCAGTCTAATTACCTCTCAGTGATTAGATTTGCCATCTATTGTACCAAGTTTCAACACCTGAACTTTGGGACTATTCTATGAACAAGCCACACATTTCCATTCTAGATTAACCATTCTTTATGATTTGATGTACATTGAACATTTCAGACAAGAACACCTTGTATATGAAGTGAATACCTCTCAGCACCCTCCACCAGGATGCATATAGTTCTACCTATTGAGTTATTGGCAAATATAAAATTGACTGGTTTGGGAGCTGAGAAATACCTACATTTTAAAGGCACCTTTTGTAACTAGTAAATAAAAGAGATATTTCTAGCTATAGAAGTACCTTTAAGCTCTACTAAGTATAAAGAGTTATTGTTGAGACCTCAATTTATGAAAAAAATTTGTTCTAAGGCATTCATGGTGGTTATATCAAAATTGTGTGAGTATAGGTAGTTTTATTGTTCTCTATTTCATTTGTTTTCTCTAGTATTTTATGACAATAACTGTATAGATTGTATACCCTGAAAAGATAATAAAATGGATTGGATGTAGCTGATATTTTACTGCCAGAATTTCACTTACTCTTTTTTCCCTCCCCTTTTTCCTCGTTCTTTTTTTTTTTTTCAATTTACTTTTGAGATAGGCTATCCACAAATAGCTCGGGCTGGCCAAGAACTTTGATCCTTCTGCTTCATTCAGCCTCCTGAGTACTATGATTACAAGCGAACGCCCACTCACTGTGCCTGGCTCAATCTGGCCATTGTAAGTAGGTGAAGAGGTACACTTGTTTTCTGGTTGCAGCCTTCCTCCTCGCTTTGATGACACTGGTCTAAGACAGTGTCTGCTCATTTGAAACCACTTAAAAGAAGAATAACAGCATTTACTTTTTACATATCCCTAAACAGGAACAGATAAATTAATTCAAAAGTGGAATTCCCTGTTCTTTCCCCAGAATTTAAAAACACGTATTTTAATAAGCAGTGCATCAGTAATATAATTCAAAATTAAGTCATCGTAGAGTTTAAAGCATTTGTTTGCTTCTTGCTTCAGAGTTGTATTTTTAAAAAAAGTCGTAATTTTGTCCGTCGTTTATGTATCACTCCCAGCAAGTGATATAGTATGCTATGGTTGGAGAGGCTTTGATCCTTTCGCAGATATTTCTTAGCTGTATCAGACTCTATTTGCATAGTCACTAGGCCCTGCTAAGTGAAGGAGTGAGCAGCCTAGGCTCCTGTTATCTGTTGACAGCGAATGCCAGGTGGCACACCCCCTGAAAACCAACAGCTATGGGTCTAGGGTAAGGCTTGGGAAAGCATGTTGGCTACATGACAGACTTGAAGAAAGCCAAATCGCAGGCTCCTGCTGCCTCTGTTATGGATACCGAACCTGTTGTTGCTGGAAGCAGAGGCTGCCACAGGCGTTCCATGGAAGCTGACCAGGCGAGAGGCTATGGTGTTGGGCTCTCTCCTTGGGGAAGGCTTCATTTCATCCCTGGGAAGGCAGACAAGCTGGTGCAAAAGGAAACCCACACCTAGTAACTGATACACAGCAGTGACGTCCTGCTGGGAGATCTGAAGAACAAGGCCAGTGGAATATTGCATTCCAGTAACTATAAGCAGGATATGAGGGATTAGTAGGGAACTGGAGTGGGCAGTACAAGGCTGAGAAGTATTGACCAGCTTGTGAAACCCAGAGTTTTTGTGTTTGTGTGTGTATATAAAAATAATTTAAATCACAGTTAATTATATTAATAAATGTATTATTATTAATTATTGTGAGATGAGTCTCAAGTATACCCTAGACTGCTTAGTTTCCCAGTGGATTCCCTAGTAAGAGGTACAGGGGCTGTCTCTGACATGAACTCAGTGGCCTGTTGCTGATCACCTCTCCTTGGGGAGTGGGGGTGCAGCCTTGCCAGGCCACAGAGGAAGACAATGAAGTCTGTCCTGATGAGAACTAGGCTAGGGTCAGACGGAAGGGGAGGAGGATCTCCCCTATCAGTGGACTTGGGAAAGGGCATAGGGGGAGAAGAGGGTAGAGGGTGAGATTGGGAGGGGTCAAGAGAAAGGGTATGGGGGAGAGGAGGGAGGGTAGGTGGGACTAGGAGGAGACAAGGGTGGGGCTGCAGAGGGGATACAGGTGATTAAATTGTAATAAATAAATATATAAATAAAATAAAATTAAAAAACAATTCGTTACCTCTTTTTTCACTAATTGTTATTGCATGCCTATGTGCGTGTGTATGCAAATATGCTCCTAACTATAACCTAAATATAAAATGTTATGTGTATGCTTGTTTCCAGGGCTGACCATTTTGGCACTGAACAGCCAGTTAGTATGCTTTTCCCTGGAGCACATCACTTCTTCCAATCCCAGGTTTCATTTTTTATTAATAGAATATGAGCTAAGTAATTTTTAGGAAATGGTTATAAGAAGCCTTGCAGTTTCCCATTTGTGACACACACACACACACACAGAGAGAGAGAGAGAGAGAGAGAGAGGGAGGGAGGAGGGGGGGGAGAGAGACCATGTAAGAAATTCATCTCTTTTCGTCATTAAATTTATTCTATTTTTAATTATTTTGTGTATATGGATGTTTTGCCCGTGTGTGTCTGTGCATTATATGTGTTCAGTGCTTTTGGAGGCTAGAAGAGGGCATCAGATACTCTGAAGTTTGAGTTACAAATGGTCGCCACCATTGTGAGTGCTGGAAACTGAACCTGGGTCCTCTGGAAGAGTGACCAGTGGTCTTAATTACTGAGCCATTGTTCCAAGAAGCTGATCTTCAGTTCAGCACTGTTGAAAGTTCTTCACCATGTAGACAACTCCTGGAGGGTGCGATGTGTTATGGAGGAAGATAGAGACCAAAGCACAACAAGGCACCAAACATCTGAATGGAGAATCATCTGCAACTGAGACTTGCAATTCCCACCTGCCCCATGGTGATGCCTGGGGAGTAGGACCAAACACTTCAAGGATCTGCCAATGTTCACCCGCCCCAGCACTGGCATTGCAAGAATGAGCTACCATGCTCTGCATTTTATGTGGTCCTGGAGACTGAATGCAGGTTCTCATACTTGCATAGTAGGAGCTTTACCCACGGAGCCACCTCCCATCCGCAGAAAAACTCTTTTTAAGCCCTAGGACCAGTTTTACTGGTTCAGGGTAAACACTTCTTTACTTTGTAGGCAACCTAGCTTAATGGAAGTACTGCTTATAAGTTACAAAGTGAGCATAAAGACCATGTAGAAACGGTTGAGCAAGAAGAAAGACCTCAGACCCTTTTGGCCAAGAACTTTATCCCTTTGTAAAAATATCTGTGACATGACCTCCTACAAGCCATGGCCAGAGTACTAGACACAGACATGTGAGGCCTTTGCTTCCTTGTCCCATGCATTAGAGCGTTACACTCTGCCAGTGGTGTGGTCCTTGCAGTTTCGGAGAGAAACTTGACAAACTCTTCTCCCTTTCTTTTTTTAAAGATTTTTAATTTATTATATATACAATGTGTGTTTGCATGCACACCTGCACTCCAGAAGAGGGCACCAGATTCCATTTTAGATGGTTGTGAGATACCATGTGGTTGCTGGGAATTAAACTCATGACCCCTGGAAGAACAGCCCTCTTAACCTCTTGAGCCATCTCTCCAGCCCCTTCTCTTCTCCTTTTCAAAGGAAGAAAGACACACGACGTGGTAATTCACTTTCACTGTTGGTGAACAGAAGTGAGTCAAAGAACAGAGCCGATGCAGGGATGTTTGCAGATAGATACTTTTATTCAGGGTTTTTATAACAGTGCCTTATTGCAATTTATGTAAAGTCGTTTTTCTTTGTTTGTTTGTTTTTAGTTTGTTTGTTTTGTTTTTTCAAGACAGCCACCTCCTGCCAGCTGGGTCAGTCGTGGAGACTGTGAACTCTGAAGCTGGAGAAGTTTGGATGGTGGGTTCATATGGGAGGGTGCTAGTCTCAAAATGGCACTTTTTATGTCCGACTATGTCATGCCCATAGAAATTTAGGCACTGAATCACTTTATTCTTATCACCCAGGGAAACAATTCCAGCTTGTTTGATTTCTTTTCCTGTGATTTTACTTTCTTTAGAATTATTTGTTTTATTTTATGCATACAAGAGTTTTCCCTGCACTTAGGTACGTGCCTGGTACCTAAGGGCGTCACAAGAGAATGGATCCTCTAGAACCGAGACAGATGGTTGTGAAGTACCATGTGGGGGCTAGGGATCAAACCCAGATCCTCTGCAAGAGGAACACATGTTCATAACTGCTGAGCCATCTCTTTAGCTCCTTTGATTTTAATCAGAAAAAAAAAACAACAAACAAACTTTTGTACTAACAGGAAAGCAATGTGTTCGCAGGTTTTAGATTGTCTGAGAGTACACTGTTGGGTCAGGTTCCTCAGCTTCTCGCAGGACTCTTTACTAACCTACACTGTGGTATCTCATGTACACCAAGTGCCAATTGGAGGTAACAATATAGCAGGCTTTGTCTGTAATGAAGGGGCAGGAAATCCCAGGTAGCAACTACTTCCTGACAAGGAGAGTTTTCTCTCTTCTCACTAAGATATTTCTTTGAAACTTCAGCATAAGAGGGGAAAACAAGTTTCAACCTCCATGGACAAGCGTGAATTGGGATGCTATCTGAACCCTTTTGGGGACACTAGCAAGGCATGGCTTTTCCCTAAAGTATTTTTGCAGGGTAAGAAAAATCTTCTGTAGGAAATTAGTTAGTAATTAAATCTATTCATCCTCTGAATATGGAAGACTGCTGTCAGTCACTATATAAAACGGAAGAGCAGTTAAAGCAGAATTTATTTTATTTTATTGCCTAATGGATAATATTTCAGAGACTGACAGTTAGATCCATGACAAGTGGATTACATTCCTCATGCTAGACACTGAATGGAGGGTATGCCTCTTTGGCTTACACAGAAAGGAGATATATAGCTGCTCATATGAAAATAAAATGAAGCATGCATTCTGTCCTCATAATTTGGAAATCTGAGTCCAGAAAAGCAGATGGTAAAATCTGCATTATGACATGGTGAGATCGAGGCTTAGCAGAGACACTGAAAATACCATGTGTGTTTCAGAGTTGTTGGGCTGGGGCAGAAGAAAGATACAGAAAATGAAATACCTAATCTTTGCATATACTTTCTTCAAAAGTTCAAGTAAGGAAAATAAGAAACCAGCCACTCAGGAAAGAATTGATGAGAACACTCAAGGGGTGTGATACAGTGGACTCTGCATGGGTTGGGTGAAGCTCCTGTAACTGAGATCCCTCATCTGAGTATGCTCGACGCACACTTAAGGCAGGATGCACATTATGATTTGGAAGGTAAGGGTGAGAGGGACATTAGAGAAAGGGACAGAGGAAGTCTGAAAAAAAAATTGTTAAAACTCTGCTGTTTATGGTTGTGAGCCTAGCCTTTAATGGCTGAGCCATCTCTCCAGCCCACGGTAGCTCAGTACCCAACTGGGTACCCTAGTAAGGGGAACAGGGACTATTTTGGTCATGAACTCAATGGCTGGCTTGTTGACC
>CM053767.1:15304984-15318507 GCA_028658305.1 Pachyuromys duprasi
GAAGATTCTTTCACCTCTTTTTATATAAGTAGAGGAGATTATCATGGATTTTTAAATCAATGCATCTACACTTGAACTATAGCTTTGGTGGTCAAGAATTTTATATCTCTGAGCACTGGAAAAGTCAGATTCACAGTCCCTGTAGAAGTGAAGGTCACATTTAATTGGAATGCTGGATAAACTCACAGAGGCTAAGATGGAGACCATGCAAAGCTGGTATGTGGTAGAGAAAAAAAGCCAGGCCACAGACTTCTTTCTTGCTATACCTCTAACAGGTAACCTCTTGTAGATCAGTTGGCAATGTGGTTGTAATATTAAGGAATTGGAGGACAGAAGTATATGGAATGTGGACATTCCCCTTCCAATGATGGTTCCCTTGAATGATGAAGCTGAAGGGGCTGACTTAGAACCTGAAACAAAACTTCAGGCACCTGATTTCTAGATTGGCAGTCTCTCTAGCCTCACTGGTATGTACTGTGATTTTTCTCTTTCATTTTCTTTCTCTCTCTCTCTCTTTATTTTTTTACTTTTGTTTTTCAAGACAGGGTTTCCCTGTGTAGCTTGGGCTGTCCTGGAACTTACTCTGTAGAAGCTGGCCTTGAACTCAGAGATCTGCCTGCCTCTGCCTCCCAAGTGCTGGGATTCAAAGTGTGCTACCACGTCCCCATTACTGTGGTTATCTCAATGAAAGAAAAGATTCAGCAGTAAACAGCAAATGCCCTGCCCCAGATTTTTATTATTATTATTATTTCAGGTTCAATTCCAAAGAACTTTCTGTTCTTAGTAATCTCTCTCACCCTCTCTCTTCTAAGTTACCCAACTTTGTGTTCGCCGTCACATTGTGAAAGATATTCCTACTGGTATGACAGATTTAAAAGTGAAACCATGTGCCAAATTGTTTCTGAAGTGCCTGAAGTGCTGAGATTTGAATTCCCTGTGGTAATATCCCAGCTTCTGTCTTGTCTGAAATATGTAGATCTCATGAGCAGCATGGTCAGGGGTTGTGACCTTTCCACATTTACTAAGCCTGCTGAGGTACTCACTGATGCATCAAGGTGGGTTACTGCCAGTTTGAGGGTCTCTCTCCCCCAGCCTACTGTCAGCACAGGAGGTAGCTTTCTCATCTCAGAGCAGGAGCCATCTGACAAGGTGTTTGTTGCCACTGAGCTATTGTAAATAGCTAGGGTGCCCTGGTTAGCTGAGCCATTGTAGTGATATTTCTGTATAGCCAACATGACTTTCTTCATTCTTTCCAAATCCCCTTTTCCTGCCAAGCCCAAGATGGCTTGAGGGGTTCTTCTGGTTCCCACGATGATTCCACAGAGCAATGTGCTCTGTGTCTGCTCTGCTGACCTCCGACCTCTGGAACACAAAGTTGGCTTTTAAAGATTTCACTGTTTGCTTCAAGCTTCACGCTGGGTGCCTGCTGTGGACCACATCTTGAATGTTTTTCTAATGATATTTCAACCACTTCCTTGAAAAAAAAAAGTCCATTTCTGAAATCATCTGTTGATAATTAGGGTGGTCAGCTACTTGTCTTCTATCATAAAGCCTACATCAGGATTTCATGCACAGTGTTGTCAAAACTTTGTATTATGAATGGGCACAGGTTCACCCTGAAGGGGTTTGGAATGGGATTCCATGGTCCAGACATTCTTGGTCAAGTTACCAATGACGATAACAATTAAAGAAGTTATTTCTAAATCAAAAATAAGATCACAGGGCTGCAGAGATGGTTCAGCGTGTGAAACACATGCTGTGTGGTGCAAGCATGAAGGCATGTGTTTGGTGCCCAGATAAATATGAATGTGGATGCGCTTTCACTTCTGTGGTGAGATGGGAGAGAGACAGATGGATGGATCCCTGGAAACTTGCTCGCCAGGTAGGCTAACGTATAGGACAGTGTGAGACTGGTGACTGGGACATGTATCAGTGGGTAAGAGCAGTGGCTGCTCCCCCACCCCCAGGGGACCTGGAGATCATGCCCTCCTCAGGACTCCCAGGCACTGTACCCAAATGGTGTACAGACTCACGTGCAGGCAAGACACACCTATACACAGCAGAGAACATACAGAGGCAGAGGCGAGGATGTAGAGGGGCAGGAATACCGCACCTGAAACAAGGCGGAAGGTGAGGACTGACATGTGAGGTTGTCCTCTGCACGCACACCTGACACATTATTTAACTTGCTAGCACAAATAATAAGACACGGACACCTGTTAGATTTTTATAATTGCCTTATTTACCTTGGGCTGGGTAGATATTTCATCTACACTGTCTCAAAAGCTTCACCATCTACTACCCAGCCCCCATCCAATGCCATCTGCCTTAACCATCCTTATCTGGGCTACCTTTCATCCATAATCTTATAAATACTTGCTTACATATACTTTTTATCTTGGTGTTTTCTCCAGCCAAACCATCCTCGGAGTCCTTCCTCCCAGCCCATGTGGTTCCTTCTCTATGCCTACCCATTGTAGCATCCTCCCTCCTCCTCCTCTTCCAGGCTGTCTCTCTGTTTCCCATGATTTTCCTGTTTCCAAAGCCCAGGAACCTTACCCCATTGGGTGGCGCCTACCCCATTCTGCCCTGCCCAGGTTTTAGGACTTTTAATCAACCTATCAGGTATAATGTCTTAGTCAGGTTTACACAAGGATAGGTGTATCCAGGCAGCAACTGGGTCTTGAAGGCCAGTAATTAACATCAAAATACAAGCATCAGGCCAACCCCCAACAAGAGATGTTCGTGATTATGTATTGACTTCTAACAGGATCCACGTGGGATGAGCAGATTGGTGGTGGTGCTGGGCTGTACCACAACTCAGTGGGTGGAAATGACAGCCGCTCTTGATGAAGAGAGCTGAAATCATCACTCAGTCAGTCACCAACGAAAGCCTTGGTTGAATACCCTTAAAACCCAAGTATCCATTTAAAAGCTAATTACTTTTGACATTGGAAACACACACCACGAATTTCATGTGGACAACTTCCCTTTGAGGTCTACGGCATTTACTTCTGGGCTGCACATGTGCTCAGCTACAAAATATAACTGGGAAGATCCAGCTCGTTATAGCTGGGCAATGAAAACCAATCACAAGGAGTCAGGAAACGAGATGAATCTAACAGTTCCACTCTGTGTGGAGACTCAGTTTCCCCACATGTATCATGATACCCAGTCATCCCCCAACACACTCTTGTTTTGGTGGCATCCACCACAATCATCTGTAGGAAAATGAAGAATTAATATTTGACTTGTAAGCTTCTTATTCTGTTGCTTTCACTTTTCATGTAATTTTACATGTTTATGGAATCAGCGCTTACATATCACAAGCCTAATCTTGGGAGTGGTATTGAAATTCTGAGCTTTAAATAAACTTTCTGACATTCTTGGGCTCATCATTTTTGCAACAAGGAATAACTAATTTTTGTTTGGTCAACAAAGTTCAGAAGATCAATGTACTCAAGCATTTCTCTATTTGTTGAGCAGAAAAAAAAATAAGATATGTGCAGGAGAAAAAAAAAGAAATTTGAATTTAAGGGTATCTTAATGGGGTGGCTGTAAACCAAGTGTTCACTGAATTTTAAAAAGTTTTGCAAAAATAAATTGAATTCTCATTTCTTTCTGGTGGGATGGTGATACTGTTTCTTTCAAGAATAATACCTTAGTACAATTATTGGTGATTTGTTCATAAATTCTAGGTTTTTTTTTAAAGTAACTGGTGTGCCTAATATTTGTACATTGATTTTTTTTTAATAACTCACTCAATCTCGGGTCAAAATGTTTGCAAAATGAGAAGAGAAAGACAGGAAGGAGAGACATAGATAAAGAGAGGGAGAGACAGAGAGAGAGAGAGAGACATAGAAAAAGTCAGACACAGAGAGAAAATGCAAGGGAAGGAAAGAAGGCCTTCTGTTTGCCAGCCCTCCAGTCTCCACACCACCACTCAGTGCTTCCGTGTCTTAAGTTTGCTTTCCATTAAGACAGTGGTTAGACAGCAGCTGTTGAACCTCTTAAGAGAATACACGATATGGTAATAAACATCATCTCAGAAATAGGCTTTCCGTTCCCTTTACTGGGAGGCACAATAATGGGCTCTGCATGCTCGCTACACTTTTTGCTCCATACCCTGGTTTTAAGCAGGGGGCCCGGGAGTGGGACTCACTGCAGTTGGTTCACTTCCTACCTAACAAATGGAAATGTTTTGTTTTGTCTTTTCAATTCCAGCCACCCCTGACCATGCAGTGTGTTGTAAGGCGTTCTTTGAAGTTCATGTGTCATCCATTTGCTAGGAGAACCGAGGTTGGCCTGCTGCACGCTTCTCTTTCCTTGTGCTCGGTGCTCCAGTTTCTTTGGGGAAAGGTTCAAGTCTGAGGATCCCCGTCCCCTGTGGTATAAGATGTATGGTGTTGGGTTTACCAGATGGAGTCTGAATCTTTATGGCTGCCAGCTCACTGTTTGTGTAGGAAAGCCAATTTATAGGGAAGCCAAAGGGTGATGATTTTAATGCAAACAAATGTCTTAAGGAGGACTTCCTGGATGCCTCATGCTATGGGCTCAGCTGGCTGTGTGAGCTATTGATGTGGCTTCTAGTTCTCCACAGCAGCAGGCAGCCCTGGGGAAAGTTGGGAGAAGGCACATGTGGTCCAGGACAGTTGTTTATAGATACAGATGTGTGCAGGGAAGGAGAAGGAATTAGAATTTAAGGGTATCCTAATATATTCCTCATTCTATTTCGGGACTCACAGGAGCAACCAGTGCTACCCACACACTTACACGGAATCTTAGATGTTACAAGTTAATCACTCATTTGAGCGTGTTCTCTCTTTTATGTGGGCACATTTAAAATTTACAGGACATTTAAAAATATCAATTTCTCCCTTATTCATTGAATTATCATAACTCTGTTTGATACTGATATTCTTACTTCTAGCTTCTCAATAAAGGTAGAGTTTGGGTTTTGAAAAGATAATGTTGGCCTCAGATTGCCTTGTTGTCTCCTGACCAGCTTTCTTAGGAAAGTAATCTATAGAGCACCTAAGCTTAGTGTCTGGTACATGATAGGAGCTCAATAAATATTTTTTCTTGTCCCGTTCTTTCTGCTCCCTTTTTGCCAGCCAGGTAGCTTAACATCAGAGAACAAGGTTAATTGTAAGGATAAAGATAAGTTGTTTTTAGTTTTGTTTTGTTTTGTTTTTTTGATTTTTTTTTCTGTATATTGAGGTAAGTCAGATTTTATTGACTTGATTCTTTGTGTGTGTTCATGCAAAGGCTGGAGGACAACTCCAGGGTTGGTTCTTGGTAATAAGTCAGATGAATAGTGCCCATTTTATTTGGGGACAAGGTGTCTTTTGGCATGGAACTCAGCTATTAAGTTGTGCTGAGTGACCAGTGATCCCCAAAGATCTGCCTAGTTCTTTTCCACAGGGCTGAGATTGCAAGCATGGGCCCCCATGCTCATGGTTTGGAGATGGAACTCAGATATTCATGCTTGGAAAACAAGCACCTTACCTTCTAATCCATTTTTCTGACCCCAGGCTTGGTTCCGATAATTAATTATCAGAAGGGTACATACTGGGGCCTTAAAAAAAAAAAAGAGCAAGATTAGTCTTTGAAGAGAAACAGCCCACAGGGATCCAAGTAATTGAAGGATACCACCTGAAAATTCTGTAGATAATATTCATGAGTTATTTGATGATTATCTTCCACTATTTTCCCTTCTTAGTTTTGAGCCTGCTGCTCACCAATTTCTAATCTTGAGCCTTTACCTATAGTAGACTTGTTAATCAATCATTATTGAAAGAAACTAAAAATTGTTTCATAAACCATATTTTTAGAATAAAGAAATGGACTTGTTCAACATTGAAAGTAGAGCTGAATTAGATCTGCCCATTGGCCATGTCTCTTTATTCTTGTATCTTCTTTATTCTTTTACTTGTTGACTGATGCTCTTTAATTATGTATTATCATGTCCACTACTTCAAAGGTTAAGAGAACTTGTTATAAATCACAGATTTCACCTGGATTTCAAATGATGAAGTTCAAGGCTTGGCTATAAATTAAAGCACTGAGCAGATTTTAAAAATTATTATTAGATATCATGAAATTGTGGTTATATTAAGAAAAAGTTAAAGTTTATCCTTCAGAAACTCACAGCGACATGTGCCCATGCTATGCTTCAAATCATATGGTGTACAGAAATCAGCTGTACCTTGATTTTAAATGGTTGAGTTGACAGATGGGGACATGAAGCCTCTTATGTTGCTGTATTTGGATATTTTAAATTCTCCACAGTTATAGAAGTATATATGACTTTGTTAATGTTTCCATTATCAGGCTTTCTATTTTGTCTTCTGATCATTGTAGAGGTCTGGATAGTATTTGTTATTGCTTTGTTTTATGTTGAAAGATATCAAGTCTGTGGAAGCGAAGTTGTTTTCTTTCTTCTGATGTTAAATATATGGCTAACTGTATTTATTCATTCATCCAAAAGATTTAAGATGATGTCAAAACCTCTCTTTTCCCTACCAAGTTATGTAAGAGTAAGAAATCTACAGCCTTTTGGAGAGTTTTACTGAGGGTAAAATTGATTCCTAAGGAAACTGAGCATAGTGGTGCATGCGTGTCATCTCAGTACTGGGATACAGAGACAGGCAGAGCTGGGGGGCTTGCTTACAAATAGCTCATCACACTGGGTACCTCCCGGGTCACTGAGAGAGCTGCTCTCACAAAGTGGGAATGTCCGAAGAAATGACATCTGAATTTGTCCTGTACCCTCCACAAGCGCAGCCACACATATATGTATGCATCTACACACACACACACACACACACACACACACACCATGAGGTAATGCACTGCAGCGTATACTCCAGGGTTGACATTGCTGACAAATTTTAACTTTTGAACCTCTGCATATGCATTTGTGCGAGGGTGATAATAGCATAACTGGCCTCACAGGTAGACATGAGAAACTAGAAGAACTATGTTTAAATATGATTTTGATTTCTCCTTATAGAACCAGGATCTAGAACATTTAAACTACACAGGAGGCTGTGAGTGAGCCTTTGTGGGTCTTCTTACTTCACCATGGTTTATATATATACATATATATTATTTTATCATATTTTTTCTAATTCAAATAATTAAAAAATTCCTTCCCTTGTTCTAGCTTATGTATTTATATAAACGTCATAAGCTCCTTTTTGGAATAAGGTATGGGATAAATAGAAATGATGTTCTGAGAAAGCACTTATGACTAATTCTAAGCACATTCTAAAGGAATAATTGGAAAGATAAGCTGTTTTATAATCCAGCCACACTTGTGTAACCTTAACTTAAAATATAAAGTTGCTTTGGGAAGACAACTTAAGCCCACAGTCAGTGAATGCCGAAGCCCGGTGACTTGAAGAGCATCTACACTGAGGTCTCTTTGTTGCTTCATTTCATTCCCTGCTGTCAGTCAACACTTAATTGTTATCCTTATTTAATGGAACCTACTCTAAAAGGTGAATACAGAAATCCAGTGTGTCACCATGCCAACAGTTCTCCAAGGACTCAACAATATAATTGTTCTCACTACTATGGGCTCTATTAACTAATATAGCGTTTGGCCCCGAACCAGTAACACATCCTCAGGGTATAGAGCCCATGCATCTGCCCATGCCCTTGCTCCTTCGTCTAATGTAGATGACAGCTGGCTGGGCATGATGTTTATGAAAGTATTAATTCATATTAAAGACTAGTTAATTAAAAATCAC
Source organism: Pachyuromys duprasi (assembly GCA_028658305.1). Lineage (NCBI taxonomy): Eukaryota > Metazoa > Chordata > Mammalia > Rodentia > Muridae > Pachyuromys > Pachyuromys duprasi. The sequence continues at coordinate 15,312,742 of CM053767.1, forward strand.
ATTTATAAACAGTGTTGTATTAAAATAAGCAGATTTAAAGAAAATAGAGAAAACCATCATTAAAGACTAATTATAGTTAATATATAGTATCAATATCACATACCATGACTTTGACATTTTTACAGTGTCTTGTAGCACAGTCTACATGGATGTTAGTCTTCCATGAAGAGACACACACTACAGTTTGAATCAAGGGGCATATTATTCAAGGCCAACTTATATCTTGATGGTGACATCATGATCACCATGAAGCAGTTACAGGGATTGTCCGTCTCACAAATCAAAGGATCAGAAGGCGTACATGAATCATACTTGTTTTCTTGCGCACACAGTACAGTATTATGATGACAAATCAGTAACAAACCGCGTCTATCGCTCAAGGTTAATGGTGATATTTATGCTAGAAAGAGACAAAGGGGTGTCTTCACCACCCACAAAGTTCCAACAAAGTTCCTTGCGTAACTTCCAAACCATTTGAGACTTCCAGCTGAGAGCTTTCTTCAGGGATGCCCAACTATCTTTTCTTTTTCATTGTTAGGAAGCTAATCCGTGAGCATGATATCATCAGTTTCCACTGAACACACACACTGCCACTTGGTTCTCAGTTTAACATCAATGTGCACAGGGACAGGCAGTGGGTGGTCTTTGTCAAGGTTAGAATTCTTTGAAAAGATATAAAACTAACTGCAAAAAAAATTAGAGCAAATTTTTAGATAATAGAAGTACGAATTTTGAAAAAATGAACTAATGGTGATCTCAACTATTTCTTGGAAAGTTGAATGTGTCATAAAAGAGAAATTGGAATCTATTGTATACAGTGTATTATAGGTCATGAAATGGGTCAATATATGGTTTTATTTATATTTTTGAATCTTATGTTTACTTAAAGTTTGGATTCAAATCAGAGATGAAATAAGAAAATAAATGTTTCCTCTTCACCCAGGGTTGCTACCTGTTCTACGGAGTCCATTCTTCGATGCCTGGTTTAAAGCTGAGTGATGGCACACTTTAATCTCAGCCTTTAATCTCAGCACTTGGGAGGCAGCAGCAGATGGATCTCTGTGAGTTCAAGGCCAGTCTGGTCTACAAAGCCAGTTCTGGGACAGCGAGGGCTACCCACAGAAACCCTGTCTCGAAAAACCAAAAATAATACACAATATGTACATACATACACACACACATATATGAGTACATACACAGTCATCTTTACCTGTATTAAACTCCCAGGCAATAGATATGCTTTCATATATCTTATTTCATTAATATGCTTGTCTTCTTGGGAATCAGTAGCACACCATCTTACACATTTCCATTTCTGTGTGTGTTGTGATTTCTAGTGCTATTTTCTCTTTGTTGCCTTTGGTGCTTCTTTTTCAATGTTTCTAGATCTTGACTATTTACTTCCATTCTACTTTATTTAGCCAGCTTACATGATACTAGAGTTTTTAGGGGGTATTACATCTACCCAAAGTAAAAGAGTAAAAATCAGATGGGAAAGTCTACAGAGCCAAAAGGAAGATGATGCCACTGGTTACAGAAACTCAGGCTAAAGTATTGATTTAAAGGGCTGCTGTTAGCCTGAGCCTTTCCCTGTTTGTTCTCCCCATCAATTAGTCATCTAGGTGTTCAGTATCTGAATGTAGATATGTATACTGAGATTATATCTTATTTTTCTTCCCCACCCTTAACATAAGGTTAAAGATACTAAACTATTTTGGTTCTACTTAATTCAGGCTCAGGGCTTGATGCATGTGTGTGTGATGCATATGCACATGCTCATATGTATAATGGCCGAGGGTTGACATTGGGTGTCTCCTTCAATTGCTCTCTACCTTATTTTCTTTAGAGAAGATCTCTTATTGAGGCTGGAATTCACTGCTTCAGCTAGACTGGCTGGTCATGAGCTTTGGGAATACACCTGCCTCTGCCTACCCAGTAATGGGATTACAGGTTCACAATGTCACGTTCATCTTTTAACTGGGGCTTTGAAGTGAGGTCTTCACACTTGCACGAAAGCACTTTACTGATTAAGTTATCTTCCCTGCTCCTTGAAAGTGTTCTTTTAGTTTGTAATTCAAAGAAGTCTCTGAATAATGAAAACAACACTAGGAAATGAAATACATGTAAGAATTTTCTAAACAAGTGATTAACTAGATTACAGGAATGATGACTAATAGTATTTTTAAACTGCTTGAGAATTATGTGCTGATTTCTAGGTGGGATAAGCTTGGGTCTGTAGATATCTCATCTTTTCCCTCTAGCTATTCCCTACTTTTCTCCTGAGAACCAAGGCTGAGCAGTTACTGACTCCTCCACAGGCTGAGGCTCAATAGAAGTATTTTATATTGCAAGGAATGTCTAGCATTTTCTGTATTAAACTTACATACATTACATGTAGGTTGGGAAAAGAGTCTGGACTCATGAAGGTGGTCAAGATATATGAAGGGAGTAAATGGCTTCATAGTCTGGTGGTGGTGGAAAAAGCAGATTTGGATAGTAACAGAAAATTCGAAGGTGAATTCAACTATTCTTCCATCAAAAACTAGTCTGTGCACCTATCAAGGGCCAGAACCACTGTTTATTTCTTTGTGTTTTGTGGAACCTGATGGTGGCATTTGGCATTCGGTGTTTGAATGATTCTGCTGAGTGGCAGAATTACCTGAAGGAAAATAGAGTATGAGACAGAAAAAAAGCAACACAATATAGGAATATCCAGGAATAATAGTGAGGTACCCATGTTTGTATCTGTTGACAAAAGTATGAATAATTGAAGGAAACCCCCTCTGTGTAGTACATCCTTCTAGAACAGACCACCCCATCATTTAATCAAATCTGGTCTATGTCCCAGGGAGTTTCTTCTTTAGGCTACAGCCATGTTGAGGACACAGGGACATGGGCCTCCTTCAGTCTTCATTAATACACACACACACACACACACAAACACGCACACACCAGAATTAGCAGAAAAGGACTGATCAAATGAGGAAAAACTGTACCAAGCGAAGGGATTTGTTTATAGTTTTCGGTTTCTCAGCATCTGCAGCTGTCATCTGTTTTCAGTTTGGTGATTTTTATTAAGGCGAAGTGGCACATGCTGTCACAGGAACTGCTCCAGCTCACGCTCCCCAGCAGGCCACTGGGTATCCCCTAGTGCGCGGAGACATAATATGTTTCCTGCCAGTGGATGGGGAGGAAGAAATCTCTGCTCAGCATCAGAGTTTAGTCCATCAAGGAAAGAGCGAAGCCATGAGCAGACATAGGAAATGCAAAGGGCAACTATCATGCTTTTGGGGTTCATCTATTCATTTTGTAAGTAACTAGTAAGCAGGCATTGTTCTTGGCAGCGACATCATGTAGTTTCCTTGTGGAAGTTGAGAGAGTTAGCCTGACACCAGAAGGGTGGCTTTTTTCTTTTCCATTGGTGGCACTTCCACATGCTTGGCCCTATTCTACCTAACCTAACCTCCTTCTGGGAACAAGCTGCCTGGCTTGGGGAAGACAGCTCAAAGTCAGAGAAGAAAAGATGACTATTTAGTTCAGGCTGCAACTAAAGCAGAGAATCAGAAGAAAGTTTCTTGAAAACATTAGGGGAAATGGGATACCAAAACCTTGGGCAACAGGGGCTGAATTGGGACAAATTTCTAACCCTTTCTAGGTTAGAATTTGAGGAAAGATGTGTGATGGTAATTCACCTTTTGACCCAGTTCATTTACAGTGAGTCTATAGATATAGTTGGTTGTGAGTTTGCTGTTCACTGAGTGTATAATGTCTGTGGGTGAGAGCTATCAGTACAAAAGATAAAAGCTGGTAGAAACCTCTGAAACACCCTTTTGACTTTCTCCTTTCATCGACAGTAATAAATGAAAAAAATCTGTACTACACCCCAGGAAAGTAGTGTGGATTGATAACACCCTTTAAAGGTAGAAAGAATGCATAGGAAGGTTATGAAGAAATGCATGGACTGACCAGGTCATAGGTTCTTCATGAAGCAGGCTCCTACAGAAGCCACGGGCAACACTTTTGCCAGAGAAAATTACTGTAGCATACAACTGTTGAGTTTGCATACATTCTTTTCTAGTTACGAGGAAGAAGTATTATATGCAATTTCTACTCATGTTGGGTATCTAACGCTATGCACTGAGAATCTTGCCTTGTGGCCGTGTTAATTCTCACTCCCTGAAGGGCCCTGGATAATCTGGACATTCCTCAGTTCGTCATATAGATTTTCTATACTGACAGCATCTCACTAATTGAAACCAATTAAGATGAAGTAGGAAATTTGTCAGAGCAGTTGATGGAACACAGCTCCATCAGAGTGTCAGAGATAAACTACATGAAGATCCAGAGGCTCGTGAGGTCAGTGGTATTTTCAGAGAGTTAAGTGTTTGGGGGGCATGTTTTGTACCTCCTTCTAAATTAAGTGGAAAGAATTGTATCATCTCACACCACTGGTAAGGGAAAGTCCAGTGTTTGTGAGGCTGCTTGGGGTTCTAGGAACAGTATATTCCAGATGTGGAAAGCTTCTTAGATGCATTTACTAACTGTTGATATGGAAGGTTGCCAAATGCAGATAGGGTATCAACTAGGAAAGAGCTTTGCTGCTCTGGGCACGTGATTTAACAGACTGTTTGGTGCCAGAGGTGTCTGTGGTGGGAATGGATGCTGTGTAGTATTTGTGGGAAAATCTTTTGTTTTGTTGGATGCTAGTTTTTGAAGGCATACAGCATTCCAATATCACTGATTGCTTTGCCACTGTGTCCTGGAGGAGATGAAATAGTGAGGCAGGAACTGACCTTGTAGACATTGCCATTCTTCATGAGCTGGTTCTGTTACCACTCTTGACACAAAGCCACATGGAGGGCCAGCTGAGCATAGAGAGAAGCTTGTGACTAGTGGGTAGAGGAGAAAAAGGCTGGATTCAGTAACACATTAGCTTGTGCAGGTTGATACCAATAGAACGTGATGTTACAGTACAGGCAGGATCCTGAAGAACAGAGCCCAGGAAAAAAAATGCTCCCTGTGGGCAGAATGCTGAGGAGCACATCCTCTTCATGTGGAAAGAAAAATTGCCTAAAGGAAAAATGTGCTGGACTCGTGGGCTGTGAGGTTAGAATACTATAGACAGAGTTCTAAGAAAGGAGAACTTAGATGGACCTATTAAAATGTGAACAAAAAGATAAGATTTTGCATTAATGAAACTTGGATGGCTTTATAGTAGGAAACAAACTAAGTAAACTACTAGAAACGTTGTAACCAGTTGAATATTGGCTAGTGTCTAGTACAGAAGTGGAACAGTAACAGGATGAATACAGCAGTCATGGTGATGAGGAATGACTGCAGCGCTTCTTCTTCTCACCAAGACTGATCTAAATAGTGATTATATTAACACCCAACGTAATGGCATTATCCTTGGAGGGCACATTTGGGGAAGGAAATAACCAAGTACTCAGTGGAAAGCTGGAAACTTTGGGCCTTTTTGTGCTCAGGAAAGGCAATGATTCATTTTTAGTATTACTTATACCTATTCCAAGTGTTAACTCACATTTTCTGTTGACAGAGCCTCTATTTAGGGCCAGTCTCTGAGCACTGACAATGATTGGCTTCATCAACATCAATAGTGTGTTTCACCTGCTTAGACCCATGTACCAAATCTACAGCAGAGGATGCAAACGTTGGGACTATGAGTGTGGATCCACTGGTCCCACTGTATTTGGTAACTGCTGGTCTAATAGTTTCATGATGGAATTTTCCATCTATCATTCAGGT
>CM053767.1:15327368-15343976 GCA_028658305.1 Pachyuromys duprasi
TCAGCCGGAAGCTGTGGGGGGTTGTTTCCAGTTAACCTCAGGTTAACAGAGAGGCTTAGCATCATTCATGCCGGGAGGCAGGGAGCTAAAACTCACGTAATACAAAGCAAAAAGTTAGTGAAAACAATTTAAATGACAGGGTTGAGTCCATTTTTATTGTTTGTGTGTATATGGTTTCAAGACTAACCGCTCTTTTTTAGACAACCAACAAAGGGGCTCATCCCTAGGAGAGTACAATTCTCCATCTCCCAAGAGTCAATGGCCACCTGTAGTTCATTGTCTAGGGCTGGGACCCTGCAAAAACCTCCCCCTTTTACATAAGCATGCCCATTGATACTGCTATTTGTTTAGGTCTTGTTCATTATTTTGACTTGAATGATGTGAAAAGTCTTTGCTAATTTTATACCTCTTCTTTCCTCATCAACTGTAAATGCCAGAAACTACTACTGCTTGAACTGGCTTCTGGAGGCTTGAAAGAATTCCAAACAGTGTTTCCCAGAAATCACACATGCATGTTTCTCCTCCCTGACCTCTTACCAAAAGCACTAGCATGAAAACAAAATGGAGAAATGCTGTTACTTGGCTTCTCCAATGTTATGCCAAGTGACTCCCACTTTCTCCCCTGGAATCCTGCTACTGGTACCTGAGACCAGGAATGAGAGCTGGGATTCAGACCTCCACTTTATTTTATGTTGCATATAAGAACTCGACAGAGCCCACTGCCTCCTGGCTGAACCACTGAGACACAGAACGATGTGTCAGTTTATGTTTGCAAAGACAAAGGCAAAGCCATCAAATGGTTTTTGAGCATCATATGATTTGCAGAATGCAATTTTGTGACTTAGAAGTTCAACACTTTGTACTCAGACTTGGCTGCATTTTAAAGACTTCTGAGGGCAAAGGGCATGTTAATGTCCAGGAGTCACCCTATAGAGACTATGATCCCATCTAGAGTGGGGCCCTGAGTGTTGAACATTCAGAGGATTATGACCCAGGTCAAGAAGCAATGCAAAGTCAAAGTTGGGGGGGGCGGGGAAGTAGGATTTTAAATGTATATCAATCTTGACATTAATGCAAAATTTTTCTTGCGAAACTTATTTTAAAAGCACAGTTCGATCATACTCTGCACATATGCAGACGTTAACCACAGACACAAATTAGGATATGCTGATGCCAACAGATGCTTATGTTGTACAACCTACACAACCTCATGCTTTTACTGCTCCTCCCAGACTAGTTTCCATGGATTTTTATCAAGAGCCTCTTTCCCAAAGAAGCTTCATCATCTTGCATTCCCATCAGTAGACCTGTGAGAATTCCGCTTCTCCCATATTCTTATCTGTCCTTGCTATTTGTCTTTCTAGAGTTAGCTTGCACAATCAGGATGTAATGGAACCTTGTTGCTTTAATTTTAATTTCCATATCAACATGATTGTATCTTTTCACACAGACTTTCTAACCTTTTGCCTCGCCCTACTTCATACATTTTGTTTATTTTCTTAAAAATCTTTATTATTGAAAATTTCAGACATGTGTACAAAGAAATGTGATCATAGGTTCTAATGCGCTTCTTTGTTTCTCTGATAAAACACTGACCAAAAGCAACTCAGGGAGGAAAGGGTGTGTTCCATCTTGCACTGCCATCATGGAAAGAAGCTGGGTCAGGAACTCAAGGCCAGGACCTAAAACAGAGACCACTAGGAGTGTGTCTTACTGGTTCGTTTCCTTTGACATGCTCAGCTATCTTCCTTGTCCAGCCCAGGCCCACTTGCCGAGGATTACATTGCCTATTATGGGCTGGGCTCTTCCACATCAATTAACAAGAAGTGTCCCCATAGGTATATGCACAGGACAATCTGATGGAGAAAATGTCTCAACTGAGGTCAGCCTCTTTCCAGATTGTATAGAGCTGGCAACTTAAGCTATGACATACATCCCCACTTCCCCCTTCCAATGGTATCCAGAACTCTCAACGTATCCCAAAACAACTTCATGGTTTTTTTTTTCAGTTACATAACCTGCTAAGTCCTGTTGCTTGCCCATTTGAGGTCACCCACTGGTGCATGGGAACTCATCAGTGGCCATACCATAAGAAAGCATGATTTCCTCACATGCAGGAACCACCCAAAAGCCCCTTAGTGAGGGATGGGGCCTGGTGACCTTCTGCCCCAACATACCAGTATCCCACTGCTGCTGTGACCTCATGTCTTTGATAGCCATGCCATGTCCAGAAGACAGAATTTCACAGTTCCCCTCTCCATTCTCTGCCTTTTACATCCTTTCTGTGTTCTCCTTCACTGTCTTTCCTGAATCTTGGTTGAAAGTGGCGGTGGGGGGGTGCACAGCTGATATGAAGTGTTTCCCTTAGGGCTGAGCACTTACTCTATTATTCTCAGCACTCTGACCAGCTGTGGATCTCCTCATTGACTTCTGACCATTGGGGGAGTGGAGCTCTTCTCTGACTAGCTGAGAGCAGCCTAGTACTGTTTTCAGGACTGGTTCTCTTGCCATTTTCTAACGTTGGGTTGTTTGGTTTCTTAATATTGATTTACACTCACACACACACATATACACACCCCTCACCAAATATATATTACATAAGTGTATGTGTATATCATATACCATATGTGTATTTCTTTGGTGATTTCCAAATGCCTCACAAGAAGGGGCTTCCCTGGAAACAAAAGACACATTGCAATATGCAAATTAACAGCATCCAGTTGAGCATTAAGTGCTTGAAGGACAGCAAATCATTTCATGGTGTAAGGACCATTCTGTCTTTCTTCCACTTTGGGAAACTATGTTACTCAGAATCAAGTACTTTTTTCCCCTTAACTTTAAGGCTATGGATTAACCTAACCCTATTTAAAGAGATTTGTATGGGTAACACATGCTATACAATTTGCAACAAAGTTCTTTATTTACTGTTAGGTGTATGAGTATCTTGTGTATATGAGTGTACCATGTGTGTTCAGTACCTGCAGAAGTCAGGAGAGGGCGCTCGAGCCCCTAGACCTGAATTTGCAGATGGTTCAAGTCATTGTGTGGGTGCTGTAAACACAAGCCAGGTCCTCTACAAGAGGTCTTAACCACTGAACCAGCTCTCCAGGCCTCAAGAGTACTTAACATTATTTTAGAAAATGAAAATTTGCACTCTGCCTAAAGTTTGGCTGTGAGTCTCAGCATCTCCTTTGATACCCTGATGGGTAGAGTCTGTCAGAGGCCCCCTGTGGAAGGCTCCTATCCTGTTCCTTGTCTTCTCCTACTTCTGATGTCTACTCCATTTGTCCTTCTGAGTGAGGTTTCAGCCTCTTCCCTAGGGTCTTCCTGGTTGTTTAGCTTCTTTAGGACTATAGATTGTAGTATGTTTATCCTATATTATATGGCTAATATCCTCTTATAAGTAAGTATATACCATATGTGTCTTTCTGCTTCTGGGTTACTTCACTCAGAATGATCTATTCCAGTTTCCATCAGTTGCATGCAAAAATCATGATTTCCTAGCTTTTTCCTAGGCTGCTTAGTTTCTAAGTGTGTTCCCTAGTAAGGGGAACAGGGGCTGTCTAAGACATAAACTCAGTGTCTGTCTCTTTAATCACCTCCTCCTGGAGGGTGCAGCCTTGCCAGGCACAGAGGAAGATGATGCAGCCAGCCCTGGTGAGACCTAATAGGCTAGGGTCAGATGGAAGGGAAGGAGGTCTTCCCCTATCAGTGGGCTAGGGAAGAGGCATAGGTGGGTGGGACTAGGAGGAGATGAGGGAGGGGGCTACAACCAGGATACAAAGTGAATAAATTGTAATAAACAAATAAAGTAACTTAAAAGAAGAAAGAAAATAAAAATTTGGTTGTTTCTCCCAAAGTGTTAAAAATCAGAAAATGCAGAGTTGCGCCGGCGTCAGGGTGTGAGAAGAGCGGGAGGAGGTGGCGGCCTGGGGAAGATGCAAGTTGGAAAAGGAATCCGGAACATCTGACCTTCGGGGACCTTCTGCTAGACTAGGCTGCTCTTTGGCGTAAATTGCAGTCGATTAGGGATCGGTTCTCAGACTCAAGGTAGAAGTGAGAGTTCAGATAAGTGAGGCCTACATTGCTGCTTTGAACACCTCAGAAGGGGAGAATGGATTTACTCAGGAGTGAGAAAGAAGAGCTTGCTAGGAGTCAAAGAAAATAAGAAAAAGTCCAGCACTAGGGCTCCTTCTCCCGCCAAACGCAAGGACCGCTCTGACCGGAAGTCTAAGGATCGCTCTAGGGATCAAGGGGCCACTAAAGAGTCAAGTGAGAAGGATCGCGGCAGGGATAAGACTCGAAAGAGACGCTGTGCTTCAAGCGGAGGCAGCAGCACCAGGTCTCGGTCCAGCTCACCCTCCAGCTCAGGCTCCAGCACCAACACAGGCTCAAGCCGTGGCTCTAGCTCATCCTCTGCATCCAGCCGCTCAGGAAGTTCGAGCACATCCTGAAGCTCCAGTTCCAGCAGCTCCTCTGGCTCCCCCAAGCCCTTCTAGGCGTAGACATGACGACAGGCGGCGTTCCCCTCCAAATCCAAGCCCCCTAAAAGAGATGGAAAGGAAAAGGCGGAGCCCTTCACCTAACCCACCAAAGTGCATATTGGGAGGCTCACCAGGAATGTGACTAAGGATCATATCATGGAAATATTTTCTACTTACGAGCAAATTAAAATGATTGGCATGCCTGTAGAAAGGATGCATCCTCATCTATCCAAAGGCTATGCATATGTGGAATCTGAGAATCCAGATGAAGCAGAGAAGGCACTGAAACACACGGATGGAGGATAAACTGACGGCCAGGAGATCACTGCTACTGCTGTGTTGGCGCCCTCGCCTCGGCCACCTCCTCGGCGATTCAGCCCACCCAGGAGAATGCTCCCACCACCTCCCATGTGGCGCAGGTCACTGCCACGGATGAGGAGGAGATCTCGCTCCCCAAGACGCAGTTCACCAGCTCCAACTCCTCTCGATGAGCAGGAACACTGAAGCCCACCTCTATAACTTAATGTTCCTGCCTCAGTTCTGTCCTTTCTCTAGCCCAATGAGGATCTGTAAGGAAGGATCCCTTACCAGGGTAGGCTTTGAAGACAGCAATTTTGATATTTCCTCTGCAGGAGGATTCTGGCTGCAGACGTACTGTTGGTGTGGGACTGTGCCCATAGAGATACCCTGTAGTGTTCTGGCTAGAAAGTTCACCCCTTCCAGTTATTGAGTCTGTTTGGTAGCAGAGCCAACTGGGACAAGCAAGCCCTCCATATGGCATCACACCGGTTTCCACAGATGACCTAGAACCAGTCAGACATCCTGGTCACGCCCTTGCTGCCGCTGTGCCACACAGGCAGAAAGGACCGAGCTGCTGCTGTGTGGGGCCTGACCATGTTCCCCGCTGAGCACAAGGCAGCTCCAGGGTTAGCCCTTTTCAGGGTTCCTCATAAACAGTTTGTCCTTTCTGTCCCCGTATCTCTGTTACTCTATAACCAGTTCTACAGGGTCCTCATGGAACCTACCACCCCATTATTACCTGCTACTCATGATGATGTTGCAGGTTAACTTCGGCAGTGTGAACATTGCCTCTTTTTGCTTTTATTGTACAGTCAGTACTATAAAATTTGTTTTGAGTTTTATAACTTTTTAGCATTTTAGATAAGGTGGTGTTTGTACTTGTGTAGAGTGAAAGGACTGTGTCAAATAAATTTAGGATTAGAATGCAAAAAAAAATCAGAAAATGCTTGTTCCTAAGTTATTAGCAATCTGTTCAGAGTATAAAGTTAATCTTTCCACTAAACAATTTTTCTAGATAATTTTAAGTAACACACACACACAATTTTAAATGATCTAGTGTCTATTTACATGAAGAATAAGAAAGTACATTGTCACAGGGCAGACTAATGATCTCTGATAACAAATTAAATTAAAATCGATTAACAAACTTGCTAAGTTGTCTTATGCATCACATAGTCTTTTGGTGTAAATGTCTTTGGTTAAGAATAGTATGTTAAGTTAATCAGCATAGACCCATGGATGCTGATTTGGTAGTTGACTCAGTCACAGAGGGATTGGTCACAGTGACTCCTGTAAACTGTGAGGAAAGATCATTGCATGAGACAAGCTAATGTCCCGTGCACCATGTGGTTTGTGATGTCAGTACTTTGAGTTAAACTTTATTTTATTTTAAGATATTACAGACAATCTCCAGCAGGTCACTGGGACCTTGGTAGATTGCCCAGACAGTCATCACTATGCTGTGGGCTGTCAGCTAACCAAATCCAGAACTTCCACCCAGTGAACCACACAAGGGAATACCTCAGTTTTCGACCCACTCTCCTGTGCCCACCACAGATCATTCTGTTTCTTTTCCTTTCATCCCCCCATCCCAACTATGCCATTATTCTTGAAAGTCAGAACCTCAAGTAGAAGCTTCTTGCCGTTGGCAGCCACATGACTGAATGCTCTCAGGATGACAAAAGAGGAACTATTTTTTAATATATGATTTACATGTTGGATATTGTTTGGATAATAAATTATTTGGATAATAAATTAAACCACTCAAATCTTAACCTTTCTCTGTAACTACAACCTTCCATGGAGGACTCACTAATTTCCAGGTACTTCACATCCTGTCTTTAATTTTTACAACAGTCTTTTAAACTAGGTCTTTTTCTACTCATTTTGTAGATGGTGAAATTAAAGTTGCTTGCCCAGATTATACAGCAGAAACTTGACTTTAGTTGTAGTATTACTATTTTTTAGTAATTTTTTTCTCTAAGCTGTGTGCTAGAATGTGGGAAAATGGTGAAAACACCATCATCCTTAATAAAGTTTGAAATTAGTTTATGATACAGCAACGAAGAGAGTAATTATTTTCACTTCTGTATATAAGGATATGAGGAGATAAACGTTTTTTAGGCTGTAAGCTTCAGAACCTCATGAAAAATCAAGTACTTTGACCTCTATTATTCCCCCTTTGTTCATTTGCTAATAAGATAAACTTGTCACCTATGTACAGGAGTTTCCCAAACTGACTGTTACTTTTATCTTTAACTTCCTAAACTAATTGAGTATCCTTTTTCTAAAACTGGTGCTTTGTGAGTTTTGAAATTTCACAAGCAAAGAACCCATTTCATAATAGAGATAGGGAAATGGTCATTCTGACATATACAGACATCCTGTTCAGACACACAGAAAGAAAATTCCTAAAGATGAGCAAGAGCTTTCTGTGAAGTAGACTTCAGAACTTGGAAGAAAGGAACAAGCTGGTGATAACGTAGTTTACCAGTTTTTCTTCAAATTGAAACAATCCCTCCAGTGTGTCCAACATGCTAGACCTCATAAACCAAACTGACCTACCAGATATTTACAGAACATTTCACCCAAACAAAAAAGAACATACCCTCTTCTCAGAAGTTCATGGAACTTTCTCTGACTGACCCCATGCTTGGGTACAAAGCAGGTTTCAAATGATTCAAGAAATTTGAAATAACACCCAGCATCCTGTGTGACCACCATGGATCAAAGATGGATGTCAACAAAAGAACAACAGAAAGCTTACAAACTCATAGAAACAACTCACTACTGAATGAAAAGTGGGGTAACAAAGAAGTTAAAAACTAGAGGTTTCAGGTGGCTCAGTTGGTAAAGAACTTTAAAACTTTTAAGAACTGAATGAAAATGGAAACATAATGTCCACATATCTACATGGCCTGGTGAAAGTAGTTCTGAGAGGCAAGTTCATAGCACTAAATGTCTACATTGAGAAAAAAAGGAGGGATCTTCTGTTTGTAACTTAAAAGCACTTAACTTAAAAGCTTGAGAACTCTAGAACAAAAAGAAGAAAGAAGAAGCACTCAGAAGAAGGAGATATAGTCAAACTCAGGGCGGAAATCAACATGATATAATAACAATAAGTCAGTACAGAGACTTAAAGAGCTGGTTCTTTGAGAAAAGCAATAAAGGTGATAACTCCTTAGCCAAATGAAGAGATGAAGAGAGTAGCTCCAAATTAGCAAAAAAAAAAAAAAAAAAAAAAAATCTGTCCTCCACTAAATTGGAAACCTAAAATAAATGGATACAACTCCTGACACATACCACCAACCAAAGTAAAATCAAGATCATATAAGCAATTTAAACAGCTCTATAACCCCTATTAAAATGGAAGCAATATTTAAGCTTACCAACCCCCCAAAATCCCAGGGCAGACAACTTTAGAGCAGAATTCTACCAGACTTTCAAAGAGGACTTAATGCCAGCACTCCTCACAGTATTCCATGAAATAGATACAGGTGGAACATTGCCCAGTTCATTTTACTGGGTCACAGTTACTCTGATACCCAAACCACATAGAGACCCAACAAAGAAAGAGAATAACAGACCAATTCCCTTATGAACATAGATGTGAAATTTCTCATAAAAATACTTGCAAACTGAATGCAAGAACATATAAAAATATCATCCACCATTGTAACTAGGCTTCATCTCATAGATACAGGATGGTTCAACATTTATAAATTGATAAACCCAATCCACCATATAAACAAACTGAAAGGCAAAAAAAAAACAAAACACATGATCATCTCATTAGATGCAGAAAAGGCCTTGGACAAAATCCAATTGCCTTTCATGATAAAAGTTCTGGAGAAACTAGGTATACAAAGCATGTATCTCAACATAACAGAGGTGATTTACAACAAGCCCACAGCCAACATCAACCTAAATCGAGAGAACTAAAAGCATTTTCAGTAAAACAAGAACATGAAGAATATATCCACTTTCTTCATACCTATTCAGTTTTGCACTTGAAGTCTTGGAGCAATAAGACAACTGAAGGAGAACAAGGGGATACAAATAGAAAGGAAGAAGTCTTTAATTGCAGATGATATAGTATATGTCTTAGTTGGATTTTCTATGGCTGCAACAAAATGTCATGATCAAGAAGCAAGATGGTGAGGACAGGAACTCAAACAGGGCAGGAACCTGGAAGCAGGAACTGGTGCAGACACCATGAGGGGTACTGCTTACTAACTTGCTCACTTGCTCAGCCTGCTTTCTTATAGAACCGAGGACTACCAGCTCAGGGATGGCACCTCCCACAGTGAGTTGGGCTTCCCTTCATCAATCACTAATTAAGAAAATGCAATGCCTCACAGTTGGACCTTATAGAGGCATTTTCTCACTTGAGATTACCTTCTTTTAGATAACTCTCTTTTGTCTATCAAACTGACATAAGACTAGCCAGCAGAGTACACATAACTGACCCTAAAAACTCCACCAGGAAACTTCTACATCTGATAAACACTTTCAACAATGTAGCAAGATACAAAATTAACATACAAAAATCACTTTCTATAGATAAATGGCAAACACTGAGAATAAAATCATGGAAACAATACCTTTTACAATAGCCTCCCCCAATAAAATATTTTAAAGTAACACTAACCAACCAAGTGAAAGACTTACATAATAAAAACTCTGAGGTATTAAAGAAAAAACAGAAGAAGACAGAGCATGGAAAGATCTCCCATACTCATGGACTGGTAGGATTAATGTAGTAAAAATGGCCATCATATAAGAAGTAATCAACTGGTTCAAAGCAATACCCATCAAAATTTAAACACAATTCTTCCAGAACTTAAAGTACAGCTTTCGGCTTCATATGGAAACACACACACACACACACACATATACACAAATGTACACACACGATAACTAAAAAAAAATTCTGAATAATCAAAGAAATGCTAGAAATATCATCATCCCTCATTTCAAACTGTACAACAGAGCTAAAGTAACAAAAACAGCATGGTATTGCTGTGAAAACAGACACATCGATCTATTTTTCACATTGATCTTAATCTAATTGAGAACCCACACATAAATCCACATACCTTTGGACACCTTATTTTTGACAAAGCAGTCAGAAATGCACACTGGGGGGGGGAGCATCTTTAATAAATGGTGCTGGTCGCACAGGGGTCTTGTATAAGACGGTTTCTACAATCAAGGACCATGTGTGGATGTGGCCTGGAACCCCCGCACAGATGGGGCCCATGATAGCTCGGTGTAGGACTGAAGACCCTACTCAGGGAAACAGGGACTGTTTCAGTCTTGATCTTGATGGCTGACTCTTTGACCCTCCCCCATACAATCCGGGGAGTGACAGACTGGCTAGATCCCAGGGGAGGACATTGCAGCCAGCCCTGAGGAGACAGGATAAGCTGGGGTTGGATGGAAGGGGAGGAGGTCCTCCCCTGTTGGTGGACTTGGAGGGGGCGGGGAGGAGATGAGGGAGGGAGTGGAAGGGTAGAGGGAGGGGGCTAGGCCTGGGATTCAAAGTACCTAACCTGTGATTGAGATAAAAATAAATTAATTAAAATAAATAAATAAATAAATGGTGCTGGTCAAACTTATGTCAGCTTGTAGAAAAATGCAAATAGACCCACACTTATCCCTCCATACAAAACTCAACTCCAAAGGATCAAGGCCTGGAGCATGAGGCCAGATGCACTGAAGCTTCCAGAGAAGTGGGAAAAAGCCTTCAACCCATCGGCACAGGAAAAGGATTTCTGAACAGAACACTTACATCACCGGAAGGAAGAACGATTAATGAATAGGGCCACATGAAACTAAAAAGCTTCGTATAGCAAAGAACACCATCCTTCAGACAAAGCAGCACCCTAAAAATTGAAAAAGATTTTTTTTTTACCAACTATACATCTGATAGAGGGCTAATACTTAAAATTTACAAAGAGTTTTATAAAACAAATAACCCAATGAAAAATTGAGGAACAGATCTAAACAGGGTTCTCAAACAACAAAACTCGAATGACTGAGAAACATTTCAAGAAGCGTTCAAACTTCTTAGTCAACCATGGAAATGCAAATTAAAACTGCTTTGAAATTTTGTCTTACACCAGTCAGAATGGTCACAAATTAATAAAACAAATGACAGCTCATGCTTTAGGAAATTTTAAGTAAGGGGACCACTCATCCATTGCTTGGTGGGATTGCAAACCTGTACAACCATCGTAAAAAGCAATGTAGTGTTTCTTCAGGAAGCTGGGGATACATCTAGCTATAAAACTCGGGGGCATATACCTTAAGGATGCTTTATCCTACTGCAGAGACGGTTTCTCTACCACGTTCATTGCTGCTCTGTTCATAATAGCTAGAAATTGAAAGTAATGTGTACGTCCATCAACAGATGAATGGATAAAGAAAAATATGGTACACAATGAAATACTACTTGACTGTTAAAAAGAATAAAATCATTAAATTCACAGGTGAATATATAAAGCTAAGGAAAAAAATCATCCTTTTTTTTCTGGACCCAGACCCAAAATGCAAATACGGAATATATTCGCTTATACGTGGATGAGTGGATGATAGCTCTTAAGTCTTTGACAAGCAGGCTTCAATCCTTATTACCACAGAGGTTAGGTATAAAATAATAGACTATGGCAGAGGGAAGGATCTCCCTAGGGAGAGAAAGTAGAATAGATAGTTGTGGATGTAGGGGAAGGGGTAGGAATGGGAGGATCAAACAGGGAGACACAGCTGAAGCTAGTGGCCATTTAGGGGGTTTGTATGGAAACCTAACACAGTAGAAACTTCTTTAAATGTATGCATATATGAAAGGAATTGAAACTGGCACCACCAAATGATGGGGGAAACACAGCCCTAACTAGACATCTCTGGCCTCCAGTGCTGGGAAAGGGTTACATATAATTGACTGGTGGATCAGAAGGCCCCATTGAAAGCTCCGCACAACCCAGGCTATCTCTGAGGCTATTGGTTGCTCTCCACAATCTGATGGCAAGGACATCAGCATAGGCTGAAGACAACATCTATGTTACTCACTGAACAGGGAGAGGTCGAACTGGCCCCTCCCCAGAGCCTTTTTACCTACTGACTAATATTGAAAGTACTGGAAGGTACTCTGTACACAACCAAAGGAGAACGGTCAACACAAATCCAACCACAAACCCTCTGATCTACAATGGTGATCTGCCTGCATGTTATGCTATCTCAATAAAGGCACAAAATTTATGGGGATAACTAACCGCTACCTCATTGTATTATACCTCCATGAAATGTTACCCAAGCCAGACACTGCCCAGATGGCCAGAAACCTGCAAGTGAATAGGCTGTGGACCTAGGGAAAAACCAAATACTACTGTTCTGCTTAAGGAATGTAGCAATAAATGAACTCTAAGTGGCATGCTGCTATAATTATAGTTTAGTGCCTTGCTCAGCTATCTTCAGAGATGCTTCCTTGTACAATAGATAGAAACACATAGACAGACCCACAGTGGGATGATGTGAAGAGAATGAGAGACATTGGAACACTCAGTCCTAAATGAGATGTCTCCATCAAATCCTCCTTTCAGGGTTCAAGGATCTCAGTGGAAGAGGAGGTAGAAAGATTGAAAGAGCCAATGGATTGGAAGATAACAAGGAAACAGGGCCTTCTAGACACAGCAGAACTGACAGAGATGAATGCACAGAGACTGTGGCAACATGCATTAGTCCTGCAACAGGTCTAAGGCAGATGGTCTCCCAATGCTGAGAAAGGATGTAGAAACATACCCATATCTCTAACACAGAAACTATTTCCAGTTCATAATCACCTGCAAAGGAAAAATTAGTTTTCTCCAATAGAGAATATATTGTATGAGAAAAACTGCTTCAATTAAAAATAGATTCTTTATGAGATTCTTTTAAAAGAAGATGAACTTGACAGCATAAGGTAATAATGTACTCCTAAAGAGCCATATAGTATCAAACAAAAATCCTAGTGCTAGACATGGGAAACTTACCTTCGAGTTGTTGGCTGGGAGTGCATTCCAAGAGACTTCCCAAACATTATAGGCTATTGCCATTGCTCCAATATACCTCCTAGAGCTTGCAGGTCAGAATCTACTGATGAAAATCCACACATCCTTTGGACCAGAACTAACCAAGATACTTTCTTCCTGAGGAATAGCTCTCATAGAATGAGAAGAGGTCATGCAAGCTTCCAATGGAGAAGAGAAATCAGTCATCCTACCCAAGTATAAAGCCTATGAACTGTAATAAAGACTGGTCTGAAAGATATTCCTAACAGTGTAATGGTGGCATGTTTATCTTGGAAGCAACCCATAACTACCTCATTGGATGTTTGACTTGCTCAATGGGAGGGAACTCACACCTGGTACGGTGAACCTGACAACTGCCTGTAGATACAGAGGTCATACACCCTCGAGTAGAACCTACTGCTATCCCTTTCTGAAACCACTATGATTTCTGACAACATTCAAAATTATTATCCATTTATCCACAGACAAGTGCAGTCTCACCCTAATCAAAGAAGCTTCTATTTGCAGCTGATGGGGCCTCTTATGGAGAATAGTGACCACGTGAGTCCAATCCTAGCAGACACAGTTACAACATATCCTCTGCACCCAAGGCCCAGGGAAAATTATACAAGAGGAGTCATAAAGAGTGTAAGAGGCAGAGGACTCAAGGGATTGCTATGAGACCGGGTCTTCTAAACATGAAGGGAAGCAACATGCATAAAATCTCAACAATGTGGTTGCTTAAGCAATATCTAATAATGACAATGGCAGCTGACATGCTAACAGGAGTGAGGAAAAATTCACAAGGCCACACTCCTGGGTGAAGAGTGATGGGCAATAAATGGCTATGAGAAAGGGAGGGGGGGAATCCGTTTTCTCCAAAGAGACTTCCCAGGTGGGTTATCCAGTCCCAAGTGGTCAATCTAAACTCCTGTATATATGAGCAACATGAATAGACTGTGTGTGTGTGTGTGTGTGTGTGTTGAAGAAGTGATGAAACTGAGATAGAGTAGGGAAAATATAAGAGGAGTTAGAGGTGGGGAATGAGGGATAGAAATGATATAAACATAGTATTCATGTACGCAAATCACACACACACAAAAAAAAGGATAGAAAAGTTGCTTTAGCTCCCAATAAATATTAGGGTAAGACTGGGAAAGTTTAATCTCAATAGAGTCTCTGCAGAGGGGGAAGTCGCTGTATTTCAGTGCAGCCATTCCTATGCAAGTGCAGGTCCGACTGGTGGAATTAAGATTTTAGAGTAGCTTGGAATGTGTTGACACTCTTAGGCAACCTCAATTTAGAAAGTCTCTAGAAAGACATGTCAGAAAAAGAAGACATTTGTGAGTAACACATCCATGCTCACATCACTGCCTCAGAGCTGTGAGGTCTGTGCTTTGGGAGAGAAAGCCAGCCCAAGCTGACTCTCCTTGCCAGGCAGCTACAGAAGGAAGAGGGAACCTCAAAGGATGTAGCTCTGAGGAGGGACTCCAAAGCGCTAACAGCTCCCTGGTGATACATTTGTTGTGCAGTTTCTCCCAGAATCCCTTGATCCAGGTTGTCATTTTCACTATTCCTAGACCCGAATGATGATTTCAATGATTTCTCCGCAATAATCCTTGGGCCCTGGTTCTGATCAGCAGCCTAGATGTTTGTTTCATTCTTCAGATAGTCCCTTGATTGGTTCCTGGTTCCATATCCATATTTTGCATTTTTTCCTCTGAAAGAACAGCATTTGCCATATGCCGTATCAATCCTATAATTGAGCCAGTACTTTCACATCTGACTGTACTGCAGAAAGCAATCCTAGGGTCATTTGCGCTCTTTTTAAAAAATCATGTGTTTTCTTTGGGTGGGTTTCTGTACTTCAGTGCAAGCAAAATCCTTGAATTTGTGCTGCCCACATGTGAGCAGACATGCTGGATGAATCAAGAGTCATGTATGCCTATGCATTGTCCTCTTGAACATTAAGTGACACCAAGTCCAAATTAGCAAAATCTAGTGCCCTGAAATGGGCAATTTACAGACTGAATCATTGGCAATTTTACTTCCTTACAAACATTTTTAAAAAGTCATTGCTTTTTGCTTGTTTGCTTGTTTGCAGATTTCACACATGGGTTCACTACCCCATATGTCCCCATTCCCACCACTTCATCTGACTCCTCTCATGATCTGCAACTATCTCGAATTCATGGCCTCTTCTGTGTTCGCTGTGTATGGAGGAAGCTTTATGCCAGTCTTAACATACAAGGGCATCCGTGGGCCTCACGCTTCCATTTAACAGCAGTGTTGACTTAAGAGAAAGCAGAAATGAATTCACACTAAAACTTTGATTAAGGGAACCACTTTCCTAACAAAGCATTATTTTTCTTAGCCAAAAACTAGTACTGTCTAGCTAGAGGAGAGCTGTCCAAAGACAACACTACTTCGCTGATGTGCTCCGGGTCAGCTCCAGGTTTCCAGCAGCTTCAACCGTCCACCACTTGACATTTTGCAGGTACAAAATTGGGGCAATGAGTGACTCGGGTTCTTCTCCTCTAGTACTGTCCGGCACATTCTCAGACTTTCTTTTGCCTCCATTTTCAGGTCCAATAAATTGGAAATTTATCTTTCTGAAAATATCTCGCCTTCAACCTTGTTCACCTTCAAATGAGGCTCTAGTTACACAAACAAGTATGGATGCAAAAGGGCCGTAGACTCCACATATGGGATTCTCCCGTGGCTCCCTGTTTTGTTTTGTGTTTGTTTGGTTTTCTTAGTAAGTGTAAAAGAACAACATCAGCTTTCAGGACTTGGGGTAGATAAACTGGAAAATATTTTTAAACCGAAAACAACTGGGCCTCAATTTGATAAAGTAGCTATTGTTTTAAGACAAGTTCAAGTGAGAGCTGTATGCCTCTTGCATAATAGGATTTGATTTTAATTAATGACCTATAGCTCCAAGCAACACATTGGCCAATCCTTTCTTAGATTAAATTCACAAGCTCCTATATAGAATCCAAAAAGGAAAGATAGAAGAAAGAAAAAAACCCAACATTGTCTGAGGCACATGTGTTCGTTAAGTATGCCTGTATGTGTACCTCTGAGTAGTGGGGAATTATGTCTGAGCGGTGTGGGATAAATTTAGGGACGGGGTCACAAGGACAACAGAAGGACTTTATGACAGCCTGTGTTGCAACGACAAGGATATGTTCATTATTCCCATCTGAAAATTTGATGTTTCAAATAAATTTCCAATGTAACATCTTAAAATGTTCTAGGATACTTTTTGAAGAGCTGAGTTGATTTTTAACATTTTCATAACTAGACCTGCCAAATAAAATGCTGGAGCCTCCCTAGTGTAGATAAATTATTTTAAGTGTATGTTTATCATTAAGAGTATGAGGGCTTTCTTATAGGTAAGATTGTATTGCCATTTAGCTGAGTTTCAGGTCTAACTGGGTGACCTGAATTTTCACTTGCAAAATCTGGTAACTAGATAACTATGAAAGTATACGGAAGGCATTCTCCCCAAACCATTTGGCAGTGCGCGGGTTTGGTTGTGCTACAAAAAGTCAACAGCACTACTTCCACAATACTGTGTGTCCACAAGATCTCACAAGCCTGAGTTTTGACTTTTCCTAGTTTTGTTTTAGGTGACATTCCCCCGCCCAAACCCTTCCAGTTACATACCCTCACTTGGAGACAGAATGCCACATTTCACTTATTCTCTTCTCCTCTCCTCAGAGACAAAAAGCTTTCAAAAATTAGGACCATGTTTGAGTCCTAGATACATT
>CM053767.1:15344076-15354543 GCA_028658305.1 Pachyuromys duprasi
AAAAAAAAAAAAAAAAAAAAAAAAGAGGGAGAGAGAGGGAGAGAAACAAACAAACAAACAGAGAGGATAACCGGATGGAGTGGGCAAAAGCAGAAACATCTCGACTCTCAAATACCCTGCTCTTTCGGCTGCGCTGCCCCCTGCAGAGCCTGCCCAGTTTTCCCTGTTGTGTACATACATCTATATTTTTGTTCCTGCTACTTCCCATGCTGGGAAGATTCTTGTCATCCCTCACATATTTTATCCGCAGAAAAAGCGTCCCTGCCCTGGGCTCGGTGATTGAGGCTGTGCCCCTGGCGTGCCACTCTATCAGTGGTTCCCAAGGCTGTCTAGCCTGGGAAAAGCTGGATGGACACGTTCCAAAATCAGCATTACATGCATTATTGTTCTTACTCTCCCTGATTAGAGTGCACACAATGAAAACAACAGCAACAGCCTCGTTTTGTAACCCTCCTCCCAGCACAAGGCAATTCTTAGTCTGTTTTTCTTTCTTCTGGGTCTTCCTAAAGTTAACTGCTTCAGTGCTGGGGGTTGCAGGGAAGGGGCGGGGGTGCTCCCAGACCTCAAGTTTCTTTGTGGCTAGGAGCACTGGGGCACAGGGAAGCAGGCAGACTTGCCCTCTGGGAAATCTGGGCAGAGTTAACTAATGGTGTGAAAAATCAGAAGCTGTGTGTGGTGCTGCTGGGCCAGCTGTGGGCACACATTCCAGGATAGTACTCCGTAGCCCTGAGGTGGGGTAGGCGCTCTCAGTTTCTGCTTTGTAGTGGGGACAGATGTAAGAGGTGGCTTCTGGTTGGCTTACTCTGAAAGCCACAAAAGCCGGTCTGCATTACCCTTAGCTGGGTGTAATTGTTCAGACCTCATTATCTACGCAGGCCTCTTCTCAAAGATCTTTACAAAATCGGAGACCTGTGTTTATTCGTCTTTACAAGTATGTGAGGAAGTTAGGTGGGCAAACCCTTTTTTTTACTTTTAAAGATTAATAAATAAGAATATGCATTACATTGAGAGAGAGAAAGAGAGAAGAGACAGAGAGGCAGAGAGAATGAGAAGCCAGAGAACAGGAGAGGAGGGAGTAGAGGATGAGAGCAACAGAGAGACAGACAGACAGACAGACAGACAGACAGACAGACAGACAGACAGACAGACAGACAGACAGACAGACAGAGACAGACTGAGAGCACAGCCAGAGAGAAGGAGGGAAGGGGTAGAGGGTGATCGTGTGAGACTGTGAGGCTTGCTTTGCCTTAATTAAAAATGCTTGCTTTAAGTTCCGGGGCCACTGAAGGTGCCGATTGTTCCCCTGCTGGGTGTTGTACTTATTGACCTGATTTTACCCAAAGGTGTGAGTAGCTGGAGCGCGGAGGTGTGTATGGCCCTGCGCACTCAAGATGATTTCAAGTTAGCTCTGCTTACAGCTCCAATTTCCGCCTTGGCTTTGGTGACGCCTGATTTTGTCAGGTCACATGAAGAGTTTGACCCCCTTAAAAATCCATTTGCATCCTTTCCTCATGATGCTTCCTTGCAAACACTGATCTTTTCTTATTTCTTCAGTTTTGCCTTTTCCAAAACATCACATAATTGGAACGAGGAAGTTTGGGGCTCTTCCAGACTTCTATCATTAAATAACATGCACCTAAGGATTTCCCCTGACTCTCCATGACTTGATAGTTAATTTCTTTTTAGTGCTGAAAAATATTCCCTATGTTGGGATGAAGCACTTATTATTGATTCAATTACTGGTAAACATCCTTGCTACTTTTAAGCATTGGCAAATAAGAGTACAATTTGCTGTAAATTTTGCGTGAATATAAGTTTCAATTCCTTTGAGTATCAAGAAGTATGACTGCTGGGTTATAGGATAAGAATGCACTTAACTTTGAAAGAAATTGCCAAATTGTCTTCTAAAATATGTCATTTTGCATTCTGACTAAGAGTGAATGATAATTTTTCTTTCTTTTCTTTTCTTTCTTTCTTTTTTTTTCTTTTTTTGGTTGTTTTTGTTTTTTGAGATAGGGTTTCTCAGTATAGCCTGGGCTGTCCTGGAACTCACTCTGTAGACAAGGCTGTCCTCAAACTCACAAAGATCCACCAGACTCTGCCTTCCTGAGTGCAGGGATTAAAGACATGTACCACCACCACATGACTGGATGACAATTCTTCCTAATGTACTCAATTCCTCTTAATTATTGCTTGCTTTTGTGTTTAAGTGTTCTGAGTTTTGCTGATCTTGCTAAATACCCAGTAATCTTTCATTTTGGAGTAGATCTAATGAAAATTATATTTGCTTTTAATTTCAAGTTCCACTTGTTTCTTACAGGTGTTAAAGAGAGCCCGTGCCTTTTGTCTATTACCTGTGAGTCCCAGTCCTACAATTTTGCTGTTATCACTTTTTAGCTTTTAGAGGAATTTTGTTGTTTTTCCATATATACTAACAGGTTACCTGCAAACAAAAACAAAAGTGTTTTATGTCTTTCTTTTGGATCAGTTTACCTTTTATTTCTTTTTCTTTTCTTAGTGAAGTAGACAAGTAAAAAGCAGCAGAGAGAAGGGACAGCCTTAACTTTGCCAGGCATAACTCAGAGTGCTCTAGTTAACCTGAGCTTTCCATAGATATTTCTACATTAGGATGTTTCCTTCTTTTCCTGCTTTGCTGAGGCATTTTATTATGAATAGGTATTGGGGATTGCCAGATGTTTCTGCATTTATTGGTATGATCAGTGATATCACCTCATTAGCTTGTTCATGTAATGGCTTACAGAATTGACAGTCAAATATCCAGGTGACTTTGCCCAACTCTGATAAATCAAATCCCTCTAGGAACAATGTGTAACTTAGGCCAACATGTAACTAGGCATATACTGTTGACTGATTTGTTACTATTTTGCTAAGGATCTTTGCATCTATGTTCCTGGCTCAGATTGATAGGTAGTTTTCTTTTCTTGTGCTGTTTTTCTTTGGGTTTTGTATTAAAGTGGTGCCTGAGAATGAGCCAAGAAGCATTTTTTTGGCTTCTGTCTTCTGATAGTTTGTGAAGACTTGGGATAATTTTTCCCTCAAAATGCTTGGTAGAATTTACCAATGAACCCATCTTTGTGTTTTGAAATGTTATTAACTATTGAATCATTAATAGATGTGGGCCTACCAAGATTAATTTTTTACGTGTGCAAGATTTGGGAGATGGAATCATTCATGCAGTTTATCAGTTTCCTAGGCTGACAGTTATTCCTGATGTTTCTTTGGAGTTCTTTTCTTTTTGTGAGTGTGAGTGTGGTGTGTGCGTTTGTGTAGGGGTGTGTACACAGCTGTGTTTGTGTGTGCCTAGAGGCAGAGAACATTTGGTATCCTCTGTCACTATCTCCCGGCTATCCCTGCGATAGGGTCTCTCACAGAACCTGGAGACCCTGCATTTTCTGGCTATGTTAGCCAGCAGCAAACATGCTGTTCTTTTCTTTCTGTCTCCTCCCCACCACCTCGAGGGTCACAGATGCACACAGCCACATCCTGCTTTTACATGAGTACTAGCAACCCAAACTTAGGTCCTCATGCATGCACTGCAAGTATTCTTACCCACTGAGGCATCTCCCCAGACCCCAATATTTCTTTATTCTTTTAATGTCTGTGGGAGTTTGGTAATGACTTCTCTTTAATTTGCTTATGGTCTTAAGACAAGGACTCAACTACACTGCTCCATCTTGCTTGGAACCAACTAGCTACAGAGGAACAGGCTGGCCTCGAACTTGCTGTGATCCTTCTGCCTCTACCTCCCAGGCAAGAGGAATATATGCCTGCACCATCATACCTGGCTCTCTCCTTTATTTCTAAGGCTAGTGATGTGTGTTTTCTTTTCTTTTTTACTTAGTTAATTTAGCTACTGGCTTATTGATGTTACTTTCTTTTTAAAAAAATAATTATTAATTAGTTAGTTAACTTTACGTACCGATCGTAGCTTAGGCTCTCTCCTCTCTGCCCAGTCCCATCCTCTCACCTTCCCTCTTCCCTTTCTGCTCAGAAAAGGAGAGGCCTCCCATGGGTATCAACCCTCCTTGGAATATCAAGTTGCAGTAGGAATAGGTGCATCTTCTCTTATTGTGGCAATAAGATTTGTTTTCATTTATGTTTTTTTTCTTTTTTTTTAATTCATTGCTGTCTGTAGTAATTTAATCATGAAGTTCTTTCTGTTTGATTTGAACTTCTTTTTCTAGTTTTTTTTCCTTTTGTTTGAGACAAGTTTTTTTGTTTGTTTTCTTGCTTGCTTGCTTGCTTGCTTGTTTTTTGTAGCCCTGGATGTCCTGAAATTCACTCTGTAGACTAGGCTGGCTCAATAAAACTCACAGACCTCTACCTGCATGCCTTCTGAGTGATGGGATTAAAGGCATGTGCCATTACCAACTGGCTCTTTTTCTACTCTCTTAAATTGTGAACTTAGAATATTAGTTTTAGGTTTTCACTATATAAACTAGTGCTATACAGTTCTTAAGTACTAAGTTCATTTGCTCTTCATATACATTGGATTTTTTTTATCTTTCTGTTAATTGTAACTATTCATAGCTTTTCTAAAAATAAATACAACACTTAGTATCTCATACACCATCTTGAGTCTTACTAAGGTTGTAAATACCAACTTAAAACCAAACTTGGTTGAATCTGAGGAGTTATTGATTTGAAAATTATCTTTATGATATCATCTGGATTTTTTTTTCATTTTTAATTTTTGCTTCCAAAATTTTAATAAACAAGTATAAATGAAATAAATTAAGCTTTTGATTTTTAAAATTCTATGCCATCCTAAATATAATTTTACCAATAATGGGTGAATCATGGGGATGTTATAGTAAGTAAAAGAACAAAGGAAAAAAAAACATTTGACATAGCTGTTCTTGAACTTTTGTATATGACAGATTAGTATTCTAGTCTTTTTTTATCACTTGATATATATTCTACTATGAGAATAGAGATCAGAATTATGATCTTCAAGGACTATTTTTTTTCCTCCAGTGTGCTATATGTGAATTTATGACTTAGTTGAAATGTAACAGAGAGATGAAGAAACTTCGACAAATTAGTATGACATGAGACTTAGCTATTTTATTTGAGGTTTCTTATAAGTCAAAGAGCTCACAATTCCGCATGAATATTGCTAGTCTGTAGAGCTACTCCATATACTCAGATATATTACTTAAGTTGAAAACGACTTTTGCACAAATGTAGAGATGGCCATTATTGGCTCAGTTAATGGCGGCTGTCCTAAGACCAAACATTGCCTGTGTTTTATGAGTTGGGCAGGAGACTGGCCATGAATTTACCTCTAGCCCAGTAAGGAAGATGAAAGGCTAATGTTTACCTTTGTGCCACTAGCCTTGACTTTTTAAGTACTTTTAGGGCACAACTCACATAGTTTTGTAAGCTCCTAGAAATGCAGCATTTTAGTGCTGCTCTGAAAGGTTTCCTCCAGGATGAGACTCAGTGTCACCCTTCTGCAACCCAAAGCAGTAAAGATCCACACCACAACATCCCTTGTTCATCTGGAGAGGCGGTATGGTTTCCACCCTCCCATTCCTTTCTTCTCTGTGAGGCCAGATATAAGACATATCATTAATTAACATAATGATGCTAGTCAGTGACATTTAGGGATTCATACACAAATTCTCAAGAGGAATTCCTCTTCTTCAGTTAAACTGGCTCGTCTTCCTATAACTAGCTATGTATTCTCAGCATCAACAAAAGATAAACATTCAAAAATAGAGTGATCTAAACCTTGCAAATTGTGTCACTTGCTCAAAATAATTTTCTTTCCCATGTACATTTCCCAATGAAACATCAGATAGCAAATTGTAAGATTATGTACTAGACAAGAATTGACGTAGATAGTCAGGATAGGGCTATAAAAAACATACAATTTCATAGGCTCTTTTCTACTGCCAGACTCTCTTAAAGCAAGTGCTTTTTAGGATAATTTTACACTTTTACGCACACAGTGTCAGTAGCATTTCTTTCCTAGAAATAGAATTTCTTATTGATGTTAACATTAATTATTTATTTTAAAAATATTTTTATAAACTATCTGATTATTTAATACAGTATATTTTCAACATATTTATCCCCAAATCCCTCTCTTTAACTCCTCCATTATATGCGCTCACCTCTGTAATCCCCACCAACTTTGTGTCCTCTTTGTTTTTTTTAATTTAATAATTCAATGACTAATTGGTGCTGTCCGTAAACTGCACAGCCATCCACAGTAGTGTTGTGGGCCGACTAAGAGCCA
Source organism: Pachyuromys duprasi (assembly GCA_028658305.1). Taxonomy (NCBI): domain Eukaryota; kingdom Metazoa; phylum Chordata; class Mammalia; order Rodentia; family Muridae; genus Pachyuromys; species Pachyuromys duprasi. Next base: position 15,350,345 of record CM053767.1, read on the forward strand.
CATTTTTAAAGGAAACTGACTTCCCCTTCCCGGGAGACCATCAGCTGTGCATAGATCCTCAGTCAAGGGTGGGGGCTCATGGGTTTCCCTCCTGCTCCGTGCTAGAATGCTCATCTCATGCAGCCAACCCCAATTCCTGTGTGTTTAAGAGTGCAGCAGTCTTGCTATGCCCAGACTGTCTTTGCTTCAATCTTCCATGACCCTGGGATATTATAATATCTCTGTTCCTTCTTTCACTATAGTTCTTGATCATGTGGCTGAGTGTGTCACAGTCACTTCTTCTCTGCACTTTGACTAGTTTTGAGCTTCTTCATTAATAACATCCACTGCACAAACAAGCAAACAGACAAACAAACAAACAAACAGACTTCTCTGGTGAGATCTGAGAGCAGCACTGGACTATGGGTAGAAAGAAAAGAGAAGTTTAATACTATGTCCAGTAGGCAAAGTAATAGTAGTAGGTTCTCCCCTGGGTCCTGCGAACTCACGGACCACAGGGCCTTGGCTAGATTTGCAGTACTAGGGATGTGTTTCCTTCTTTCTGAAGGATTTTAAGCTCAGTCACACAGTGGTTGGTTACTCAGTAACACTCACGTCACTGCTGCACGCATGGGCATGTCACACTACAGTAGTCATCGCTTCAGCCTGTATAGCTCCTTCCTATACCATGAGATCTAGCCAGCAGAGAGGAAGCTTCCTCGTCAGCCCTGACTTGATGTCTCTATGTTCTGTGGCTGATGAGTATGGTGTCTTAAGCATTAAGGACTTAGCCATAAGGTTCTGGTGGGCAACACTCACTTTTTGTTGTAAGGGTTTCTATTTAGTCTGCAAAGACCAATTCAAACAACATCACCTTTAAGAAATCATATCTCAGTGTTCTAATCATAAGCAACTTTCTCTTCTTTGTGCCACCATTTAGCTCATATGTATTTCTAATTTTGTACTCACAACTGAAGTGTGTATGTGTGTGTCTGTGTGTGTTTCTACATAATAGCAAATTGCTTGGAAGTTGGGGTAGTGTCCCTGTTCTTCAGTTATGATCTCTACTCTCTTTATCCTGAGCTGTCAAACACATAGTAGGATCCTCAAAAACATTCCATTAAATTGAAGTAAGCTTCAAGTTCCTGACAGGGATCTGAATTCAGTCTCTAAGTCCATATGGCCTTTCCCTGTGGTTTGCTTTTGAATTAATGAAATAGAAAGACGTGCTTTGGCGCAGCTGTCTGGCACACCTGGGCTACGTTCTCAGACAAACAGCTGCATTGCTGTAACTTGCTGTAAAACACCCACTTCACACAGGGACGTGTGCTGTGGGGCCGATGGAAAGCAGCCAGGCCTGGGGCTGGCAGTCACCTGAAAACACTTGGGTTAAGTTTCTATGGTCATGGCAGTTAGGCAGCCACTTACAATTATTCCCCTTCAACTGGCAGCCCTGCTGTACAGGATGTATTCCGACAGAACAGCACTCTCTTGCCTTCTCAAATTCTTCATTGCTGAGAGTTGCCCTCGGGTCGCCTGGGAGCTGCCTTGGAAAGAGCTTAAGGCCATGCTGCAGGACTGCAAGCTGTAAATTACTAGTCAGAGTAATACCCAGGAAGCCATGGAGGAGAGCCACAGTTGGAGTCTACACTCCTATTGTTCTCACAAAGCTACAGGATTCTGGGAAACGAAAAATCAGATTCTTATAAAGACCTAGGCCAGGGCATGGCAGCAAAAGAAAAGGGTGAGCCCTGGGCACTGCAGAGAACGCCAGAAGAGAAAGCACGCTAGCGTCAGGAGGGTGGCGGCCGTGCCAGAGCTGGAAGACGCCTGGGATCTTTTTGCCTTAAAAGGGTGGTGTGCTGAATGAAGATAGTCTGCTCTTTCACAGCCTCCATTGCCTGAAGGGCAGATGGAGTCATGGTCTTCATCCTGTTCTTCTGTACAAGGTCTCCTGGAACGGTGCTTTCTGGTGCCGCATTGGTGATTGACAGAGATGCTGTCAGTGTGATCACCTGCCTAGCACACCTAGACGGAAGGCCTCCCGTAGCACTGTCCATGAGGTACCTGTCTTGTACCTCACAGAGTGCCTTGGCCCTGTTAGCAGAAAGTGATATTTTAAGTTCCCAACCTGGAGATTTGTGAGCATGATCACTGAAGGCATACGTGCTGACAACCCAGGGAAATGGCTCCCTTACAAGGAGCCAGGTGAAGCACTGGATTTGGAGGAGAATGCTAATCTGGTAGGTAAAAGGTACCTTGACCTTGTCCTGCTTCTGCCCCTGACAATGAAAGTATGTTACACACACTCCATAAGCAACACTGTAAATGACCAGACATTGAAACAGAGAACGATAAATCACACTAGAGAAAAGCACTGTCAGAAGGGTCTAGAGAGTGTAGTTTCTTTTTGCATTTGCCAAGCCGATAGTGAAATGGATTGTGTGGGAGTCTTTTGCAATAGAATCACTGTGCTAAATGTCATAAAGCATTTTAAAAAATCAGCTTACAGCAGAGCACTCACTGCCTGATTCTAGAAGTCTGTAAGGAAATGCAATGCTATAGAAAGGAGTCAGGGACCAAGCGCAAATCTCAGCTCTTGGCAAGCAGGGCATCTCAGGTAGGCAGCATGGCTGTCTGTGTACTAATGGGCCCCCATGGGCGTGTCTCAAGTAACAAAGCTGATAACATATAATAGGTTTATGGGATGTAGCAGTTTTTTTCCCCTGTTGCAAGATGTCAACGATCATGACTGCTTCCTGCATGCAACAGATTGTCTCAACACTCCATCTTATTAGGAAGCCTGTGAACCAAAAGGGCACAAGCCATCTCCTAAAATGTCAAAAATGTTGTAAATATTAGTGACAGGCCAACCTCCTCCGAAGTGTTGGAGGCTTAGCTTGAGAAGAGAGCCAACATTTTCTTAGCTTATATAAATACCTTTGATGTTGAAAAATTGGTCTGCAAGTCTTGCAAGAACAGGTTCGCACCTATCATTTGTGGTATTGCCTTGGTTTGGCTTATCTGAAATAGCTTTTTTTTTCTTTTCTTGAGAGGGTAGTGGATTTTAATTCTTACTTTTTGTTTTTAACATTCTGAATAAGATGTACCAATATGTATGCATTTTATAAGAAAACGAATTGAAGGCTGGGGATGTAGCTCAGCAGGAGACTACTTGTCTAACATATGCAAGTCCCTGTGAACAAATCATGTGTTCCCTCTGAAGCTGTTTCCTCATTTATAATACCTGTAACATTGGATTTTAAGTCCTCTATATTATTAGTGATTATTAATCATATTCCTGGTACCAATGGATCTTTCTTCAAATGAAAATGAAAAAACCCGCACAAATTCCGGTGTGTGAGGTGGATGGAAAGAGAACCTTCTCAGCTTAGCCAGAGTTAGTACCTGGCTCAAGCACAGAAGTCTTCAGCATCCTGTATGTCAACCTGCTGGGGCTTTGTCCTGCCGCTGAGGAACCCCTCAGGCAGTTCAGAGTATAACCAGAATGTCACTGCTGTAAGCCATCTATGACATGTCATTTCTTTTCTATATTTTTTTCTTACAATATATTTTGATCATGGTTTTTCTCTCTTACAACCCCTCCCCAGATCTTCCCCTCTCATACCCACCCAACCTTATGTTCTTGCCCCTCCCCTCAAAAAGATTCTCACAAGAACTAAAATCAGAGCAAACAAAACGCCAATAATATACAAAAAAATTTCCAAACAAAAAGAAACAATCCCCCCAAACAAAAACAAACAATAACAAAAAACATGGACTTCATTTTCTCTTGGCCAACTACTCTCAGGCATGGAGTCTGCTTTGAAGTGTGGTTGGTATACCCAATGACACTCCTTTGGAGAAAACCGATTTTCCCTTTGCCAGCAGTTATCAATTACAAATAACTTCCTGGTTAGGGCTGGAACCCTGCGTGTACTTCTCCATTTCAGAGTTGGGATAAGTGTCTGGCTTGAACCTATCCTGGTCTTGTGCATGGTTCAATTTTGTTTCTAGTAACATGCTTGAAAAAATTTTTAAGTTATTTTTAAAATCATGTTCAAAAAGTTAAAAGTCTATAAGAACCTATCCTTAAAATAATGTCTCTGGTTTAGATGGAAATAATCAGTGTGCTTTAGCATGATTTAATAGCCCCGCTATTAAATCCGCTTAATGGTCAGAACATGCAATAAACTTAGCTAGGAATTTCAATAATATCT